>APKU01000059.1:0-119741 GCA_000472125.2 Hirsutella thompsonii MTCC6686
ATCGCTCTTCTCGTGTTGTTCTTGCGCAGCGTGCACATGTCGTCGAGCACCGTGCCGTCCGGCAGCACGACCTCCATGCCGAGCACGCTGCCGTGCAAGCTACCGTAGCGCAGGAAGCGCAGGCCGCCGGCGTTGGTCGCCACGTTTCCGCCGACGTGACAGGAGCCCTTTGCGCCCAGGTCGAGAGGGAAGATGTACCCGCGCTCGGCCAGGTACTGGTCGGCCACCTCGAGGATGCACCCGGCGTCGAGGACGAGGCAGCCGGAGACGTCGTCAAAGGAGTGTATCTTGTTCATCCGCGACATGTTGACGACAATCTCGTCAAACACGGGCACGGAACCGCCCACCAGGCCCGTGTTGCCGCCCTGGGGCACGACGGCCAGCATCTTCTCGTTGCAGTAGCGCAGGATCCGACTGACCTCGTCCGTCGACGCCGGCTTGAGCACGAGCCGGCACTGGCCGCGATACTTGTGCATCCAGTCCTCGTTGAAGGGCTCCAGATCCGTCTCCGTGGCAGCACCATTGCCGCTGCTGCTCACGCCGTCAACCACGGCCGACTCGTTGCCCAGCAGGTCCCGGAAGAAGGCGACGTCCTGGTCCGTCAGCCTGGCGAACCGCTCGTCGCGCCGCAGGCTAGGATACATGTCGGCCGTCAGCTTGGCGCGCGGCCTGGCGATGCTCTGGCTGAAGCATCTCCTAGTCGTCGGCGACGACGGCGCAGTGCCTGACCATGGCGTCGCGGCGCAGCGCAAAGATGCCACCGCCGTTGCCGCTGCCGCTGCTGGACGGGATGAGCAATCGGCCAAGAGAGTCGTCCGGCTCCGGCCCGCGGCGCGAACGAACCTTGCGCGACAGGCCATGACGATGAATTGATGAGCGGGCGAGAAAGGCAACAAAGCAAAAAAGCTTTTTGATCGATCCGTGGGATACTGCACACTTTGCGAATCTCGGGTTCGCAAGCGCGTGCGATACGAGGCAAACCGCAGTTCTTCGTATGCGAGTCCGAACCAGAACGGCGCTCAATGCTCCCCCTTCCCCGTTCCTTTTTCGCCACGGACTGCTGTGTACTGTACCCTCGTTTCACTCGGTTTCCTTAACTCGCGCAGTAAATACGAGAACCGTTCATGTACTGGCGAATCGGAACTCCAGATCTTAGACGAAGATACATAGGACAGGCGCTTCTTTTTTTTTTTTCCTGCTTGCGTCCCGCCGGAGTTTCGCGAGTCGTTTTTCGAGTCAAATCGTCTCTTTTCGGGTGGATCCGGAAAAGAGACGACGAGAGAGAATGGGTCCCTGCTTCGCTTCTCGTTGGCTGACCTATTTCCGGGTCTCGATGTGGGGCCGATGGACCCCCCCCCCCCCGGCAGTTGCTTGCAGTTAAGCGACGCCATTCAAGCTGCAGCACATCAACTTTAATAATCAGACGGGACACACACCTTACACATACTGTAAGTCGATACGAGTTTAAAGGCGCTATGAAAAGATCGATGCTATTTCCAGACACAAAACCCGGGAATCATGGTGGCTTGCTTTGATGATCATCTGTATTCGCAGAATGATATGTACGACTGAGAATCACGATGCAGTCTCAAACGACTACACCCATCGAGCCTCTCCCACTGCAGAGTAACGACGAATATCCTGCTCGCATCACGGTATAGCCAAAAGCGCATTGCAAAAAAAATAAAAAAAAAGGAGTTTCCCGATCCAAAGCCATAAAAGAGAACCCCATCTACTCCGGTTACCGCCGCCGCCCATCGCCCAAGATAAAGAGAAACACAGTGGCATAAACACCCCATATGCTATACCGTAAAGACCGAAGCAAACTGGCCCTCCGCGCCATCTCCGTCCGCCTGATATGGTCTGCCGCCACCCCCTCCTCTGGCAGATAACGTATGTGAAGCCGTCGATTCGATTATCCTCCGCTACCACCACCACAATTATGCGGTCCCATTGACCTTGCCTCCCCTCGAGGGCGTCGAGTCGCCAATGTTGGTCCTGTCTTGCAGCACCGTCGTCGTCTGCTCCGCCTCGCGCTCTTCGTTGATCAGCTTCTCCATGAAGGAAATGTAGTCGTATTGCGCCTGACCCCTGTCCGTCGACATGTCGGGACCCTTGTGCGGGGGCATCATGCCCACGAGTTGATCAATGACTTCGTCGGGAACCAGGCTGTGTCTCAGGTCCATCTCGGTGACGTAGGGCTTGCCGTCAGCCACCTCGCGGAAGGACTGGTATACCTGCTCGGCCGTGTTTTGATCCTCCGTCACGTCGACCATGAAGCGGATAAACTGCTCAAACGTGACGTAGTCGCGGCCGTTGCACGTGTCCACGAAATAATCGTGCATCTCTTCTTCAGAAAAGACCAGACCCAATGATGCCAACGCCGCGCTGAATTCGAGCTCTTGCAGCGAGTTGGTCTCCTCACGGTCAAAGTGGCGGAAGACGCTTTCGAATTCCTCGAGTTGTATGGGTGTCAGGTTCGTCATGTTGCGGGCCACCATTTGGTTCTCCAAAAACGAAAGCTTCTTTTGTACAGATGACTTGACAAGGCCGAGCTCGTAAGATAGTTCGTCGTACGTATACGTCGTAAAGTCGTTTTCCTCAATGTTTGCCTCTTGACATTTGGCATCCACGGCGGCAATCGTCTCGATATACCGGTCGAGTGGCGCCAAATTGTCGCTCAATCTCCTGACGTGGTGTAGCTGGTCCTCAATATCTCCATCTAGCCCTGATATGGCGAGTTGCATTGTGTTGAGGGCCATGGCTAGGTCATTGGCCTTGTCGGCGAAGGATCTGCGCAGGGCATTTTTGATGCTGTAATCGGTCAGCGACACGTACTGTCAGAAGGGACACGACACTTACTCTCGGATGGTCTCGTTAATGAGCTGAGCCCGCTTCATCTCGGCCTGCGTGAGCGTAGCCCATCTCTGCTCGAGGACCTCGAGCCGCAGCTCAGCCGGTGGCTCATACGGGCGAAGACGATATGTGCCCAGCTTCGTCTTGATATTGCCCAATAGCGTAGCCAGATCGCTCTTCTCGGCAACCCAGGCGCGTTTCTGGACCTTCTTGTACGTTGCAAACTCATTTGCTTGCGCCTTGGCATCGGTGTAAGTGCCTTCGAACTTGGCTTGCTGCCATCGCTCTATTTGCTCCTGAGCCGCCTTTAGCAACTCGCGCATGCGCCGCTCGTAGGCACTCTGCATTTCCCAAGCACCCTGCATGTTGTTGACAAACTTTTCAACTCTTCGACCGGCATTTTCCACCTTTTCCATCTGCGAAAAGGCGTGGAACCAGTAGGCGATATATGTCATCAAACTCCTCTCGTCGGGCTTGGCCATGTCACAGACATCTTCGACATCTAATAGTCTTGGAATTCCAATCTCCGCATGCGCAATATCGAAGGCGAGCTGCATGTTGCCGCGGTGGTCAGACTTGTCCAGTGTATCGAAATCGATGAGGTCGGGCCGGTGGATGTCGAGAAGAGCGCAAAATGCGAGGCCGTCGTTCCAGCTCCCGCTGAAGTCGCGCACCTCGACTTCTTCGTAGCACGCCGTCTTTCTCTGACACCATAGCAGCAGACCCTCCTTGGCTGAAATACCCTCCTCGTTGATGTCACTGATGGTGAAGCGGAGAATAAGAGTCCAAATAAGACCCAGAACAATCTTGCGGTTCCCATCGACGACGTCCTCTGCGCCAATGTTGGTCATCTGAATCCCCCTCGACTTGATAAAGTCCAATGCCAGGTTGGCATTCTCGAATCGCTGCACGCGCAGCTTGGGCTTGGAGGCATAGCGGCCGAGTGACTCGTTTGATAAGCATTCGAGGAGGTGGATGAGCATAACCTGAGGGCCGTCACGTCAGCCCGAGTCAACCAGCAGAGCGAAGAGGAAGCACTTACACCATCGCTGAGGTCAGCGACTAGGTCCTTGACCTCGAGATCTCTAGCCACCAACTTGGTGTTTAGCCTGTAGGGGTTGCCCCCCCTGCGTCAGCACATGCTCTCGAGACATCTAGGTTCACTCGTGCCGAACGGCAACATACCATTTCGTAAAGGTCTTTTGCTGGACCGTGACCCATCGCTGCTGCTCGGCAAATGTCATCCTGGTGAGGCCCTGATCATGCACGGGCTCAACGGCAGCGAGGGCGTCGGCAGGGCTGCTCTTTGAGTTCTGGAAGCGTCGCCCCTTTGACCGCTTCGGGGCCACTGGCTGCCTGTCGCTCCTTGACCGCTGCTGTCGTGCAGCATGCAGCACCTTCTTGTCCCGCCTGCTCCGCTGAGTGGGGGCTAGAGGATCGAGAGAGTCCCTTTTCGAGGGGCCTGATGGTGAGTCGCCCTCGACGCTGGTTGCAGATGTAGAAACACTCGAGACGGCGCGGGAGCGAGAGGGTGATCCGGAGCGGGAGCTGAAGTCGCTGCTCAATCGATTGCTGCTGGCAGTGCTCGTCGCGATGCTGCTTGCGCTGAAGCGGTGGTTATGGGAATTATTGGTGGATCGGTTGATGTTGCGAAGGCGGTCGCGCTCGTCGGCCGAAGTATTGGCCTCGCTGCAGCCCGAGCTGGACGTCGACATGGAGCCTTGTAAACAAAATTGCGGGAAGCGCTCAACGCCCTCAGCGTTGCCCGGCAGCCCCGAGCCCCGCTGAGGGACCGCCTGGGCGCCTGGAGCGGTGGCCGCCATTAGTGCCTAAAGGGTGCTGGAGATGTTGGGCGGCGACGGTTGATAGCGGCTCGGTGGCACCTGCTAGCGTCTGTCGAGTGGGATGTCGCTACCTAACGTTCGTTGTGTGGGGCCCCCTATTGTTCGTTGTGTTGATTCGCCTTATCGATACCTGCGCGGGCGAGAAAGAAAAAAGGGTCTCGAATCTTCAATCCCGCTCGATCAGGAACCTGGAATCGTTTGTCTGGTTCTGATAATTTCCGATATCCGCCGGCATCGAATTTCTTGAGACCGTCGAAATGTGATCAATCTGCCAGCAGAATGGCAATTGAAGAAGAATACGTCCAATTCTGTCGACTCAATCGATGATGAAGTGTTTCGTTGCGAAAGGAGTCCAGCTGCCAACAGCCAAAAGAGCGAATGAAGAGAACGTGAGAGCGGTTTTCGACTGCGCGAAATGTCCAACCGCAGAAACGACGCACCGGCTTGTCAACGGCTGCCGCGACGTTTTAAACCGCTCCTCGCGCCTTCGAGGCAGCCCGCGAATCGCGGATCCGTCATGCATCTAGCCTTTCTCGCGGGGCTCCGAGCCAGTTTCAATACGACACTTGTCCGAGATGGCGCTTTGCTGAGACGTGGACAGGGACCTGGGCTTCATTCCTGAAACGACTCGTCCGGACCTCTGTCGATAAGTCGCCTGACGTGGACTCTTTTAGTGACCTTGTCATGGAGGCTTGTCGATCCCGCATTACAGGGCTCAGAACCCTGTCATGTACGGCAATGAAATCGTCGTGCTCATGGCAAAGTCATAAATCTCGTTCTTATGATGGCGACTCTGCGTGCGAGAGTCCTTCTGGAAGGCAGTCGACAGCTTCTGGCGTTTCGACGACCGTGCCATGGTCTTGAACGAGCGTCGTTTCAGCACGTTGCCCAGCCCACCGCAACGGGCTCCCTGCAATTAGCAAGACTGGCTCATGGGAAACCTGTCAGGCAGGTAAGCCGTCAAGCTTCGCAGGCACGATACCCATCTCAGCCATCGTAGGACATCCTGGCCGTGAGTCATTCACGATGCCTGATGCAACTTGCGCGACCTTACGGATAGTGACAGCTGACGGCGCACATCTCTTTGGACTCTTGAGCGTCAAGTCACACAATGACCCAACAGAAAGGACATGAAGCAGAAATCGGTGCGCTATCACGATGCATTCCCCTCTTTCACCTAGAAAGACCGAATTGTCGAAAGGCGCTTGAAAGAATAGGGCTCACATCCACTGATTTACCATCGACCGATATCCTTGACTTCGACTCGAACATCTTTGTGTACTCAATCAAATATGTCGTCCTCCATCGCTACAGGACAGCCAGAATCAAACGCAATTGAAGTCACCTTGCCTCTCTTCGTGAAGCCTGGAGAGTCGATTGCTCCGCCCATCTTAGTGTCCTTCCTCGAGACAAGGTCGGACGGAAACATTCCTCACATGTACCAGGCAAGGCTCATCGTGTCGAGTATCAACGGCGTCCCCCAGGACCCTCGCTCCCCTCCCCCGATCCGTGTTGTGCTGGATGGCGACACGACCGCGGCTTTTATTCTGAGGACGGCCAACAAGCTTTGGTTCCTATTCGGGGCAGATGGCGGTCTCAAGTTTAAGCCAGAAGCGGAAGGCCATCGTTTCAAGTTTGCCATCCAACTGTGGGCTTGCTGGTATGATAAAGTAGTCAAGAGCTGGGAGAGGGAGATGTACCAGGGCGAGGTAGAGACGGTCGAAATGACGTGCAGCCAGAGTCAGGAATGGGCAGCTAATCCGGAGACTCGGGCCTGGGACATTGCGCAGGTCGACTCGATCCAAGACATTTCGGCAAGACAACCGCCAGTCACTCTGGGAGACATTGCTCGAAAGCACCGCAAAATCACATTGCAGCCGGATCTCCTTCAAGGCCACTGGGCCAGCCCGGACAAACCATCGAGGCGAACTGGCTAGTGTTGACGCCTGATGCATCTCGCCAGCTCCAACAACCGAATATTACGAGTCTGATACGTTGAATAGCCCAACGAGTCTCCTATACCGCGTCGGGCTGAGTCGCTTGCACAGCATCTCTGTCAGCGCATTGACGCATAGGGACTTTTTGCCGTGATCGACAAACTCGGGTTCGCCCACCAGGGAAGTGAGGCTTTCTCCTTCTACGACTTTGTGCATTAGGTAGGCGGACAATAACCAAGGGACGAGTCCTCAAGGGCCATTCACGCATTTACGCAGAGGCAATAGTCGGGAACTTTTGACCACCATCTGGCTCTCTCGATCATGCCTTCGGCGACTTGGCCGACTGCCATCCCATCTGTTGCATGGATTCATGCGCATTCGCATGCCAATCCCTGTTTCCTCCGTTCTTATTACTGAAGAAGCGTTTTGGAAGGGGCCCACGCACCCAGTTCGTTGGTGAGACGCTCCCTTGCGGGTTGCGTCAGACGCCGAGCGGCCAGGTGCTGAGTTTTATTATCCGCAACTCATTGGACACCCGAGGATATAAATGGGTGAAGATATTTATTGTCGCAATAGTCAAGGACAGTTGAATATATTACTAGCACACCATATTTTGAACAGAATTCCCTTGACTTGCAGGTTCCTGTATGCTGGCGTTTCATGTCCTCTTGACAGATACCTGAACATGAGACTGGTCTGCCACCCAAATGATTCCGCGCAAGCCGCAACCCTGTCGTCGATCATCGTCTCAAGTCGCGGTCACGTCGGGCGAAATCATCGTACCAGATTTCTCGACAATCTGGTACGCAACGGGAAACATCCGTCTGTGCACCTTATGCCTGGTCTACTTTGATTAGAAACAGGGTGGCATAGATGTGACATGTACAGAAATAAATAGCCCTCAGGCAGTTGCTGCGACACTGCGGAAATTGAAACGCCGTCGACATGCTGCTGGAAGGCGCTCACTATCGTTGCAGTCTCTTCTACACCATTTGAGGGACATGAAGGGGATTTTGTCGGATAATTCGTAGCGATTCAGGTCAATGGTCATATATCGCGCGTTTGAGGCCAATGGAGGGCCGCAAAAGTAAGCCAGCCCTCATGTGTCGGATTGAATAACCGCATACCGCTCTTGATATCATACAGCCAGCCGGGGGGGAAGAGAGACAGCACCTCAAGCCACCAGTCCTCATGTCCTCCTCTTGCCCATACCCCTTCTGAGAGAGGCCCTCTCCTGCTTCCAGGCAAAGACGAGGTGGTCGACGCTGCCCATGTCGTGCTTGGGCTTGCGCATGTAGGTGAGCCTGGCCCTCCTGGCCCTCCAGGGCTTGCGCCAGACGATGTCGATGCCCGTGACGGAGGGGCTGTAGATCTTGTACCACATCTCAACGCCGAGCTTCATGAGCTGACCGCGCAGGAGGATGGCGGTGTCGACGCCGCGGCGGCGAATCTCGATGAAGGCGCCGGCAAAGGGCTCGCCGGACTTGGTCGTCACCATGAGCACGTCGCCGACCTTGGCGCAATCCGGCAGCGACCGGTCAAAGAGGCGCGACCGCGCGCCCGTCGGGTCCAGCTCGGCTTTTTGCTTCTGCGTCAGGGCCGGCATCGGGTCCGGGTGCGTGTCGCGCACAGAGGGGATCGGCGGGTAGACCTCGAACTTGGCGAGCTTGTCCTTCCAGGCTCCTGTGAGAAGAGAAGAGTAAGAACAAGAATCAGTTTTACGGCGTTACGATTGACGAGGAGTATCGTCGGGAACTGCTCGCCGTACGTTGTCTCTGGTTGTATACTGAATGTGCGTCGGCGGTGCTCGTCGGTGTGACGTTCGTGGCTATACATCTGACCGGTAACCTCTGCTGCCGCGCCTGTCGCATGACCGTTTTGAGACAGCCCAGCGGCCGCCTAACCGTGGCAGAGTTCATGACGACGGTTCTTGCTGGTCCGACGCCGTGGGCTGAAAGAGGATCAATTTTCGTCGATTGGTGGTAATCCGAGAGAGGGAGTGAGAGGAGGGGGGGGCATGGAGGCTGCGAAAGCTCTGGATAGGATGAGGCCGCGCCGCCACTTTAGCGTCCGCCAATTGGCTCGGCGCGGCGCATTCTTTTCTCCGGCCTGCCTAGAGTACCTTGTTGCGACGACCGCTCCGGACTTTTTGTACGGGAGTGCATCCGAAACATTTGCGATAACCTCGAACACGGCCAGCCATGTCGGCCCTCAGGCTTTTCGGCGGCCGCATTGGCCCAGCGCGAAGGCTGGCGGCCTGCTGCGAGCGGCGGCAATTCAGCTCAACGCCAGCACGGGGTACGCTATTCGCCGTCCCTCCGAGTCTCGTGGAAGCAATAGCTAATCCAAGTCGTGCCCAGGCGTCAACTCACTTTTCCAGCCGACCGAGAACGAAAACCTCAACGCGGTACTGAAAACGATACAAGAGCAAATCATCTTTGTTGCTTTCCTTCCTCAGAAGCAAAAATCGCTCGTCTTCAATCCCAAGAAGCGACAGTTCCTCGCGCAAAACCCCGTCATCATCGAGGTGGAAGGCACCGAATACAAATTCCCGCCGCTCGACCGATTCAAGGATCTCGGTAACGTCACCAAGCTCTTCACTGCGGCCGTGCAAAACATGAAGACGCCACAAGACTGGGCCAACCTAGCGACGCTGCTCGCGGGCTACAAGCTCGCCGGTCACAAGATCAACAATGCCCAGTGGGGGAAGCTTGTGCGTCTGGCCAACGACACGGGCAACCTCTACACCACCATTGAGTGCGCAAAGCAGGCAGACAAGACTGGCCTCGTACTCTCGTCGCGCGAGCCCGTCATCCACATGCTCTCCGGCATCAACCAGAAGATCACCGACAGCAAGTGGGACAGGACGGAGACGAAGCAGGCGCTGCAGTGGGCGGAGACGGTGCTGGATATGCTCTACAGGCCGCCGCACTCGACGCCTCGCGATCGCACACACGACGAGATTCAGTTCTCGCCGCTCATCCGCAGCCAGATCCTCTTCGCCAGGTGCTGTGCCGTCAAGGTCAAGCAGGATGCGGGAGAGGCCGTCGAGCGAGACTTGGTCGCCTTGCGGGACGAGGTGGCACTGTGCACCTCGCTCTGGCAGCGGTCTGCTGAGGATCCGGCGCAGGTCAAGGATCTGGTCGATCTGAGGCCGGTGACGGTTGGCAAGAAGAGAAAGGAGCAGCTCTGCGGCATGGCGTACGTAAAGATGCTCGCGCAGATTGTGCGGGGCATGGACCTGTCGCAGGAGATTGTGGGCGACGAGGCCCGGGGGCTGATGCAGGTGCGCGAACGTCTGCACGCGCACGTCGAGGACTTTCTCGCCAACAGCGAGGGCAGCCGGCCGGGTTGGCGGACAGGGTATGAGGGGATATTGGCTTCGGCGCCGGCACCGGCACCGGCCAAGTCGGATGCCGCATAGCAGGCCGTCGCGTCGGAGGAGCATGTGTCTATGTACGAAAAAGTGACGATTTTGTATCAACAAAAAGAAGAGCACTCGACCGACTTGGGACCGAGAAGGGCATTTCTAAGAGCGTTGTGGGTTCGCATCAAAGAATGGGAGGAATGTATTACGGCAAGACTATATACTTTTGCAGGTGCTCTGGTACAGCGCCGAGCAGCTTCTTGCTTTCGAGCCACTTCCGCGAAAAGAGACGGTCGGCGTAGCGGTAGGCGCCATCGCACAGCATGGTGACGACGGTGTGTCCGCGGCCAAGCTTCTCGGCGACCTCCTTTGCGGCGACGACGTTGAGCGAGGAGCTGGCGCCGAGGTAGAGCCCTTCCTCGTCGAGGCAGCGGTACACCATCTCGATGCTCTTGTCGTCCGAGATGTGCAGCGAGCCGTCGACCAGGCCAATGTCCGGGCGCAGGTTCTCGGTGATGCGGCCCTGGCCGATGCCCTCGGTGATGCTCGACCCCGTGCGCTCCACGAGCCTGCCGCCCGACGAGACGTACGAGTGCAGCACGCTGCCCGGCGGGTCGGCGAGGAAGCTCTTGACGCGGCCGCCCGAGACGTCCTTGAGGAAGCGCGTGACGCCGGCCAGGGTGCCCGCGGTGCCCGTGGCGCACGTGAAGGCGTCGACGCGGCCGCCCGTCTGCGCCCATATCTCGGGCCCCGTCGTCTCAATGTGCGCGCGCCGGTTCGCCGTGTTGTCGAACTGGTTCGTCCACACGGCGTTGTCCAGGCGCTCCGCGTGCCGCCGCGCCTGGTGGTTGTAGTTTTCGGGGTTGTCAAAGGCCACGGCCGGCACCGGGTACACCTCTGCGCCCAGCAGCCGCAGCAGGTCGACCTTGCCCTGCGACTGCGTGTCCGGCATGTAGATGACGAGCCGGTAGCCGCGCGATCGGCACACGTGCGCCAGCCCGATGCCCGTGTTGCCCGCCGTGCCCTCGACCACGGTTCCCCCCGGCCGCAGCTGGCCGCGCTCCTCGGCGTCCTTGACCACGTACAGCGCCGCTCGGTCCTTGACGGATCCTCCGGGGTTCATGAACTCGGCCTTGCCTAGGACCTCGCATCCCGTCTCCTCCGAGAGTCGGTTGAGGCGGATGAGCGGCGTGTTTCCGATGGCTGGCAGAAGAGACGAAGGCAATGATGTTAGCGATCCCGCACAAGCACAAATACAAACACAAAACGCTCCCTCACTCACCCCCTGTAAGACCCTTGGAAATGCCTTGCGCGGTTGATACGGCGATTGTGTGTCTACTCGGTTCAGCCGCCGCCTTGGCCGCGGTCGCCAGCAGCCTCCGAGCGCTGGGTCGAAACATTGGTACTCAGGTTTGAATAGGATCGCCAAAGGTACGTATGTCGCTATTTCAGGTTGAGGAAGACGATATGCGAGAACTGCAAGTGCTGCTATTGCGCCTGAAATGGGGTGTATTTTCTGAGAAAGAGTTTCATATGTTTATCAAGTCAGAAGTTGCAATAATAAGGTAGCTGCCATCTACAAATCTACATATAGAAGGCTGCTTCGGGACCCAGCCGGCGTAATCACGTCATTCCTCAGGGACCTGTGGTCACTGCTTAATTGCCCACCCGAGGGACCGGGACCCATTACAAATGCGAACCCGCTCCACCGAGCCACCGACGGCCCGAACCTCCGGTGTCCCGCGCCTCGATGCTCAAGCCTCGCGATATCGTTGGTCTATAAGTTATTAGATGTTGCACGAATCTGGTGATTCTGATTGTTTGTAAAGTCCTTTATGCTAATGAATTATGCAAATTCTGGCTGTCCCGTTGCGTAGCTCATCATCATCACCTCCTTCTCCTGCTTCTTCTTCTTCTTCATCATCATCATCATCATCATCACCATCACTGACCCTGTTCCGACAGTCGCACATACGGAGCCGGAAACAACCCCTTTGCCCCCATGTACGTGCCAAAATACCAATCCCCATTCACATCCTCAACCTCCCTCACCTCAGCGCCCTTGGGAAATAGCAGCTCATCGTCCGCCTCGGCGCCGGGATACCACGACCACCGCGCGAGAGCACGCATGCCCATGCCTCCGTCCGGCGGGAACGTCTGCACGTAGGAGGAGCAGCTCGGCGCGGGCATCGACGGCGCCGTCGCCGACACGTCCGTCGTGACGAGCCGTCGCCAGGAGTCCTTCCCCTTGCGCCACGACCATACCTGAAGACCCTGGCCTCGGTGCTCGGCCGCCGCCCCGTCGTCGTCGAGCGGCTCGGATCGCAGCACGCGGCCTCCCACCAGGTCGCTCTCGACATACCTCCACTGTCCGACCTTGCCCTCGACGAAGCCAATGACGACCATGCGGTGTCCGTTGAGACACCTCCGCCAGCCGGCGTGACCGTTCTCGGCGCTAATCTGTCCTTGATCCACGAGGTTGCCGTAGCAAGATGAGCAAATGTCGTAGTCCCCGGGAGGCGCGTCCGGAACCAGCACGCTCGTGCAGCTGAAGCAGTGATATCGCACCTGAGATGGCGAGATGGCGTCTTGACAGACGTCGCACCTGGTCCTAAACGTCAGTGGCTTAAAGGGTCCCATGCTCGAGGCCTGGGGACCGCTGAAAATCGCCGCCGTCGCCGGTCTGTCGGGCGACATCGGGCTTCGCGGTCGCCCTGAAGCCTGCTGCTGCTGCGAGGACTGCGACGGCTCGTGCGTCAAGGGCAGCAGCATGTGCGTGCACGACTTGCCCTGGTTCACGCAATTGTTGCAATACCCCCAGTCCCCCTCGTTGCACACGTCGCAGCGCCAGAAGCAGTGGTTGGTCCAGGCGAAGCACCTCGCGCAAAACGTCCCCGTCTCGAGCCTCGTCCTCGGATCGTTTGTCGTCAGCGTCTTGCGCCCGTCGGCGCCCCCGGGCGTAGACGGCGGCGGGAGATAGCGGCTGGCCGTGAGCTGATGAGGCCTGGCGAGCGAGTCGTCGTTCTGGTGCGCCTTTTCCCACTTGTTCCACGCGCCGTGTCCGAATCCGAACCAGTACAGACATCCCTTGCCGCCGCGATAGCAGTCGAGACAGACGTTCCACTGGCCTCCGACGCATATCCCGCAGTTGTAGTGTAGGTCGTACTCTATATGGGGTTTATTACAACGCGCACAGGCGATGGACGGCTCTGGATAGAGATGAGATCTCGTTCGCTGGTGACCGGGAGGTCTCGGGCTGGTCAGTGGATTCGACACGGCAGAATGCACAATGGCCAGCTCGGACGGTCGCGATGCTCTCGTCAACGGAGCTGGGACGGCTTCCTGGTTGCCACTTGGCGGAGAGCCTCGACGATTAACGGGCTGCTCAGTCTGGCTCACTGGGGGGTCCATTGTTGCCGGGTTCCCTTGGGCAGCCCTGTCTGCAAAGGATGCATGTTTAGAGCCGGTAGCAGGCAATTCGGTCGGAGGCATGGAGATGGCAGCATTGACGGTCGGTGTGCTAGAGCTTCGTCGCTCCCCAAAGCTCTGCCGGGGTGTTGAAGGATCCGAAGACTGTTGTGGTCTCGACGCGAGGTCCGTCTGGGAGCGCGCGGCAGGCCGAGTTTCGGGTGCCGAGAAGACCGGCGTTGTCGCCCGACGTCCTCCGCTTGACGTTCGCCTCCTCGCACGCCTCGCTGGATCGCGCACTTCAAGCGCCGCGGTATTGGAAGGCGGAGGTCTACTGCGATCTTCGGGCTGTCCGTGGCCGCTCGCTGGTCTCGACCCGGTGGGTGTCCGACTGCTGGCTCTGCCGTTGCTCGGTGCTCGACGTCTCGAGTCCGACGCAGACGTGTCCCGCGTCCTCATTGTGCCGTTGTTCGCTCGTCTCGCTGATTCCTGACGAGACCGCTCCCGTTGTCTGCGGCGGTACGCTTCCGTGACGCGACGGTTCAGCTCATTGTCTCGCTCTAGATCAATGTTGTCCAGGTCCAGTCCGTCGAGAAGTCCTTCTTCTTGAATTTGACGAGCGAGTTCCTCGATCTCCTTCTCAATGTCCCGCTCGCCCAGGTGCGTAGACTCGATCAGGGACCGCAAAGATGACTGATGCTCGACCTGACGGGGCCATGAATCACTCCATTCCCTCTGCCTCCTCTCCCTGCCGTCTGAAAGCACGTCTGTGCTGTGTCTGCCACCGGCTTCTGTTGGCGAGTGCCGCCTTCGCTCCCTCGTTGTCCTCGAATGGCTGTCCGAGCTTCGGTTCCTGTGATGGCGAGAGGGATCATCTGCGGACCGACTTCCCGTTCGTCTACGGGAGCTTGGCGGCTGCAGAGGTCCAGCGCCGGCCTCCCGCAAGCTCCTCTCTCTAACCTCGTCCACCAGCCGCCTGTCCTCCTCTTCGGCGCGCCTTTCGCCAGCCGTCAGCTCACGGACGTCCATCTTGGGCAAGACCTGTTCGCCCGGCCGGTACTTTTGCGCCATCTCCTCCTTCTCCGCAGCCGTCCGCGCCTTGCCCGGCTGGGCGGCGACAAACATGTCGAGCAGGGTGGCGACGGTCGCATTGTGCCGCGTATCCCGGACGGCGCTCCGACATGATGGACAGGTGAAGACACTCGTGTCCGTGGGCGGCGACGGAGACCTCTCAGCGCTCGAGGCCTGAAAGCCGAACCATTCCTTTAGACATGCCCCGCAAAAGGTGTGCAGGCAGTCGAGTAGAGTGAGTGGTTGGTAGAGGAGCTCTGTGCAGATCTGCGATCACAGTATACATGTCAGTCGGCAAAAGTCTCATTCACTTGTTTGTTGCTTTCTATTTTGATGTGGTTGGTCGAAAAGGCGGGGAGAATAGATGGAACGGCCGTCGAAAAGCTTCCTTCGACCTCGGGAGAATTCTGAACGCACCGAGCAAGTCAGCTCCTTTTCAAGGTCCAAGCTGGGCTTTCGAGAATCCATTCATGTCTTTCTTGTTCACCGCGTCGTCGTCGACAAGTTGAAGACGCAAGATGAAGTCGAGGTGTTTCAAGTCCACGCTGACGTGCAGAGACGAAATGCGAGATTTGGTACGGATATTTCAGAGTCCAGACGAAGTACGAAGTAGCGGATTTCCAATGTGTTGCTGCGACCGACGCCATTTGTCTACTCTGGCTGATCACCTGTTTGGCGGGGCTTATCCCAGCGTCTGCCTGTCTTGACCGACCGACTACTTCGTATGCACGCGCTGCTTCTCCCCTCCACGAATCCCACCCCCTCCCTCTCTCTCTCCCAAGCCGCTTGCTGCATACGAGACGCCAAGCTGTGCATGCGACGGATGGTCTGTGGCTCGCTCGTGGCACAACACCATGATCGATGTGGGCGAGATGTGCGTCGAACAAAAAATAGCTCACGATGGCTTCATTTATACAGGGTAGTCCCCTCCAGACTCTTCAAACTTCAAAGCATGTCTTGAATTGAAACAAGCCTCATTCTTATTAACCCCCCTCATCTGATCATGAATGCGTCCATTCGGCCTTCTTCTTCTCGGCAAACGCCTTCATGCCCACCTTTTGATCCTGGCTGCCAAATAGACTGTGGAAGACGCGCCTCTCAAACTCGACGCCATCCCGTAGCGGCAGGTCCTGGCTCTTGTTGACGACCTCCTTGCACGCCATGATGGCCACCTTGGAGTAGCCGGCAATTGTCTCGGCCGTCTTGAGCGTCTCCTCCATGAGCGCCTCGTAAGTCGGGAACGTCCTGGCCGCCACCCCCCACTTCTCCGCCTCGACGCCCGTAAAGGACTTGCCCGTGAGGATGAGCTCCATGGCCTTTGCCTTGCCAATCGCCCGCGTCAGCCGCTGGCTCCCTCCCGCTCCCGGGATCGTGCCCAGCTTGATCTCGGGCTGGCCAAAGTTGGCGTTCTCCGTGCAGTAGATGAGGTCGCACATCATGGCCAGCTCGCATCCGCCACCGAGAGCGTGGCCCGAGACGGCGGCGATGATGGGCTTCTTGATTTGCGTCGTCAGCAGCGACCAGGACTCGATGAAGGACTGCGTGTAGGCTTCGGAGAATGTCAGCGGCGCCATCTCCTTGATGTCGGCCCCGGCGGCAAAGGCCTTGCTCGAGCCCGTGAGGATAATGACCGAGGCCTCTTCGGAAGCATTGAAGTCGTTGAGAGCTTCGTTGAGCTCCTTGATGAGCGGCGTGCAGAGGGCATTGAGGGCCTTGGGTCGGTTCAGCGTTACTGCTTCGGTTAGCGCTTGGTCGTATTTCTCTCCAAAACCTTGCATTCTGGCTCCCCCAACCTTGACCGACACCAGGCTTCGGCGTCGAGACTTGAATATATTCGTACGACTTGGAACTGTAGGCCCTCATGATTTGGGGCAGCGTCGACCGCTGAAATGGAACTCGCACCGCGGCGGGTCGCAGAAATCGAAGAGCGTTCATTTAGGCGTGTGTGCACACTTGCAGTCCGCGTCGACGGCCTGAGCTGCTGAGAAATGATTGGACGAGAAACGAGATGGAAAAGGTTGGTGGTATTGGTGAGCTTTTTGCTGGCGATGCTGACGGATTGGAGAGGAGGGCCAGCAGCTTCGAAGCTCAAGCTTCGGCTTCCTGGAAACCGTCGGCTTTTTGGGCCGAGGATGGCTGCAGGTACCTCGAGCAATGACGTCCGCCCAAACAGTACATGCACCCCGCCAACTGGATCGATTGAGTGACATATGGCGCAAAAAATACTCGAGCATTACTTCAACACCAAGAGCAGGTTGATCCTCTAATGTTTCAAAGTATAAAGAATCCACCTAGAGAATCGCCGTGAAAGTGTCAACAGTATACACGGAGACGTATGGCATAGGATCTTTTCGTTGAAACTGGAACTGCAATATGTATCTCCAAGCAAATGCACTCGCCGACTTAAAGGGTAGAATAGGTATTTTGTCTTCGATCGACGAGACGTTCACTTGCCCTTCTTTGCCTGTGACTCGTCCTCAGTCACTGACAGACTCCGCGTCTCCGAATTCACCAGAGAAACGTCTTCAGAACCCTCTCATTGGGTACTTTTGAGACTCTGCCCGGCCTGCTGAGCGACTCTTCCGTTGACCGGCCGCATCGCCTCGTCATTTCTAGAAGACCCTCCATTCACCTCTTCCAGCCTCGACAAAATCTCTCGATTATCGGCCTGTAGTCTCACAAACGCGCCGGCACTCATCTCAGGAGCCGAAATGCTTGTAATGCGTAGAGGCGGTGCATCCAATGCTCTCGGAGGTATCCATACCGCACTCAATCGAAACCGCCGTCGTTGCGCAGCCAGCGTCGGTGACAAATACGCAGTAAGGCGACAACTTTTAGCTGCTCGAAAGCTGAGTGCTCCTCGCACTTGATTCATCTTTGCCTTGTCGTTGAATGATTTCTTCCCCCCCTTTGGACTCGATGAATCGAAACGGCGTAGTGGTGCTAAGTCAAGATGGAACCGAGACTTCAATCGAGCAGTTGTTAACACCTTTTTTTTTGTTATTCTTTTTAAAAGAGAATACTCTGCGCTTGGCGTTATTTCAAAATGTCGTAGAAGAAGCCAACGATTGATCTTGCGTGGTGAGAGAAGCGGCAAACGCGGGGACCAAAGATTGCGATGCGGGTATACATGCTCCCACTTCTCGGCAAGAAACAGATGACCAAGATGAACACAAGCAGACTTCTCACCTGGTATATATATATATATATATGCATGAGAAATCTCATGATGGAGTATTCTTGCGCCACTAGGCGGAATCACGAGAGTAGAGTTTGTGAAAAAGATGGACTTCTCCGCAAAGAAAAGCCACTGAAGCCATCTGAAAGTGTCGCTGATTTGGTCCCGTCACAATGTATCTAGAAACAATAATGAAGCGTTCCCCTGGACAATGTCTTCGCGTGCGTGATGAAAGATATGCGATGAAAGACGGGGTCGACCATACCAAATCTTGATCAGCACTCGTTTAGATTACCGTCTCATCTCGAAATCATCTAGGCATGGTAAACCTACTGTGACAGTAGTCTTAAAAGTGGCCTTGGAGAGATGGCAAGGGGGAAAAACCACATCCTCTTTGTACGTCTCGAAATCCGAGAGTATATTGCATTTTTGCATCTCAAAAAGTCGCGTCTATCAACGACTCTGTCTGTAGTTGACCGGACCAGTCTGGTTACGTATCCATCGCCCCCGAATCTCACCGCCTAACGATCCGCGACCACTGTCTTTAAAGCAAGACTCGTTTCGCTGCCTGTTTATGCTCCTGAAACGCCCATGTAACATATGAAAAAGACCCACGAGAGGTGCCTATACCAGGTTTAGACAGAAAGCCCATGTGAGCAAGCAAAACGCCATATCCAATGTGTATCCAATGTAGATCAAAGATGCACATATGCGCCGATTATTCGTAACATCGTCGTTCACTTTTCATTAAATGCCCCCAAGCTCTTGAGGGCTCCTGCGAGGCGCTGATAGTCCTTGAGAAGCTCGTGTACGTCGCCCAGGCGAAGCTCCTCTGGACTCTGAAGATCCAGGAAGCGTTGATTTGGAGGGGCCACCTTTAGAGTTGCCTTGGGCGGCAGGGCATCTGCGATGTCAGGGAATGCCTTCAGAAAGCAGTCAGCGTCTCGTCTTCTAGTCATAGCAACAGTCAAAGGCCGTCATGTACTTACAGATGCCAGGTCACCCCCGTCCGAGGTGCTGCCAACGTCCTTCGCGGACGTGGTGGCGGCAGCTGGGGCAGGGGTGGGCGCCGTTGCGCTTCGACCAAATCCCCGGATCATGCTAATATTCGACAAGCGAGCCATGGGGTTGAAGGAGCTGCCCAGGCTGCGAACTTGGTCAAAGACGGCAGGGGCCGCACCAGCCGACACGATGGACGTGTTCTTGGTCTCCTCGGCAAAAATCACCTTCTTGCTCGACGTTGTGCTTCGCCCGCTTTTCGAACTATCCACGCTCGTCTCGCGCCGGCGGCCAATCATGTTGAGGACTCGGTCTTCGCGCACGGGCGATCGCTTAGCCTGCTCGACATCGTCACCCCCGGTTGCCGAGTTGGCACCGTTGACGCTGTCGTCCTCTTCGGGAGGCGGAGTGCTGACGAGCTTTCGAGCGTCGTCTAGTGTTACCGGAACGGTGACGCTTGAGTCTTTGGAGTTTTGTTGGGTATCGCGAAGCTTGCCCAAGAAGAACGAATAGCTGTCGCCGAGGCTGTTGGAAATAGTCTTGAGGCCTTGGTCGGCAGTGTTGAACACGGCATCGCTCGCTGCGCCAAAAGCCTGCGCTGGCGTATTAACCAGCTCGCTGAGCCTCCGATTTCTCAGCATATTGGGCGTTCGGCGACCGGTTGGCGACGGCGCTGGCTTTGGAGTGCTTGCGATATCTGCATTCGTCTCGCTCGTGTTCTTGGTCGGTGTGATGGTGCCTTGTGGATAGGCTGGTGGGAATGTCTCTGCTTTGGGCGTGCTCGCTGCGCTCCGGGGTTGACCGGACGGATGCTCGTCGTCTCTCAGAGTAGACAGATCTACTGTTTGCAGAAAACTGACAGCCGCTTCGAGATTGGTAAGGCAGTACGCAGCCTCTCCAGTCAACTTTGGTTCCCAGCGGAAATACTGAATGAAGTGAAGATCGCTCATCATGTGAAGCTTTTCTGGAGGCATTGTGATGAGGGTATATATGAGCATAGGCATGACCTCATCAGCCGATGCTGAAGGGTGAAAGTGAGCCAGCGTCTCAACAATGCTCTTATGGGCTGACTTGAGACCGTTAAGTTTGCCCAGAGGGTACCGCGATTCAGCCATCCTGGTGAGATCGGCCCTGGCCTTGCCAAGCCATCCACGGACGTCTTTCTCCATATCCGCTGCGCCTTCGGAGCCCGCCGGCGATCTCTCACCCAGGTCAACTCCCAGGTCGGCGGGCCCAATGCCAACGAGGGCCAGCGCCGCGGTCTTGGAGCGAAGCTTGTCATCCTGCGCCTCATCATGTGTGCTCCTATGCTGATAGATTCTGTCGTAGATGCCTTCGCAGAGCCTGCGTTCCACTGCCTCTTCTAGTAGTCCACGCTTGGCTTCGAGCGCTTTTCTAGCACGTTTGCGCTCCGCCAGTTCGTCTGCTGTGATCATCTGCTGCTCGGATTCTCGGTTGACCCTGTCTTTTGCGCCAAAGGACGTTGCCTTGGACCGTAACCGGTTCGCGGCTGCAGCGATGGAGGGAACGGAAGGTGCCGGGGAAGCTTCACGACTTTGTCGAGAGGCCAAGGCGCTGATATGTGTGGCGACGTGAGACGAGGCCAGGGCGTAGAATTCTTGGAAGAGCTGCGATAACCTTTCGATGTTGGGAGGCATTGGATGAACTTTGGCGTTGAGAGATTCGATGAAACTGCCAGTCGTTAGTCTTCCGGCCTCGGCATCATTAAAAGTCGAGAGCACATATGACGACACCATAGGGATCATGTTGCAGCTTACGTACCTGTCCGTAAGTGTTATCAGCTCTATGGGCAAGTCATCCAACTCAATAGAGGCCCGTGAGACCTCGTGCGTCTCTTCGGCATCCGTGGCATTGCCTGTCTCAAAGGCACTCGGCTTCGAGTGCTGATCGGGGCTGAATTTGCTTCGGTCTCGGTTCTTCTCGTTGGGCGAACCGTTGTGGAAGGTGTGGGCGCGTTGCGGGGGTTTCGGACCGTCGTCCGCGGCTCGAGTTACGACTTGGGGAAACGAAGGTGTCCGAGTCGCAGGTTGCCGGCCCATATGAGGGCCGTGATTGCTGTGAGAAGCCATGGAGCGCTGCGGGGGCGGACAAGCCAACATGCTGTTGACCGAATGTTATGTCGGCGGGAGGGGGAGACCTTTTGCGGGCTCGAAATTCAGAGTTCAGCCGCGACGGGGCGATGGGTCCGAGGAAGCTTGCAGTGACTGCGGTAGTGGCAGCAGTCAAGTACCAACGAGCGATTCACTGATCGGGGAACACTCTTTCGACGGAGAAGAAAGAGAGTTACTGTCGGTAAAGCGATCGGTTCAGGTTTGAAGCGTCGAATCACCGTCGGAAACAAAGGCGCAAGCAGGCGGACGCGATGAGGGACAATAAGAGATCGGTGCAGTATTAATCGCCAAAGACGGCGAAAATGGTCGGACGTCCGCAGAGGCAGAGCAACAAAAGGAATTCGAACCGTGAAATCCGACGCGCTCTTACCGGATGATGGCCGGTTTATGTCGAGCTGGTGCAGCGACAACCGGATGGGCGATGATGGGCTGGTGTTATGACGACAAGACAAGCAAAGGGGAGCAAGCGATAGGGAGAGAGCACTGTACAGCGAGTGTCGACGGCGTGCTCATGGAAATGCAGAGTAGATAAAAGGGAGAAGGGCACGGGGGGCCAGACGGGATGAAAAAGGTAAGGGGGGCGGAGAGGAGATGGGGTTTGGATTCCTGTCTCGAGTCTCCCTTTGCCTCTCTTTGCGCGTGCCCTTTCTTTCCGTCCCCCGGGTCCATGGGGAAGAGGAAGGAGGAGTGGTGGTGGTGGTGGAGGTCTGGAGGAGATCAGGCAAGGCAGTAACGAAGTAGACTCGGTAGCTCCTGCTCGCCAATGCGGGCTGGAAGGGGTCGAGACGAGACGGGGCAGGTACGAGGCAGGTACGGACAGCCACTCCGGCTTCCACGAGGCGAGAGATGTAGAAGCGACCGCGGGTAGCCGTACCTTTAGTACCAGGGGGTCGATGGAGTCACGGCGATGGACTTGCGAGTGCCGTTGGCGCTGCAGAAGCCGTCAGGTACCCGGCCGGTCCTTGACGAAGATGACTTACATTGGGTGGGGTGGCCTGGGTACAAAGCAAAGCGATTCGCATATGGAGAATCCTCTTTATTTTTCTTCATGCCCGGCGCGCCAAAACGGCACAGAGAGAAACGAGACTCGGAGACGCCCTTTCCTGCCCTTGCCCTGTTAAGTTTGCCTTACTCGCGGTCCTCCTGCCCTGCGACCCTGCGCGGTCTGCGAATGTGCCGATAATAGATTACGAAAGGTCTCCTCAAACATGCGAGCGACATTCGTCTTTGTCAGGCCTTTCTGGAGCAAGCGAGTCCCCGTTTGTTGGCCGCCCGCCCATCATTAAACCGGGCCTAGGGCAGCAGAGTCATTCCCCCCCCATCTTGGCCGCTCCAAGCCGCCCTTGCTTTTCTTTTGGTGGCATTGATGAATGAGTGAACGCGCGTGTGCTTTTTTCTCCTGCTCCCCTTTGTCGAATTATTCCGTCAAGCACGACGCGCGTCATACTAACTAATAACTAACTTAATCTAGATATGTGGACAGAACCCTCCTCGAGAATCTCTTGGACTGTTTTGCAAGTTACACATTTCCCGGCGACAGGGCTGAGCCGGGAATGGAATGCACGTTGTGGCAAAGCCTCCTCCCCCAGGACCCAAGCGTGACCTCGTGGACTCTTGTTCAGACTGCTGCTACACACCTCCATCTGACACTTGACACGCCCCGAGGGAGCTTCGTTTCACGACAATCGACCAGTACGACCCTGGCGAGGTAGGGCGCCGCGCATCGAGAAGAGGGAGCGAAATGGCGACGGCGGGAATGAGAAGCACTTGACTTCGTATCGCGTATTCGCACCTCATTATGATTTCTACTGGACTTGTTAGCTCATTCACCTGAAATCACATCAACTGTACGCTTGTTCGGCAGAGTCGCTCAGACGCCTGTAATCTGGAGGCGAATAATTCAGACGAACATTTACGCCCGACGCGACTCGTCCCATTCGGGGTCCTTCCTAAGCGGACACACCACTTAGCATCGTCTGTGCTCGCTTCACGACCTTCTAGAAACTCGAGGCGATGCTGCCCATTACTGACTCGGTTTGCGCCAGGCGGTGATTTGTGATGCAAGACAGGAGTTGTCTCGACACAGGCGTGGCGTAAGTACTGATGCTTGCCGAGTACAGAAGTGAATCGACATACTCCGTACGATCGATTATGAATATTTTGCTCTGGGAGTTGAGAATGGGGTTCCTCGGTCTCGGACAATGTTCCACGGACATTGTAAGTCACACTTTGAATTCACAATCGGTTGTACCCTCGTGACCTGTCCGGCAGGTACCTTACTCCTTCCACGTCTTCCCCGAAATTGCCGTTGGACAACCCCCCCCCTTCCCCTATGCCGAAGGCCCGCATCCGCCCGGCCGTCTCCCCGCCCGGGCGGGCCCTTCGGGGGGCATCGCCATTCGGGTCGGACGGACTTTGAGCCCACAAAATACTTCCATTTCCAATCGGCATCACTTCGTAGGCTACTTCGTAGACCCTTGCTTTTTGAACGCACCGTCGCCTGTCTCCACCAGTGCGTCGTCATACCGCAGGCGCCATGGCAGTCTGCGAGAACCGTACGGTCGGTCGGTCTAAAGGGGACCTCGGGAAAGACGTGACGGGCTGGAAGTTGTGCAACAGCAGCGACACAATGAATGTACCTCTCCCGTACTATTAGGCCGTGGTCGGCGACTCTTCCAGCCGCTCCTTGACGATCTCATCCTCACCTACTACAAATTTCCTGCCCGGGCCATTTTTAACAATCCATTGAATCTCGCCCATAATCATCATACGGCTTGAGTATTCATCGTGACGTCCGCCATGTCTGGGCCCCCGTCGCGCATACGTTCCATCCTCGGCCACCTATTGCCGTCCTCTACGTCGTCATCGTCGTCGTCGTCGCCGCCTCCTCCTCATATTCACCATCTATCGCCAACCTTCTTCCTCGAGCGCGCCGCGGACATTGAGCCCAACGCCGACGCCATTATCCACGTGACTGCCAATGGCGCCTCCATCCGCCGCTCCTATCGCAACTTTGCCGCCCGGGTCGTCGGCCTGGCTCACTACCTCAAGAAGCACCGCCTGACCCGGGTCGGTGTCCTGGCGCCCAACACGCCGGCCTTTCTCGAGTCCATCTACGGCATCGTCGCTGGCGGCGCTGTCATTGTTCCGGCGAATTACAGGCTCAAGGAGGATGACATTGCTTACATCTTTGAGTATGCCGAGGTCGACTGCATCATCGTCGATCAGGAGTTTGTCGGTCTCTTGGGCGCGTATAGATCGAGGCATCCCAAGGTTCCGTTGATTGTAGATTTGGTGAGTGCAGTATCATGCTAGAACCATACTAGGCGCGAGGTTCTCGACTTACGCAATGTAGGATACCGATGTATTGCAAGGGCCCGGGTGTGGACAGTTCAACGAGGCAATCCAAGAGGGCATAGCATACGACAGCTCTCAGGGAAATCTTGGCTGGGATGGTTTGCAGTCGCAAGCGGAAAACGAAGACGACATGCTTGCTATCCCATTCACCTCGGGCACGACATCCAAGCCCAAGGGCGTCGTCTACACGCATCGCGGCGCCTATCTCGCAGCCATGGCCAATATCATCGAATCCGGCCTCAATCTTGGCCGCTGTCGTTATCTCTGGACACTTCCCATGTACTCGCCAATCAAACTTTTCCCCTACCTACCTTGAACCCTACGGACTAACGGATGTCAAGGTTTCACGCAATGGGATGGACGTTCCCGTGGTCCGTCGTGGCTGTCCGCGGCGTCAACGTCTGTCTGCGCAAGATCGACTACCCCCTGATCTGGAGGCTGCTCAAGGAAGAGGGCATCACGCACTTCAACGCCGCTCCCACAGTAAACACGCTGCTGGTCTCCGCCAAGGAGGCCGCAAAGCTCTCTCACCCTGTTCAGGTCACGGTTGCCGCCAGCCCGCCCAGCCCTCACCTGTTCGAGCAAATGGTAAGTCATGCCTCCCACCTCCAAGCCAATACGCAATTTCCAAGTGCAGCATTACTGACTTGTTGAAGACGAATCTGAATCTGATGCCGGTCCACGTCTACGGCATGACCGGTTCGTGCTTCACTTGAACCCCTTAACCCGAATCACCACCACTGTTGCCGATACTAATTCCCTGGCCCAGAAACATACGGCCCCATCACCAAATGCTACTACCTCCCCGAATGGGACGAGCTCCCCGCCAACGACAAATTCGCCAAGATGGCGCGCCAGGGCCACGGCTTCATCAGCAGCCTTCCCATCCGCATCGTCAAGACGGACCAGTCGCAGGCCAACGATGACGACGACGCGCCGCTCGTCGACGTCGCCAAGAACGGTCGCGAGATTGGTGAGATCGTCTTCTTCGGCAACATTTGCGCCAAGGGCTACTACAAGGACCCCGAGGCCACCCGCAGGCTCTTCGCCGGCGGCGGCCTGCACTCGGGCGACCTGGCCGTCTGGCACCCGGACGGCAGCGCCCAGATCCTGGACCGCGCAAAGGACATCATCATCTCCGGCGGCGAGAATATCTCGTCCGTCGCCCTCGAGAGCATGCTCGTCCAGCACCCGGACGTCCTCGAGGCCGGCGTCGTCGCCGTCCCGGACTCGCACTGGGGCGAGCGGCCCAAGGCTTTTGTCACCGTCAAGGAGGGCAAGCAGGTGTCCGGGGCGGACGTTATTGCCTGGGCCAAGCACAACAGCAGCATCAGCAAATTCATGGTCCCGCGGGAGGTCGAGATCGTGCCCGAGCTGCCCAAGACGAGTACGGGTAAGATTAAGAAGAATGACCTGCGAGAATGGGCAAAGAGTAGTGCCAAAAAGTAAAGTCATCATCTTCCGTGAGATATCCCAATTTCATTGTCATTTGCCGGCATCTCTGGTGTAAATAAGACTATTCTTTTGTTATACGAGGTGCAACAGCGTGCGCTTATTTCGCGTTGAAACCTGTCAATGGTTACTGTATCAACAGCTCTTGACGCATCGTCATGCATGCTCCATTATCCAAAATCATCTCAGATTCGCAGGGAAAATGGCACCAGTCGTGCCCTTGTCCAAGCCGTCTAGTGCCTTCATATCCTCCTCGTCTAAAGCGAAATCAAAAACGTTGGCATTCTCCTTGATCCTGCTGGCAGTGCCGCTCTTGGGAAGTGGCACCCAGTCCTTCTGCAAACCCCATCGAATCAGGATCTGAGCCGGCGACTTGTTATGCTTGGACGCGACGTCGCCGAGCGTCTTATCCTTGAGGTACTCGCCACACGAGAGCGGACTGTAGGCTTGCAGGACGATTCCGTTGTCGCGGCAGTACTTGGCCAGGTCTCGATGCTGGCACCACGGGTGGAGCTATCGACTTGTCGTCAGCGCGGGCGAAATACGACCAGTCGACTACCCTTCTCTGCATAGTGACGTAACATCCGTAGCGAGGAGGGGGGCAGGGGATAGAAGATGGGGGATTTGGCGAGGACCCTTACCTCAAGCTGGTTGACGTGCGGCGGCCAGATCTTTGCGTACTCCTTCATCTCTTCGAGGTGTTGGACGCGGAAATTGCTAACGCCAATGGATTTGGCCTTTCCCTCATCGTAGAGCCTCTCGAGGACCTGCCACAGCTCCTGTCTCGCAGCCGGGCTGGAGCCGGGTACGTGGATGAGGAAGAGGTCGACGTAGGCATCGTCGCCGCCGCCGCCGAGATTCTTGACACTCTCGAGGGCACTGCGATACGTCTTCTCCGGGTCTCCGGTGGCGCTGCGCGTTTTGGTGGTGAGGAAGACGTCCTCGCGGCGAAGACCAGCCTTGTTGACAGCAGAGCGCACCTCGGACTCGTTGCGATACATCTGTGCCGAGTCGACGTGGCGGTAGCCTGCGTTGAAGGCGGTAACGACAGCCTGCTGGCATGCTTCATCATAGAGTTGGTAGACGCCGAAGCCCAGCCTCGGAACCGAGACGGACGTCTTGGGGATGGGGATGCGGGACTCGGCGCTGAGCTCGCCCATGATTGCGGTCTGGGTTCGAGTGAGGTGTGATGATTTGCTTCAGATGGGAGTCGAGGTGTCTTGGGAAGTTCGATTGCAGTTGCAGTGTTCTCCTTCAATTACAATTGAGAAAGGTTGATGGGGAGGCGAGTATGGTGTTGTAGGAATAGGTACCAGTAATGTAGGAGGAACACAAGCTATTCGGCTAAATAAGAAAGAGGTAAGGGGGCAAGTCGAGTCTGGATTAGCAATCCGAGCACATACTGTAGCTCAAGGTAAAGTATGGCAGTCTCGACAACTGAGAATATGTAAGCACTCACTGCTCCTGCCTCGGAGTTCCATATAAACACAGGCTCGGACGAATCTACGTGCGTGTTTGGGAGTGCAGGAACGGCTCTGTGAGGCAAGTCGGGGTCGTCTCAGTAGACTTGGGTGTTCGACATGTGCTATAAAATACCTTTGAAACAGTCAAGATACATTTACCCAGTCGAAATGAGGCACCATCATGGAAGTAGCTCCATGTTCTCTCCATCAAGAGCTGGGAAGAGCTTGGCCCCGCATCATGACGTTCAGAGGGTGGACCCCACCTCGGCGTCATTACAGAGCTTGAGAGGCTGGCAGATCATGTCGATTTTGAACGGAATTATTTGCACAAGTTGTTTTTTTTCCTTTTCATAGTATCACAATCGATCCTTCACTCTACCCAACATGAGAGGACTGGCTGCAATGACAAGTGGTTGATTGAACATGTCGTTGGCTTCCGTCTTCCATCTCCTTCCTCCCCCCCTGCTCGGGACCCCTCGTTCCCTCTTGAACCCCGCACGTCATCCCGTCTGCCCAGCCCATGACCGGGGAGCAAGCAGTGCACGAGCCACGCACACCTCCGATGCCGAGATGGGTAACAAAAAACAGCCCCCGTTGGAAGTACCGGCGATCTCAACACTTCAAGCTTCAAAGGGTGTTGGCAGGACCGGGCAGCTCGGGTTTCTGATACAAATAAATGGTAACCCCAAAGTCATGTAGTTCAAAATCAATTTTGCGCGTATAACTTGCTGTTTGTAAACGCTGTCTGTGATCACTCAATCATTCACATATTCAATCGCCCCAAAGGTACGAATACTCTGCAAGTTACTATACTGTACCTGTTTGTACTGTATTTTACCTCTCCGGCTTCGCAGCTTCTTGTTCAGTGGGGAAACTTCGTCACAGCCTTTCTGCCCTGTCATTCTACATCACCCTGCGTCAGCCAACAGGAACACAGCGCCCGTTCTCGGCCCACCCTCTTGTATGTCGCCTTGTCGCCTCGCCAGTACGAAGACGTTCTTCGCCCCTCTTCCATCCGGCTTCCATTCTTTTCTGCGGGCAGAGGACCACGCAGAGACGCGCAAGACTGGGAGCGCTTCCCTTCCTCCCGTCTTTGTATTGGAGAAATCAAGAGAGCAAGCTCGTACTTTCGATCAGCGAGCCAGGTACGCCGACGAAGTCGGTTGCTCTAGGAAGACACGGAGCTCTTCAATCTGCATTCAAGAAAACCGCAAAGCTGTGAGTCGTGACGAACACGGCTCTACTTATCGCTCACAAGTTACCGAGCAGCACGCGCATCTGCGATCAGGAAGCTACAGCATGAGCGAACTGCGACCTCTCCGAGGCGGCTGCCAATGCGGCCGGAATCGCTACATAATTGCTGTCCCGCAAGATGGCGTTCACGAGGCCCAGGTCCTTTTCAACACAGAGCCAGTGCACCGTACGTCGTGATTCCTATTCGGTTTGTTGGTCACAAAATCGATATCCCTTTGACTTGCCGGATCGATCAAGCATGGTCATGATGCCAGCCACATGGTTCATCAATGTCAGATAAAGACTGCTAGCTAACCTGACCATGCGCCGTAGAAATACCTCTTGCGACGCCTCTTGCCGCATTTATTCGCGTTCCGCTATCGTGGTACCACAGCACGACCTTCTCCTTCTTCCCTGACGAGACACACGCCATGATACGCCGAGTCTACACCCATCCCAGTCAACAGCACTCAAAGCGCCACTTTTGCGGTTTCTGCGGGACTCCTCTATCGTACTGGTCCGAGAACCCCATGAGCGAGGCCGAATACATCAATCTCACCCTGGGGAGCCTCTTGCGCGAGGATCTCCGCGATCTCGAGGACATGGGTCTCATCCCGGACGACAGCAATGACCACGAAACTGGCGAACATGTGCAGCCTCCGACGCCGACCACGTCTACAGCCTTGCGAGAGTCCTTTGGCGTTCCCTGGTTCGACGGCATGGTTGAAGGTACTAGGATCGGCAGGATGAGGCGAAGTGAGGGTGTCAAGCGTTCCCACGACGGCAAAGTCAGCGTGGAATGGGAGATTGTCGAGTATACCGACGGCGGCGGCGACTCCAACCCGGCGACACCTCTGGAGGTAGCATTTCTACCGGCCAAACGGAAACTCAATGAACGCGAGAGCTAGATGGCTATTCAAACCGATCTGAAATTCCTCCGAGTCCGCTGTATATAAACTCTCTGCGCAAGGACCATGGGACCGGTGCTGGCTTGAGATGCTGTGACTCAGGGCTGATGCTTTGCGGAAAACATCCGTATCATCCGCGATAACGGCTTTGGCTTCGTTTTTTGCAAGCTTGCCGCCCTCATCGGGGGATGGAGAGCCGATGATGAGACGTGCGGAAAGCGTTTGCAGCTGCACGGGATGGCACTTCTTGAGAGTGCTGAGCAACACCGTGAGCACTTCCTTGTTACACTCTGGGATCTACCGTAATGCCTCGGGCTCGCTGACCTTGAAGCGAGAGCGGATTAGGAGTTTGGAGAAAGGTTGTTTCAGAGGCACACGAGGCGAGGTAATTAGCTTTTCATTTGGACTACGCGGACAAGTCAAAAACGGCAGCCGAGGGTTTTCGCAAGACGGCGCTGCTGCGATTGACCATAGATAGATAGGGTCTGATCTGGGCAAGGAACGCTGCACCTTTGTCATGAGAACGATGAACTTGTTGGACCAGCCACGTGGTTAACGTGATTCTCGACGCACTGCTGACCTTGCACAAGGACGTTAACACGGTTCTCGCAATGTGGGAAAGGCGAGGATATAGTTGGTAGATTCAGGAAAACACATGTGTAGTGGATGACTTCATTTTGCCCAAGCCTTTCGTAGTCGGGCCACTAGGATGACGGGGAAATCCTGGTGATGTGACTCTTGGATGATTCGTTCTATGCCACTGGATCTGGCCCTCGAGGACGACCTGCGGGTGATGCCCATTTTGAGACGGACGGGCAGAGACGGTATCCCCAAGAAGACAGCGCCAAAATGCTCAAGTCCCCAACTTATCCGACGACCTGATGAACGAGGCAATTTTTTCCCCTTCTCTTCTCTTTCCCGGGATTAGGTACATGACGGTTGAGTTAGTATCCCCTGTCTTGGCATATGCTTCTTAGGCAAGTTGCGTGGCCAGAGTGAAAGACCACATGGCAAGGACCTTGTGAATAATCAATATGAATACTCTACTGTACGATGAACAGAGAGGTCTTGCAGGCGTTCATGCAGACGCTTTTGCAATACATGTCTCGGGATTGCAGTAACATGTGGGGACTCGGGAGAATGTCATTCATCGACTCCCGAATGATGAGAGGGACACTGCAGAAGGGGAGGGGGGGTCAGCCCCCGGCCGAGACGCGCCTCTGCTCGCTGTCAAAGGTCCCCCCGTTCCTCATGAACCAAACGGCCGGCCGAGGACGTCTCAGTTTTGCCTGCGGTCGACAACGAGACCCTAACCTCTTCAAATGTTTCGTCCGCAGGAAAGGGGGTGGTGGACCAATGGCATGGCTTGAGGATGAGTTGTGCCGCTGCGTCGGGTTACCACGTTTGTGCCTTTGCGATGATTTCATTGTGTTGCCCTGATGATGGTCGTGAGAAGTCTTGTCGCTCCTGGTTGAGTGTCAGAGGATGATAGAGATGGTGGAAGCAAAGACGTTGGGGGAAAGTAAGGATGAGCGAGTGCCCGTTTCAATCTCTTAGGCTAAATTATTCATCCAACTTTTTTTCTCCTTCACGGTCAAAGTGAAACATGGGTTTTAGGTGTTGCGACAACATCAAATTTGCTGCGTAGCAATCCTCGTTGTCATGGCCCTGAAGCCATGGAGCTATATACGTCTATCTAGAAACAAGTTTTTCCCTTCCCTTCCTTTGCCCTCGTCCCTTCTCCTATCATCATTGAATATGTGCCCTCGCCACAGGTGAAACATCACCTCGTGCGTATCGCCGAGCACAGCGTGCGAGACATGCGCTCCACAAAGAGAGTTCGCCCAAAGAGACATCTCCAGTCCACCGTGGACTCGGCTCCTCCTTCGACGCCGTATCAAAATAAGAGCAATGTTCGAGGCGAAGACGTATATGTATAATAGAAAGGTAGGTAGGTAATAATAGATGGTATCGGGGGGAAGCAAAGACACTGCGCCACCTGCGTAAGATGCATAATGTGCCGCGATGCTATTGCCAAGTACTTTTGGGTATAATAATAATCGTGAAGGGGTTGTCTGACGGCTCCGAATTACAGCCATCTACAAGCTCGTCCGGCGCACAGCGACAAAAGTAGTCGAGTCAGTAAGGTCGTAGTCCAGAGACGTCCCGTTGAAAAAGAAAAGGCCTGAATATGTTGTAGAAGAGTGCGAAGGGAATGATGCCAAGGGTATCTCGATTAAAGGCAAATATCCGACGCAGCCGTTCAGGCAACCATGGCTGGAGCTGGTTCCATGGGCAATGCCGTCCTTGACTCACCCGCACCGACAGAGCTAGGCGCAGGGGCAATCTCGGGATCGGGAATCTGGATATCCAGCTGAATGCAGACCATTAGTCGTCTGCTCTCATGTACAATGCCACGTCTACTCACCATCATGTATGCCGTTTGCCGAAGAGGGATAATCTTTGGAGGTACGGCTCCCTCATCCGAGGACATGGTCTTTTCCATTTCGAGATTCCACCTGTCGATCCACTTTTCCAGGTCGTTGAGCCGAGACTTGACTGCCGTTAGGCCCAGGTCTTCCCAAAGCCAGCCAGTGACGAGGCCCAAGAAGCTGTCCATGATGTTACGGAAGCTGTACGGGCTGAAGATGGGCACCAGCTCGCCGTTGAGCTTTTCGATGATGCGGCGGAATTCCTGCTCAGACACACCCGCGGGGTCCAGGATCTCGGGATAGAGGTTGGAGAATGTTGGCGCCAGGTCGCCCTGAAGCAGCCAGTCGCGCCGAATGCGAATGATTCGCGTTGTGAGATACTCGAGCGAATCGACGGGGACATGGGGATTCAAATGCGGATAGCAAGGGTGTTGGGGGCCCCATTCTTCTCCGACGTCAGGTTGAACGTCCTCGCCCATGATGGAGGAGTTGGAGGAGAGTGCAGATCCGATGGCATCCCCCGCAGAGACATTTGACGCGCGCGGGTCTAATACGTCGGGCCCTCGTTCCAGATCTCTCGCAAACGAGTTTCGGACTTGGTCGATTTCTGTACTCATGGCGGCGGCTCTCTCCTTGCCCTTGTCTTCCTTTGCGAAGTGATTCACAAACACTTCAACGTCCTGCGGAATCGGAGAAGGCAATTGCGAGCGACTTCCCTCTTGAGAGGCGCGAACGGATCTCGGTAAGCTCACTCGATTGTCGTGACTGCCTCTGCGTTCTATTTGGAGGCTGGCGCGGGTGGTTGGAGAGTGCTTGGATTGACGCTGTTCAGAGAGGGTCAGGAGAGGAAAGTTGCCTGCTCCACCGACAAGGGGTTCGCTTGCGTCTGCCGAGGTATCGAGCGAGGGATGTTGAAGCGGGATGGCGGGCGCCGGGGGCGTCGAGTCGCGTCTTTTTCGAGTCTTTGTGCTTCGAGGCGTTGAGTTGGTCGGGTTCCACAATCGAGCAGAAGCGATACGTAGAGGCCTGCGAGGCGAAGGCGGCGCGCCGGTGCGGCTCCGAAAAGGAGAGGGGAAGCGATAGCCCTGCTGAGGAGCTTCGTCGGCCGCGACGGGGATCGGGTGAGAACTCAAGGCGGCGGTTGCAGGCAAAGGGGGCGAGTGGAGCGAAGGAGCACCACCTAGGCCTAGGTAGCTGGGTTCGCTGGGGTAGACGGGCTGCTGGGAGACACGGGGCAGACGGGCGTTTTGAGGAGCGCCTGTAGGCTTGGAAGCGGGAGCGGCGGCCGAGGCAAGATCCGATTTGGGCTCAAAATCGACGACAGCGATATTGGAAGGGTGCAAAGGCGGCGAGAGAGCGTGAGGAGCCGTGGGAAAGTCGGAGTCGGCACGGCCGCCTTGACGACCGCGCGCAGAGGCTGGAGTGGAGGGCGTGGCCGGCAGCGAGAGCGAAGTGGACAGCGACAGCGACAGCGAATGGGGCGAGGGCGGCTCGGCAGGTAAAAGGTAGGATGGCGTGGGTGTGGATGCGGACGCGGACGCAGACGCAGACGCGGCGGACGTGGGCGTGTTGGGTCGACGGTCTTGGTGCTGGTGGTGCTGGTGGTGCTGATGCCGATGGTGGGAAGAGGATTTGCAGCTGATTGGAGGCGATGATGGGGCAGCAGAGAATTGCTGCAGCTGCCTCGAAGACGATGATGGGTTGCCAGACCCAGCAGCAGGAGCAGGGGTCGGAAGGGGCGGCAGCGAGATCGAGGGCGGCGGCAGCGGTGGATGAATGGCGGCCAGTCTCGAAGATGAAAAGGGCGAGGACGGCGAGTTGGGACTCGTGGGTGAGGATGGCGATGGTGATGAGGATGAGGTTGAGGACGGGGATGATGGCAGCAGCGAAGGGGGCGGCGATGGCTTCAGATTTTCGGCGCCATTATGGGTTTGGTTTTGGTGGTGGTGGCTGTAGTGAATCTGGTGGTGCCTGTGCTGACGCTGGCGCTGGTGTTGGTGCTGGTGCTGGTGCTGGTACTGCTGCTGGTAGTGGGTCGAGTACCTGGAATAGGGCGGGCGCAGGATGCTCAAAGGCGTCGCGGACGACGGGTGAGCAGCACCGGGACTTCTGGTGGTGGTGGTGGCAGTGATGGTGCTGCTGCTGTTGCTGTTACTGCTGCTGCTCGGGCCTAGTGGTACACTGACAGCCTGCCCTGGCCTCCCGTCAGCGACGTGGTGTGAAGGCGACCTGGAGAGTGGCTCGGCACCCGCTGCACTCGACTGGCGTCGCTGCTGCTCCAAGGGGAACACTGCGCGTGGGCTAGCGGCAGGCTCGCGTGCTGCGCCGGCAGCCGTCATTGATGGTCGCGCTGGCGTCAGCGGTCGCGGCACTGCTAAGGTCCAGTAGATTTCAGGTACTAGCTTCAATCGTTACGGGCAGCGAATTGCGCGTCCTGTAATACAGCGTTTGGTGTACCTCTAGCAGTAGTGTCGGTACATTTCGATTTCCGATTGGAGAGAGAGATCGACGTGAACAAAGACTGGCAAATGTGTTTTTTCCCACTTCCCCCTTGAGGAAACACACAAAAAGAGTGAACAAAGAAGATGATGAAGAGCCAGAGAAGGGTGGGCATGACTGGGGGGAAATAGATGAGCATCAATTCGAAATTGATGGGTCCTGGTCTCTTTTTTTCACACGGGGGGTCGGACGGGGACGAGTGACGGGAGTGAGTAAAACGCGCACGGCCACCGCGTAACGTACAGCAAGTTGCGGTACTTGATACCTCAGGTAAGGTACGTCCGTTTATAAAGCTGAGGGGGAAAGGTTACCAAAACAACAAATTGGACCATGTTGTGTGGTTATCACTGGGCTATATCACGAGTACCCAAGGTAATCAATACCTTGGGCCTAACTCCTCTGCGATTGCTTGCTGCGGTATCCTTGTTTAACAGCCTGTATCTTCCACTTAATATTCCACACAATGCCCCAGCCCTTCTCTCGCTCTCTCTCTTTTTCTTTCTTTCTTTCTCTCCTCCATCGTCCCCTGTCAGGCTGCCCCGGATTCTCACCCCCCATGCTCGATTATTTTCTTGATTCTTGGAGACGCTCTCTTTGCCTCATCCACTCGTCCCTCTCGGCAAGTAGAAAATAGACCCGCACTCCTTTTCATTCAACGCAGTACGTGAATGCACGCGGCCACACGACGCTTAATCAGGCCTCGGTCATGCGAATCCTGGCCGGAATCCACAAACCTTGGTAGCCCACGGACCTAGAATTCTCCAATTTACAGTACTCTAACAGGTAAAGTAGGTCTTCTGCGTATCTACGGCGCAGTGCCGTGACTTGAATATGCAGGGCGCTGGCGGGATGTTACTGTAGCTTTTGATGCCTGCCAAGCCCAAGCCAAAAAGGTGACGGTTGGATCCGGCACTTTTGCTTCATGTTGTCTGACATGTCGGCTCTTGAGCGATATTGCGTCACTTTGATCATTCCGCTTTTCGATACTGTTGTTCATCTCGTATATTGAGTCTATTCCGTCCATATCATCCATCGCGGCGCGTCCTGTCCCTTGCATCATTCCCAAGAGGCCGCGCCCTTTTGGTAATGAACCAAGCCCAGCTGCAGCCTCCAAATCAAAACCGCCAAACGTCTGTGCAGAGATTCAAGGTGTAACTCGACTTGAACCCCGGTCCAGCGCAAAACAAAAAAAAAGGTCGCTTGTCATAACCCAGTCACCAGGGGGGGAACGGACTGTGGTTCCTGAAGTTCCAGTTCCATCAAATGACAGACGCACATGCTTTCATCCATCTTACCGACTGAAACACTCAACTCACAGTATAATGTAGGCCTACTGTATCTTTTCAAGGATATGTTAATACTCAAACTGCAGGAAAAGAAAACCATCAAGGTTTCCACCACACTGCAAGAGACTTACCGTACAGGCAGGGTGACATGCATCTCCGATCCGGGCTCCGCTCACACTCGAGAACGTTCCATTCGTTCGTGTTGCTTTCTCCAGTCCCGCCTGCATGGATGGATCTGCTATTGGACGGCGTCTTTGACTTTGATGTATGTATGACGGTTGAACAGTTGATGTTGGCTGCAGAGTCTTTGCCGTCAGGCCGAGAACCGTGATGCATCATGTTTGGCACATGCTATTCGTATGGTGATAACTATACAGTTGAAGTATCATCTAGGTAAGGATTCAATAGTCGGGACTTGGAGCAGATATATCTTGCATGTCAAGTCTACTCTGAAATCGTTGTCAATTGTGGAAAAGGTTCAAGGTTGACATTGCGTCCTATATCCCGCAGCTTTCCCCTTCTCGCATCAAGTGATCATACTTGCAATTAAAGTCTTGGTTTTTCTAGGCCGATGGTATTATATGGCCATAGACCACTTGCTTCTGACTGGGGATCACTCAACTGCATGGTGCCTTGTCAATACCTTCTTGTTCCCCATGATAGCAAGTCAGCTGATACTCACTCGAGCCATCTCTTTTCTCAACACAACACTCAACCATTATTCTGATCCCATCCAAGCTCAGCTAGGCAGCAAGGTCATTTAAAATAGGTGGGGAAACATCGTCATCCCCCGCCAGATTTTGCAACCCCAGAACACTTCGTGAATCACAGCCTCCCGTGAACAGGCACCCAACATGAACAAGGCGTTGCCTAGCACAACGACGGCGACCCTGTTCACTCTCCTCGGCACGATTTCACTGGTCAGAAGCCACGTGGTTGCAGCTGCGAGCACGAACTCTATATCGTTTGTTTACTTTGCAGACGTTCTTCATCGCAGCTGCCAGGCTGATTTCACGCCTGCTTTATTGACTATATATTGCGCGTCTCTCTCCCAACTCCTCTTCCTCTTCCTTTTTCTACCTACACCAACAGCATCACAGCTCCCTCATCAGATCAGGGATCTTTTCTCTGCAATCATCCCCGTCTTTTATTCAAGTTTCTTCTTTGCATCGTCATTGTCATCGCAAGTGTCCATATCAGCAGCATACTTCCTTGCCGCCTTGCCGTCCGCTAATTACAGATCCTTGCGAACTCAGAACCATGGGGGGCTTGTTCGTATCGGACGACGACGAGCCCGTCGTTGCCTACAAGGGCACGTCCAAGGGAAAGGGAATGATGGTCAGGGCCAAGCCCAAGGCCGAGAAGCCGAAGCCGATGCGCGGAAGCGAGCGCAACGTTCCCTGCTATGGTTGCGTCGAGATGCTCATCACCAAGCCGGAGGAATTCAATGGTTGCTAGCATCAAACCAGTGAGAACGTCCCTTTTGTCGTTGGATACATGGCTCGTAGAGTAACTAATGGATCAAATAGCTTTCTACTCCAAGGACTGCTATGAGTGTGCCATCTCTGGCACCCCGTGCTGCCCTGTATACTTGACCCTTTTTCTTTTCTTATCGTCGAAATCATATAGCTGACTTCTGTGAATTGCAGCTCTCTGAAGTGTGCAGCAGCTCCGTCTCGGCGCTCTACGCTTTTTGGACCATGAAGGGCTATCGCGTCAACCAGTCCAAGGTTGGTCAAATTTCTGCTTCAAGTTCAGCTTATGCCTCCTGTCTTGGCCATTTCTCACAGAAAACAGTGGCAGACACTCGTCGATGCCGCCAGACGCGAGCGTGCCAAAGAACTTGTAAGCTTGTTGTTTCTAGTATGACATGTTGATTCCACATATTAACATCCAACAGACCAGTGTCCCCTTGGTGAACTTGGCCGACGTGGCCACCAATTTCAAGGCCATGAGTGAGCTCGTCACTCGTCTCTCCGATGAGATTGCCAGCCAGCGCGAGAAGCTCACTGGTATCGAGAGAGAGATGCGTCACCTCGCTCACGCTACTCGTACTGCATCGGAGCAAGACCAGTCCTTGATTGGTCAGCTCCAACGACAGCGACGGGCCTCTATCAAGAGGAAGTTCGGCCCAGCCAAGAGAAACGAAGACTACTCGCCAGAGCGTCGCGTCTCGAGCGACTCGCTTGCCCTCGCGCGTCGCCAGAGCCTTGTCATCAATCGCACCTTGACGCGCAACATGGCCTAAGTGCCAATTCATAACCTGCCTGCTCTACAGTGCTCTCGCTGTGAACCATGAGTCTGATGTGCCAATCATGACTCCCGTATCCAATAATCGTTGGATAAGGTGCCATGGTCACCTCCTGTTTGGACAAGTGGTGGTGTGGAGAGCACTCTCGAAATTGAGGATCGAGCAGGATAATAGGTTTGGAGAATCAGAATAGACTGTGATTCGGATATGCCTTTTTGCGGTAATGACTTGGCATGAAATCAAAGAGTCCGTCTTTGGAGACTTGTCTTCTTTCACCCGCGATTTGCCGTGATGTGCGCTGTTGTGTGTCTCAACTGTCCTTGGTCGTCGTTTTGTCGTCATCGACTCTATGGGGCCTACCCTGCAGCATGCGCACTCTCGCCAGCGAAATTCCAAGCCAGAGTAGATTGTAACAGCGATTCGAATCAACTTCTTCTTGACGTTGCTCACAGTGGCACTTGACTTGTACGACGGAACTGCAACATCCTTCGTAATTCCTATACTTTACGAATCCCTAGATTCGAATGCAGCGCAAAGCAAACATTACAGCCACAACCAACAAGAAGCAGCGCCGGTAACCTACATGGAAATGTGATTGTAATCATATTAGACAAAGTCCATCACGACGGCGCTGACAAGTCAAGAAAACTCCCAAAACGGGGCATTACAGATCCATCGCGAATCCACTCGTTACCCCGGATTCACGCCAAATTTCCCGGGGTGTATTTCGTGAAAAAAAAGCCAAGAAATATTAGTCCCCGCCCTTGCGATCACCAAAACTTCTAAATTAATGACTGACTCCCTTTTAGGCAAGGGACGGCGTGCCCACTGCGGCACTGCCCACCAACCAACCTTGAACCAACCAACCAAGTCGGCGCGGCACCTGGCGCTCGCATTCCCTGCCCACTCCTGCTGCACGCACTTGTACGTGAGGTCAGCGTACTGTAACTTGCCTACAGTACGAATACCTAGGTAAGGTAGGAGAGAAAACGCCACCCAATGAATGACCTCACCTTGAAAACGACTCGACTCCTTCTGATGCATGCATGCGGCAATCCCACGACGCGACCTCTTTGACGCCCCCTTTTCTTTTTCCCATCAAGAGTCCAGATCATCGACGGATACCCCGTGTGCTTTTCCTCAGATCAGTTAGGAAGGAAAGACGACTGTTCATCGCGCAGATCCTCAAAGACTGGACATTCGCCCACTGCCATCAGCATCACGCCCCTCCCCGTTGGGATCCTAGCAGCAGCAGCAACAGCCATCGTCGTCATCATCATCAACTTCAACATCAACATCAACATCACCGTCGTCGCTGTCCGATGCACGCGCGCATCACCGACCCGGCCGCGCCGACGAGCTGATGCGCGCCATGGCCCTCGCACCCGACCAAGTCTCGCCCGTCGGCGGTTCCCCCCCTCGCCAGCAGACCGCCACGTCGCCTGCGGCGGTGACACCCAGTTCCGCGGCCAAGACGTCCGGCCCGACGAGCCCGGCCGGCGCCTCATCCGGCTTCAGCAGCGGACCCGGTAATGCCTCGCTCCGTCGCGCCAAGACCATTGATGAGGCCCTGCCCATGCGACGCCGATCCCTCGCCGGCGCCCTCGACGGGGTTCCGCTGCCGCCGCCGCCTCCGCGGAGAGGCTCTAGTCTATCCGACTACAGCACCGAGGCCCGCGACATCCTCAACCCAAAGGCTCGCGCTGAGACTGCTCCGGTGCCGCCCGAATCGTCATCACTCGCCTCCGTGTCGCTGGCTTTTGCGCTGCTACCCGCCATATCCGGCGCCCTGTTCAAGGATGGGCACGCCATCGTCACGGACGTCATGCTCCTGGGCCTCGCCGGCGTCTTCCTTCACTGGTCCGTGACGCAGCCATGGTAAGACCGCTTTGCCCAACCCTTCCCCCGATCCTGCACATGCACGAGACGACTTCCGAGCACAAGAGGCTGACCACGAGACCCCCGGGTGCCTTGTTGAGGTAGGGTATGGTACCACACCGCTCAGCAGGTGCGCGTCCAACACGAGGACGATTCAGATTTCGCAGTCGACGAGGAGAGCGACGCCGACGCCGTGGCTTGCGACCCGCGCCATCACGCACCCCTCGACGACGTCCCGGAAGAGACCGAGTCGGCCCCGGAGGACTCAGGACACAAGGCGCATGCCGATCAGAGGTCGTCGCGGCATAGGGCAGCCCTCCGCGAGCTCTACGCGCACGAGGTCTTGGCACTCATCGCATGCCTGACGCTACCGCTTGCAAGCGCGTACTTGCTCCACGCCATCAGGACCCAGCTCAGTCGTCCGTCCGAGGGGCTCGTATCCAACTACAACCTCACCATCTTCCTACTCGTATCTGAGTTGCGGGTCTTCTCCCACGTCCTGAAGCTGGTCCAGTCGCGGACGTTGCATCTACAGAGAATCGTGCACGAAAGCGATTACACCTCTCCGTCTGGTGTGGCTGCGCGGATCGAGGACGTGCTAGCAAGGCTCGACCTCTTGGAGACACACACCAAGAACGGAACAACAGGCTCAGGCCTCGGCCAAGGCGCAGGCGCAGGTCCAGATGATGGCCGAATCAAGCAGGAGGCGGCCCTGACGAGAGAAGTGCGAAACTCCATCCAGCCGGAGCTCGACGCACTCAACCGGGCCGTCAGGAGATACGAGAAGAAGGCAACGCTGCTCCAGCTTCAGACCGAGTCGCGTTTCACCGGCCTGGACGCCAGGCTGGACGATGCAATTGCATTAGCCGCCGTCGCGGCCAAGAATAGCACCGCGAAGAAGAGCGTCGTGCGGCACATGATTGAGTGGACCACCAAGGTGATACTCTTTCCCTTCAGGGCCGTCTTACAGCTAGTTCTGCTGCCCCTGACATACCTCTTGAGCCTGATGAACCGCAACCAGCGGAGAACCCAAGCGTCGGCCAAGATAGGCCGCGGGAGCCGCACAGGCAAAGCCATCGTGCAGCCTCGATACAGTACCGACCGTGTACCGACCCGGGTGGCGAGGCGGTGATGCAAAACACGACTGTATGCCCGCGACTTGCAGTTTCAATGTACATACGCGGGCGTTTTGATTTTTTGGGGGAATTTACGAGCGGAGATGAATCGGGGCAGGGATCAGACTGTCGTTTTGTTGGCAAGCGTTGCTTTATCGAACCATCTCATAGACGTTACGCAGGACTCGGGTCCGTTGCTCATGGTCCAGGCGGCAGCACGACCCTTCAACTTGCCGTCATTTCTCCTTTCCGTGATTGTTCGGCCTTGTGTGATGTGGACTCGGTCAAATTGTTGAGGCGTCCTCCGTCGTCCGCCATCGGGATCCGATGCACGCAGCACGACTTCTTGGGGGTCTTGGAAGACTCTTTTTGTTGGCTACGGCGAGACTTGGCGTCACGACCAGTCGTACGGTGACCCGAACCTGGCGGTCACGGCGTTGCACAGGCAAATACATGCGGGATGCAAGAGTCCCACATGACATTGAGACAAGCCTTCTCTTCCTTGGCTTCCCGCTCGACTACGAAGTACTGAGACTCGGAAAGCTCGAATGGCGGCGGCTCAATGCCATGAGTTTTCTTCTCCTCACACCTGTCTTCACTACCCATGCTAGTGCAGATGCGAAGATATGCCATGTTGACATGCTGTGAGAGGACCTGAACTTGGGGATTCAAGGCGGAAGCTAGATGCGGCGCTGTCACCCTGGATCTAGCTGGGCGAGCACACATGGTTGGGCGAGTCCGAATGGTCTCTGCCACTGGGCTGAGAAAAGGAAGCAGAGGAATGACTCGCATAGTGGGAATGCAAGCAGCCGCCCAAGAAGGAAACATGAGAAAACGAAGCCGCAGGATAGCTGACTGAGACTTGCCGTCGGAAGCCGGACCGGAGGCTTGGTTTGGCACCTGTGGTGCATTCAAAGGCACTGTGGCAGCGCATCGCATTGCGGCTTCCTTATCACTTGGCATGGTATCGCGCGGGCGTAGCAGGGTAGGCTTGATACTTTGCAAAACCAGCCTTTGACCGACTGACCTCGACATTTTCGGATGGCAGAGCAGAAGCAGATGCGTGCCTTTGCTGGCATTGCATTGCAGATGCCAGCGTCAGCCACCTTACCGTCGACGGCTCCCTTGCCTGCCGCCTTTATCGTGCTTCGAGACGAACTTGGCCGCATAACTTGCGTCATTGGCAGGACATTCGAATAGCCAGATCGGTAAGCCAACAACCTGGCCGCCGATGTAGGCATCGTGGTGTGCTTGGAAGACATCGCAGAAGCCTGTTCGAATGGGCGCACCACAGGACTCGACGATGCCGATGCACGGCAGCAATACCGTTGAGGCGTAGGCACGTTCCGAGTCGGGGGAACATACGCACACCGGTGTCAGTGAGGCATCTCGTAGAAGCAGACCCGTGATGCCCGTATCGGTATTCCCTCGTGTAACATGAACGACGAAAACACGGAGATTATCAGTCGAGCATGATATTTCTCCTGAGGTGAGGTATAGTGTGTAAGAGGGGCGTGGCAGGGCGAGGAGTCAGGACCATGTAAACCGTAACATGGGGTCCTTTGCCTCGACATTGATAGGCTGCTGTCTCTTCGCCCGTCTTCGATCTCAGGGACCCGACGTGGTCCTTGTCGATATCGGTGCAACACTGTTTGACGGGACGCAACGCCCGCAGTTGGACGAGATGCTGGGGAAATTGAAGATCGACTCGCAAGGACTGGCATGGAGCAAACAAAAGTGCACCAAATACTCTGACGTGCATGAGACGGACAAGAGACCAAGCCGAACTGGCCCGAAGACTCGACAGAGACAAGCAAAATCGATGAGACGTGTGCTACCGTCCGACGTGTAGCCCTGCAGTCCTTCGCCTATCTCCCCTGGGGCCACAAGTCGATTACGGGTTGGGCTATCAGAGGGACGTCCAGCCTTGGCAGCAACAAGACAACCGATACTTCGTTGGAAGTTGGTTGGTGCAGGCAGGGCGTGTCCGGTAGGTAGTAGAGCGCTCTGCATACGCGCGCAGCCCAACGAGAACTCTGCTTCATCTCATCTCATCTCGTTCCCATCGAGTAAAGTCTTGTGCGCATCGACTCACCGCACTGGCTGCATTTTGACCAAGTACAGAACCTCGTACTTTTGCAAAGTAAGACGCGGAGAAAAAGATGGTGTGTAGATGTAGGTTGTCCTCCGTGGGGAAGACGTCTCCCTGGATGGAGATGAAAGAAGCTTCAGCCTCACGCTCAGCTCCCGCCCCTCCACACCCTCTTTGCATGTGCTCGACCACTCGCTGCGCTGCATGGGATGGGGTAAATGGATCCTAAACCGACTTGAACGGCAGACACCCCACGGCACAGCACACACGCTCCCACCCACTCCGCGGCCGACCATCCAGACTCCAGAGCGTTGATAGACGACATCAGGACTTTGCATGGAAGGGAGGAAGGGGCGGGTCTATCTACCCACCGGCGACTTGGACAGTGATCAATCAAATTTTAATCAATCGATCAATCGCCGCCGTGATTGGCTGCCGAGCGCCTCTTCAGATTCCCGGGTTCTCGCAATGCCAGACGTGCGCAAAGCTTCCATGCGCGCAAGCGCCGACAAGTCACCAATGGCAGGGATGTAACCCGCGGCTAGGTCATGATTTCTTCGCCATGCGCTTGACACGAGTATCCGTACTTGGTACAGTGTACGCGACATACAAGGCCTCGAGTCGAGGGAGAACGGACCGGACATACTGTATGTTGCTGGTTGGGCGGGAGGCGGCACGCGAGCCGCGAGCACAGCGGCACACGGGATGCAACGCAACGCTACGCAAGCCCAATGCTACTCCGAGCCGCCGCCGCCGATTTTTCCTGCCCTTCCGAGGTGGTTGTTGTTGTTGTTCATTGACGTGCTCTTTTACTTGCGTCCGCTCTGAGACTTGGCGCTTGGAAAAGAAAGACTGGCCGAGCGCGCCATCTTTGACAGCTCGCTCGCAGCTGCTTGTGTCAAACAATCTCGCAATTTGGCGTTTCTTCTTCTCCCTTTCCATTCTTCTTTGTTGCATGCTTGGGCTAGCTCGTCAGTCCGGTGTCTAGGCGGTGTGTGGTTGAAAAGTTCAGGGAAACCCTCTGTCGATGCCGTGCCGGACCTTATCCACCGGCCCGACGTATTGTCATGGTGTACACTAACAACAACTGCTGGCTCGGACAGAGATCTTTCCCTCCTGGAAACGCTCTGGTCTTGTCCAATAAGGCCATGTATGGGCCGTCAGTCGTGAAAGTTTTGCTCGTATGCTTTTTGGGTAGGGGGTTCCAGGCGGCGGCGCGGCGTTCCAGGCGAACAATGTGTGTCGGCCTCAACCGCGAGTGAAGGTGAATAGTATATGTTCAAGATCCCGCGATGAGTACGAAATACATCGCTATGCTTCGACAACCCGGAGTTATACGAAGATTCCTCCGGAGCCCATGTGTAACCAAAGTTGTATTCGATTTCATCCAGTCAGAAGCACAGCTGCTGCATAGTAAACTGTGTAGAAAAACCAGTCGTACAGCCTCATGAGGAACGTCTTGTTCTCTTCGCCGCCGGCTTCGGAAACCATTGCTTCCGCGGACCAAGGATCTAATGCGGACACGATGCTTGAAGCCAATGCTGATGACATGTTCCATTAGCCAAGCCATGACACTTTGGAAGCAGCGCCAATGTAACGTCCAGTACATCCGGCTTCGCAACGCGGCCCAGGTATCCCAGTGTTACAGCGAGCACGTGCAGACGGAGTCCACAGCCAGGCCCGCGGGACGCGGCTGGACGGTTCGGAGGAATCGATAACCAGGTCATTCGTAGATGGTGGCAGACAGCGGGCATCGAACTGCTGGGTCGAATGCACGGCATATGTACTGGTGCAAATATCGTCGCATGCTGGTCTTTCAACCAACCACCCCGGGCTCGCATCCGGTGCATGCCAATAGACCGTACGTCGTGCCCTAATTGTGACGGCGGACCACTGACGGACCTTCATAGCCTTGTTGCCTTGAGATGCCATTTTCGAGCACGCGCGCCCCGTCTGGACTCAAAACCCATCTGTCCAGTCAAATGGATGAACATGGTAGTACTGAGCCTCGACGGCGCGCTGGCGTTGATGTGGAACAAGGAGCAGGGGACGTCAGGCCGAGGCAAAGGTCCCGACTTTTCGGTCATGCAATGCGCCCAGCTCCGACTCGTGGCCGCCCCCAATCTTCTGCGAAGCACAGTCATTGCCCAGGGCAGACAGGCCACAAGGGTGGTATGAGCCTATCCAGTCCATCGGCTGGCCTTGCCCACGTCCTCAAAGGGGGCTCGTTCGGTTCTTGATAGAATGTTGCTTGGATCTCGCTATCGGTTGCTCGTATGGCGCGGCTTTGAGGCAACTTTTCTACTTCGTATGCAGGGAGGGCTTCGGGTAACAACTGAGGACAGCCGAATCGGCCTCAGCTCATGGCATTATGCGAGATGGTGCCCGTCTCGACCCTGTGGCGTCGAGAGTCTGGCGACGGTTCAGAGGCGCCCAATCGCACCGAGGCGGCAAGGGCAAAGGGAAGAGGAACATCCATGACGACCTTGATACTTTTGCACAGGTCGATGACAGGTCATGATCAGGGCGGACTCCCGAAGCCTAGGAGGGTCTGTGTGCGCGCCAGGCGATTGGCGTGCCTCGTCCAGACCCCGGGGTGGTGCGTCGGTCCTGCAAGCTAGGTACGGTGGCATGCTGTACCACTCTCCCACGCTCTTTCCAATCTCTGGACGTGGCAGAGGAGGAGAAAGTTAACTTACAACTTACGGTGTACGACTTGATACTGCGATCATTAAGCGAAGCGGGTAAGAGCTGCCTGCAAATTACCTACTTGAGTACTTGCCTAATTACCTACCTTAGTATACGCATTACTGTATGCTGGACTGCTCAAGCGCTATCGTAGAAGAACTAGCCCAGCTGTAACTCCCGCAGCAAAGAACCCCGTAGGATCTCACTTACTGTGGCCTGGGCACGACGCCCAGACAAGTTGACAGCGCACCCCCGGTGTCTTCTCTCCCGACAGGTCGCACCGATTGCCAAGGTACTTATGCAAGCGCGCAACTTTGCACGAGAACAGGGACGGGCTGGGCTAACGCAAGGTTACTTCCTTACAAAAACGGACCACGATGCGGTGGTGGCTTCCTCGGTGGCCTGCACTTGTTTGTACCAAAAGCCAAGTTTCGGCCCTCCAACCGGTGACTTGGGCCATGAGTGGGAGGGTGGCGTTTGCTGCCGGTAATTTTCTTTGAGGGTGTGCACGGTGGGCCAGGAACGATGCTCACACACACAATGACTTACCTAGGTAACTTGGGTAGTTGGCTCATCGTGTGCCGTGCTCGCTGGGTGCGTGCTCAAGAAGTTAATAAACATGGCCTTCCCGGCACCAACAGCTGGGGGATTCAACGTTGCCCTTGACGGCGATGCCTGCCTGCTGCCGCTTCCCCAGCTACGGTCATTCCCCGCCAAGCCACGGCCTTGTGGATTGAACTTGTGGTCTCTCATGATGGCAGTGGTTGTCCGTCGTGCTCGAGCCACAGTCGTACAGCATCTAGAGCGCCATGGGTCTACGCTGTCGCCGTCTCGTAGAAAGGGGTTAGAGGCGCCTGATGGGTCTCCCACGATCTGCGACATATGCAAGAGCGCACACCGGGTGTTCCAAGATCAGACCAAAAAGTGGCCAGGCGGGTAACAAAGTGACAGAATGCGCAACGGCTAGAAAACGGTTGCGTTCCGGGGCCGGGCCAAAGAATAAGAGCAGAAGAAGCGGTCGATTTGCCCTGCTTCCGCTTACTTTTTGGTGGCGTGGCCCAACATAAGGTATCGCCGCCTTGGCGCGCAACGGTCGGCGCGAAGTTGAAGTTAACACCCAAGCGTTCAAGCCAAGAGAGACCTCATGCTACCCTTAATCGAGACAAAAAAAGACATGATTGATGCCCCTGAGTGCCTGTGCCTGAACCTGGCGTCGATGACCTCCCGCTCCCGCGGCACTCGACGCTGAGTGGGGCCTTTCCTGTTCTGGTCCCGTCCCGACCTAGCCTAGGGAGTCGGGACTGGGCAGTGGGGACCTTGGCAGGCAGCTGTCATGTTATCGCTCAGAAACCGTGCTCAAGTCAATTAGATGAGGTAGTCGCGCCCTACCTACGTACTTGATGGAAGTTACCTACCGACACCATACAATCAGTGCCTTCCCATTAGTCTGCAGCGGCCAAACTTAGCCGAGCTCGCACTTCTCACCTGCCGTTCTTAAGTTGAATGCAATTTAGGAGGAAGGAGCGCATCAGCCACACGATTGCCGAGCGGGCCTTGAGGCGAACTATTCGACTGTACATGCAGCAAAAGAGGAGGTGGTGCATTGCCATCCCGCCGATTGAATACTCCATGTAGGTTGCAGTACTATCGAAATGATGAGATGCGCTGCCAACTTGGACTTGAATGAGAACTGCCTCGTCCGAGCAGACAGCTGGAATCGAGCCATCCATCCGCGTCGCTCGACATTCGATGACTGGTACGAAGTGCTCCGGGCTGGGTAGGTACAGTACACACTCTGACGACGCTGGCTTGCTGGCGAGCGTGGGTATCGTCCGGGAGCCCCAGCTCTCCGCCTCCCCGCCTAGCCCCGCTTTCCATGTCAATCGGCTGTCTCCGCTAGCTCTATCTGGTCTAGACTCAGGAACCAGCTGAGCTGTCGAAGCAGCTAACCCATCTCGAAAAGGCACAAACCTCGAGCTCCTCCACTCACAGACGCTCATCAAGCTCTTTGCGCGGGAAAGTCGAACGCGCATTACGCGCCCGACGACCACGCTTCGAAATCCCTGACTTGTCACTGCCCAACAAGGCCTCGTCAACGAGACTTGATCTTGTGCTTGTTCGGTGGGAGCCTGACGAAACCCTGCTCACGGTCGCTTTTTTTGGGGGGGTTTCGTTTCTTCCAGACCAAAGGCAGCGCGTCCGTCTGGAGGTGCGTCACCAAGACCCTTCGCTGCGACATCAAAAATTAGGGCCATCTCACATCGTTGGCTGTGCTGGGAGATGTCCTTGCTTTTCTTTATGCCAGACTCTAACTGCTCAGCACCTCAGCACGCGTCACTTTCACCTGGAGCCACCGACGAACGGTGCTGCCGCAAACAGTGTCACCTCAAGCTGACATACATGCATGGCTTTCACATTGCATGCATGCCTCCGTACTGTGCGCGTCTGCCTCTTCTGTAGCTCTACTACAGTACATGAACTCTGTGGGCGAGTATAAACTGACTGGCCGTGCGCAGGGTCGATACACGCCGGGGGGCGCAGCGACATCCCGACACGCCGACCTGTTGTCCGGGCAAATGTCCGGTGCGTACGGCGTACTGTACCGTCTTCTTGGCCGCCGCCGGCGTCATCGTCGCGACACTGCTCGCGGTCGTCGTCATAGTCGCGCACATCGCGCCCATCACTGCTCATGGTTCGCTACGCCGTCGTCCTCGCCGTGGCCGAGAAACTCTGCTGGCCCGAGAAAGGGCCCCCGGTCCAAGGCCCGAGACAGGCTCGCGTTCTCAACCATCCCGGCTGATTGGCGCGATGGCCTGTTGTTGCTCCTCTCTCGTCCTCATCCGTCAATCAAACCCTGTCAATGTCCGTCATCCAATCCCACATGGTTCTGCTCCACCTACCCGCTTTTCTACCCCTGTCTCCCGACCGGGAAATTGGCCTGTCCAACTCATCAAGAGGGGAAGCGTGTTTGTTGCCTCTCGCAAGCCCATCCGTCATTTTCCCCCTTTTGCTCTCATTCTTGGCTCTGTCTCGCGACAAGGGGCGTTTGTTTCCGGCTGGTCCCTATCAGTCATGGGCTATTCTTGACGCAAGAAGGTTTACACGTGACGACTTTTCCCTCTAGCTGCATCAGCTCGAAGCGGACAATGTGTAACTCACGTCATGTACCAACCGTCCAGGACTCCAGATGCCGGGTGATTGCCCCGAGGGCCCCCCAATCTCTTACTGTACTCGGTCAACGGAGCACTGCTATCGGCAGCTTGAAGTGCGTCAGCCCAGGCCTGCCTTGGTCCCACAGCACCTTCCCAGCCTCCACAGACGAGATTCAGTACGAAGTACGTTCGTTCGGGTCTTTTGTCTTTGGTGTCGCTGTAAGGACCCACGACCTGCGGTGACCATACCAAGTCGGTTCTCCTGCAAATCGAGGCATACAATATTTACTGTACATACAGTAAGTTACATAACTGACAGGACGTACAGCAAGAAACGGAGTTCTCTCGCCTACCGTCCTTGCAGCATGCGTGCCTGGGTCTCTCGAGGGGTAGCGCCATGCATGGTGCATGCAAGACGGTTCTGTACTACTCCGTAGCAGCCCGTCGTTCTTTTCTGCGCCTTTTGTCGCCGGCATTGTCTCCCGGCCCATCAAAGTCCATGTATTTCATACCGTTGGGCCTTTGTAAGGCCAAGATGTACGGCTACCTTGGCTGGACCGTCTCGAGTCTTTTGACGCGCATCCCTGACACGCGAGCAGACGTCTCGGCCATGTCCCCAAGGCAGCCAGCCCACATGATTATTCTCGACGGCGCCACAGGCCTCGAGCAGTTGCCGCCCGCAGTGCGGGTTGGATCTCTGTGTGTCTGCTGCAACGGTCTGCTTGCAACGGACGATGGACGTTGCCTTGGGGTTCGCTTCCTGCCTCGTCCTGCACCATCCTGGCCTTTTCCCCCCACCCCTCCTCCTCTATCTCTATCCGCCCCCCCGGCTCATCCCCATCTTCGTTGGCACATCCCCTCCACTTCCTAGCTCCGTCCGCGGGTCTTGATTTGTACGGCTTGCTTTTTTGCCGCTCGTCTAATAATATTATTACAGTACGACTGCTGCCACTCCCGCTTGCGGTGTCATTGTTACTTTCCGGTCCTTCAAGTTACTCTCCGGCTGGCTCCTATCTCAATCCCTTCGACCGCGGCTATACAGTAGCTACTGCCCTGCCCTGCCGAACTTGACCACCATCACCACCATCCATCTCTAACTTAGCTCCCAAGCATTACCGCTTGGCTTTTTGTTGGACTCTCAGCTGGTCTCCTTGGACCCCTTGATCGAGCACCTACAATCGTCTCCCCTTGCTCCAAGACTCGGCCTGGCTGCCGGCTTCCCCACCAGTGATACATCCTCGTACATACTTCTGCTCCAGGCCGACACCTTGTCTCACGTTACGCAGTGCAGCTCTCGCGGAGGCGCATTCGCTCAAATTACCTTGTTGCTTCTTCCACCGACTTATCAGCCAACCTTTTGCGTCTTGCTGTGACATACACATTGTCCTCGTCCCCGGCCGTGATCCCATCCAGCAAGCTCTCTCGACCATGCTTTGCGGCTCTTAGCCAGCCGTCGTGAAGCTGCTCCGACATTCAACTTTGCCTTATTCCAACCCGTTGGCGCAGGCATCGCGACAACTCCCATCCAACCATCATGTTTTCTAGGGGCATCCGGCTATGGTCACTTCTCCTACTCGTGTTCGCGGTGCAGCTTGCAGCCACCCAAGGCTCTAGGCAGCTCGCCAGGAGGCAAGAAGACTCGACGAGAACATTGTCCTCTTTCGCGCCTGGTTCAGAGCCCAGCAGCACTGCCCTCAGGGATGGCGACAGGAAGGCACCTGCTGCGTCGATTTCGGTCAGTGCTGATGCGTCGGCATCTGTCTCCGAGAGCCCGTCGGCTACGCATAACACCTCTCGAGACCCATTGCCGACGACCACGGTTCCCAATGGCCCTGCCAACGACCCGAGCCTCGTCAATGGTAGGTCTTCCTTATGGAGTAGCACCTCGAAACCTTCTTCTGATTCTTGACTTACCTGAACGAAACAGCGATTCCTGCTGGACAGCTTCCACTTATGCCTCAAATCACGCCTGGATGGGGCGTATCTGGAGTTATAATGCTCATCACCGGGCTCATCTACACTCTAGTCGGCATCAAGAATCGATGGATCCACACCTTCTTCTCCACGGCTTACATGACATCTCTCGGAGTCGCGGTTCTCATCATCTACGTCATGAGTGTTCCCGTCAGCCCTGCCATCCAAGGCGGATATGTCGTGGCTGTCATCATGTCGGGCTGCGCCGTTGGTGCGGCCTCCATGTTCTTCAAAGAGCTGACAGAGGGGCTGGGATGTGCGCTGGGCGGCTTTTGCATCAGCATGTGGCTTCTATGTCTTGCTCCCGGTGGCCTGCTCCGACCAGTTCCATCGAAAGCGATCTTCATTGCTGTCTTCACCATCGTTGGATTCGCGTCTTACTTTAGCCGATGGACGAGAGACTGGACACTCATCATCGCCATTGCGTTTTCGGGAGCCACCGTCACCATGCTGGGCTTGGATTGCTTCAGCAGGGCCGGCCTCAAAGAGTTCTGGGCTTATATATGGGACGTGAACGGCAACCTCTTCCCGTTAGGTGCTACCACTTATCCCGTCACCAAGGGCATTCGGGTAGAGCTTGCCGCAATCATTTTTATTTTCCTCGTCGGAATCATTTCACAAATCAAGCTATGGAGGATTGTTCGCGAGAAGCGTGAGAAGAGGGCACTGGAGCGGGCCGAGGGACAGCGCAACTTGGAAATGGAAGAGGAGAACGTTGGGCGCCAAGTCGAGGAGATGAATGCACGCGAGCGACGTCAGTGGGAGCGAGTCTACGGTCAAGGCGCTGCGGGAAGCGTTACAGACTCCCGCCTCTCTGACCTTGGAGATTCTGCAAGCGAGAAGAAGCTACGGAGCAGTCGCCATGGCTCATTCAAGCCGCGATCCTCCGTCGATGTCGCTGACATGTCGGAGTCAGACCAGTATCGAGTCGGCCACAATCCTCTCATGTCCGCGGAGGAAGCGCGGGCTGGCAAAGTGACGGTAAGGGTAGCCGCCGACGACATTCCCGACTCACCGACCGATTTCGGCGACGAGCTTGACGAAAAGGCAGCGATTGTGAACGAGAAGCGACTATCCATCCCAAGCCATCGACTTTCTTCTGTCCCAAGCCAACGTCTGTCACTGCGGACTTCAACGAGCAAGCGCGTCTCGCAATCACCTACCATCACTGAGGCGCCGGAGGTTGTCCCTCTTCCGTTTAATGTTCCAGTCGAAGAAGAGGCTGTTGCCGAGGACGATCGTTCTTCTGTGGCGACTTTCGCTGAAGATGACTCTGATGGAATCCGCGTCGTACGATCTCGACGCCAGTCCTTGGCCCGGCGTCTGTCGCAGAGCTCGGCCACGCTGCTTCAAAGTCTTGCACATGGCCCTGGGCGCTTGGTCAAGGACCCATCGCGCGAATACAGTGAGAGCTCCGAAGAGCTCATCAACATGAAGTCACAACGCGAAAACGACGATAATGAGTCACTCGCAGCGACAGTTGATGGAGAAAGCGTTAGCGGCGGATGCGGGCTCTCCCTTCGAAGTGTAGATAAGCCCTCAGGCGTCGAGGAAGCTGCTGCGGTTGCGGACGTGGAGAAGTTGCCAGAAGCCACGAAACACGAAGAAGCCGAATCCCAGACAAACGTGGCGGAGAAGCCTGCGATGCGGGAACCAAACGAAGAAAAGTATGCCTCTCCGCGAGAGAGTCAGGCCCAGTCTCCAGCTATCGGCTGTGACACCGCCGAGAAGCCCGAATCGGAAGCGCCGGCTGATCTGGAGGGAGCTGCCGACAACACGCTCGCGAACAAGCCCAAGTCTACAGCCTCAGCTTCATCCACTCCAGTGAGCCTAACCAAAGAGCACCTTCCTAGCTCACTCTCTCGAGTTGCTTTGTCATATCGTACGAATGAATGGGCAAAGCACCTCAGCTACGCAGAGACCCCGGATCCTGACGAGCTGCATGTTGAGGAGCTTGCGGTTTCGGTCAAGGCGGAAAAGGAGAGGTCTGTGCCCGTAGACGTGTCAGAACTCCAGAAGACAGCGGAAGAGGGAGCTCCAGAGCCGGTTATGATGCGATCCGACTCGCGGGCTTCGAACGTTTCATATTTACAAAGCGTCTCACGGCGTGAGTCGAGACGTGAGACCATGTCGAGCATCGTTGCGCAGGATTCGCCAGCTCGGAGCCAGGTATCTAGCCCAACGATACCGAGCTCGACAGGACTCGCTAGATCGACGTCAAACTCCGGTGCTTTACGACGGTCCTCATCTGGACTCAAGCTCGCTGCTTCAGAGCGACCAAGCACGGTGAGCGCCGGCGCAGCACTGACAGCGTCTATTCCGGAGGACAGAATCGTCACTACGTCCGGATCCCCATCAACAAGCCCTGAAGTGCATTTCCGTGTCGCCTCTCCTGGGGTCCCTGGAGTTGTGTCGTACAGCAGCCCACAGACGCTCATCGGACAGCGTGAGATGTTTATCCGCAACAAGTCGCAAGGGAACCTGCTTGTCGGACTTCAGGAACAGAATCTTGCTCCCGGAAACGACGCAGCCTCCATCTACAGCAACTCGATTCACCCTGTCGCTCTGAACATCACCGACCCAGATGACATACCACTAAGCCAGCGAAAGAACATCATGCGACAGAGTAGCATGCTGTCGCTTCCCCTAGGGAACCAGTCCTTTGGTCGACTGCCGGGAACGGGGATGGAGAATGCTGAAAACGTTCCCTTTAATTCACATCAGCCGAAGAGGGTGTCAACACTACCGCCTCAAATTGTGCGAGATGCTCAGCTCGCTAACTTCCGGCACTCCGTTCAGCAGGAGCTGCGATCAGGCACGCCGGTGATGGCTACCTCGGGTCGCGAGACCCCCTTCACGCCAGCATCACTCTTGGGCAACAGGGAGGCTGAGGTTCAGCGCAACATTGAGATGCAGCGAAATGTACTCATGGGCCAAAAGGAAGCCGAGGCGCTGCGGAAGGAGACGCAACGACGAGAGAAGGAGTTCGTGGATCGGGCCTTTGACGAGCGAATGCGAGCTGGTGACCTTCTCGAGGCTCACCGCGAAGCGATGCGCAAGATGCAAAAGAATGCTCGGGATGCATGAAACGCAAAACACTTTATCTTGCCTGATGAGGCCGAGATTTTTCTTCTTTCTTCAAGCATCATAAAAAGACCACCGGTCCTACTTTGACATGCGAGACGCCACATCGACTGGAATATCCAAGATGGCGCGACCTTTTGCCTTCTTCACATCTATCTATGCCTTGGATTTGAGGATCATTGTTTTATTTGGAATTTTGGTGCATTTGCGATGACTCCGAGAGCACGATGCTTTCGACTCTTTTGATACCACTTTCTTTTGGCGCCTGGGTGGCCGAGACCTCCGGAACAGGTATACATGAGGTGAAAAGGGGGCCCCGCAGGAAATGATAATAGTCTTAGTGATAGTGATACCGATGGCTGGGGGTAAAGTAGAGGATGACTTCATGAGACGCCTCAGAGAGCTCCTTTGTAGTCAGAACAGTGGGCTACGTCGGACATGACCTTGAAGGAGTCTGCTGCTGGTCAGGTATACGAGAATCAGAGAACAGACGCAGTACGGTCTGAGTTAAGCAAATCTAGCATGTAATTCGCGATCATCATGCAAGCTTCAAGCTTGCTTGTTGTTGTCCCATGGGTCAAGTGCCATTTCTTCAAATGGGTATATTGATGAGGTAAGACTTCCCATCTATGAAGGAGAAACATGTGTCAGTGTTTGTGTTCATTAAGATCTACTTTTGAGACAACCCTGCGTCTTTCGTGAGAGAATGTCACTGTACCCCTGAGAAGCCTCATTGCACGGTCAATGTCGAGCAACATGGACAATTCAAGCTAACAGGAAGGACCTGAAACCGACGAAGTTCTCGGTGATGTTTCTTTTTATTTGAGACTTGATGCCCGAAGACTTGCGTTTTCTGACACAGCTCAGGGCTACAAGCTCGCGGAGGACTGCCAATTGGTACGGCTGGTGTGACAAAATGCATCGTCAGGGAACGGATGAGGCTGCTAGGCCGAATCATTCGGACGAGCCGAGTTATCACAGGACCGAGACTCAGCCAGACTGGCCTCCTCTATCGTCTGAAATGGGGGCAGATCGAGTGCTGCTGGGCCGGCGCCGTCCTCCCACGGAGGAAGTGGCCTGGTGGCGGGGAACGCATAGTCCATGGCCACCACTGGTCTTTGCTGTTTCGTTCCCACGGCTTCGCGCGAGATGAAGGGCAATCTAAAGGGAACCGGCAGGCCGAAGCGGGTGCGGAAGGCAAACGGATGTCGAGAGCGAGTAGGATCGGGCGGCGTGAGGTCGTGCGACTGACCCTGGCTCGTAGGCCACGGCTGCAAGCTGTCACACAGCCCGTTCTCCAGGTCAGGGGGTGTGACAAAGTCGACAGCACGAGTACGAGGTTCTCTTGAGTCGGAAGTCGTCGTGGACTGGAAACTGGACAAGTGGCGGGAGGACATGGAGGACTGGTTCTTTGCCGGCATGCTTCTGGGGGCGGAGGATTAGCCAATGAACATAAAAAGGAGAGAAGGAGTAGAAGAGAGTGTTACGCACCCAAACGTGGTCGCTGTCTGACTTGACCGGAAAGAAGTCCCCATCGTAGCAGGTGCACTGTCTGGATCGTATTCCTCCTTGAGTCGTGGAAATAACCGGCCGAGGCCGACGAACACGCAGGCCAGGCGATACTGGTTGATGGCGTCCTTTGTCGTCCCGAAAAAGATGAAGATGGGGATGGCGGCAAAGACATTCATGTAGCAGTTGTTCATCATGCCCCAAAAGATGACGGACGAAGGGGCGTAGAGGATGGTGCTCCAGGGCAAGGGATGAGGGTGGTTATGAATGGCATCGTAGTTGAAGGGTTCGCTGGCGGGCTTCTGCAGGATGTTTCCGACGGCGATCGTGATGACGAGCGGAAGATACGGAATCAGAATAGATATGACCATCATGTAGAGACGACGCTTCGTGCGCTGACTTCGTCTGTTGGCGCGTCCGTTGCTAGAGAGCGCGCTTTCAGTCGTCTTTGCGACTTGGCGAAAGCGAATATAAGTGAGCACTAATAGAACATCTGTGTTAGTATATGCCCATAGAGCCTTGGCATTCTCTTCTTTTCAAGGGAGAGATCTAGACTTACCTGCGTATCCAGAGGTGACCAAGGCAATGATAACAGGGGGCGATATGAAGAAGACGAGATTGGGCCATGACAAGTGCGGAACCCAGGAGCACCCGATCAATGGATCAATTTCATATCTCTGAGCAGCGGCGGGAAATGTCCAGGCCAGCTGGGCAATGGGCAGGGGAAACATGATGAGAGCCTGAATCAGGTTGCGGCGGCGCTTCTCGTTGACGGTGAGAGGGTTGGCGCGCATCATGCCGACCTGCTGAGCGAGATTCCGCATAATGGCCCAGAGACAGGTGATGAAGAGACCATAAAAGGCATTGTGTAAGGGGTTCTCAAGATCGCAGAGGCCATAGCCGGGCCACCAAGATTCAAAGTCCTCGTTGTGCCAGATGAGCGAGTTGACGACGGTCTCGAGGTTGAGTATCTGAACGGTGATGATGAAGACGGTAGCGGCGAACTCCCCGTTGCGGCGGAGAACTCGAAAGGGCACGATACAGACGGCAATGGAAAGTATGGAGAGCATCACGCGCATGACGAGGTTGACGGTCATCGAGGTCGTCGTGTAAGGCGGCGGACTCGGCTCGCCGTCGAGGAAGATGCCATCGCGAAGCCGAGGAGGTATGACGGCTCCGGGTGCTGTCGTGTTCATGGTTTGGTTGAAGGAATCCATGTCGAGTGATGCTTGATATCAATGGCACGAGGAGAGACGCAACAACGTAGCATCACATTGGACAAACGAAGAAGCTGAGAAGACCGAATGGACCGACGAGGAGAAGCAGGAGATCATGAAGAAATTAGTGGGTTCATGTTCGTTGTTAAGCTATACGAGAGCATACATGGAAGACCGGGAAGTAGAAGAGGCAAACCAGACATTAGCCTCAATGAGAAAACCAAAGCCCAGCTGGGTCACCGTGAGAAACAATAAACGACAACAGGCGGAAGAGGGAGGGGATGGGGCGAGGCTTGCCACAGCCCGAACGGCTGTTCTTTTGACACGACGCCAGCATGTTGCACAATAGAGGGAAAGGGAGGAGTGTGTGTGTACGAGCGGGAGGCAGTCATCCGTGCGTGTAGAAGTGAGTCAAGCGTGAAGCCGTTGGATGAAGGTAGTAGCAGCAGCAGAGGTGTCAATGGGATGACAACAGGGCGACATGAATAAGAAGCTTGCTGCCTCCAAGAGCGGGACTGTGTTGAGAAGCGCCGAGACTAGCTATGTGTCTGTCGTGTTACTGGTTCAAGGACGTCAAGTACGCAAGTAATATGAAGAAAAGAAAAGAAGAACCTTGTATACGGTAGCTTGTAGTTTCCGAGAAAGCTAGACCAACCTCTTCACACACACACACACACACACACACACTCACACAAGAGATCAAGAGAGAGAGGGTTATTGAGGACCAAAGCAAGCTGGCACGACTCTGTTGGATCAAACTGAGATCAACCATCATCAACTTCTACAAAGTAAGTTACGATTGGATGATTCTATTTCAAGACAGGAGCAACAAGAGTCTAGACTTTTTGCTGCAGAAGTTTGTCAACCTTTGTCCGGCTGGCTAACACGAGGAAGAAGAAAACTTTGGACGATTGCAGACATGGTTGTCGTCGTTTGGGGTTGGGAAGTGTAGGGACTGTGGGAGGAAGCGTCAAGCGGGCGTCTATTGACAGGGGCTCTATTGATACCCAAATCGGGACATGATGAGCGCGCCGCCCCTGGGCAGGTGGGGCGGAGCTCCGGGGAGGAGGGGGGGGGGGGGGGGTGAAAAAGATGGAGAAAGGCGGCCTGGGACTCTGGGAGGACGTACCGGCGAGACCCGCAGTTCCGGGCCCCGGGAGGACGGACGGCCGAGAAACGGCATCCGGACATGCACCGCGCAGGTAAGACAGCCACGGCACCTCTTAATTTGTGTGCATTCTAGATGCGGCAGAGGTTCTTTGAGAAATTCATTGAGCGATTCGATTTCGACGCCCTTATCTCGCCCAAGCTGTCATGATTGCTACACTCTAATACTCGCTCAATTCGCTGGACGCAAAAATGTGAGTAGGTCAGACACTTGACCTGAGCTGTTACGAATAGATGTGCATGAAATTCTCTCACAGTAGTAGAGCTCGCTGCTGCCCGCAAGTGACAACGCCATGTTTCGAGCCTCAATAGCTATTGACAGTTTGACACTGCAGTACGCCTTTCCGCCCCTCTTATCGATAGCGCAACTTTTTTGTGCGAGATGCGGCCCACGAGAAAGACTGCAGCTCCACACCTGGTCACCCCTCCAGACGGACCCTCAGCCAATGACATGCGGCGATTGACGGGCAGCGGGCGGAAAAAATACTGCTCCGCCTTGTTGCCCACGGAAAAGTTTCTCGACGCTGCTCATCATCATCATCATCATCGTCGTCGCGACAGGCTCCCCCCGATCACCGGCACAAAGGAATCGAACTCGTCGCCAAGCTGCCCTGCGACTAGCGATCGGGAAGATCAAGAATAAAATCACACACAAAGCGCACATCATGTCGTTCAGAGGAGGCCGTGGTGGCGGCCGCGGCGGTGGTGGTTTCCGGGGTAAGCAAGTGCATCTTTGGCTCGTTGGCAATGCGCGACAAGAAGCCGCGCAATGCAGCAATAAGCGATGTTTTACAAGAAACAGAGAAAAAGAAGAGAATAGCTGTCAACTGACTTTGGACGTCTCTCGTTAGGTGGACGAGGCGGATCGTTTGCGCCCGCAGGACCCCCCGCCCAGGTTTTCGAGATGGGCGAGTTCCAGCACGCCGTCGAGGGCGAGATGCTGTGCCGCTCGAGCAACGTAAAGGTGCCCTTCTTCAACGCGCCCATCTACCTCGAGAACAAGACGCCCATCGGCAAGGTCGACGAGATCCTCGGCCCCATCAACGAGGTCTACTTCACCATCAAGCCCCAGGAGGGCATCGTCGCCTCGAGCTTCAAGGCCGGCGACAAGGTCTACATTGGCGGCGACAAGCTGCTGCCCCTCGAGAAGTTCCTGCCCAAGCCCAAGGTCCTGGGCGAGAAGAAGATTAGGAAGCCCGGCGGCGGTGGTCGCGGAGGCCCCGGCGGTCGTGGCGGTCCCCGCGGCGGAGGCGGCTTCAGGGGACGGGGAGGTCCTCGCGGCGGCGGCGGCTTCTCCAGAGGCGGCGGTGGTCGTGGCGGCAGCGGCGGTTTCTCGAGGGGAGGCGGCGGCGGCGGTCGCGGTGCCGGAGGTTTCTCCCGCGGCGGCGGTCGGGGAGGCGGCTTCCGTGGCCGTGGAAGGGGGTTCTAAGTGGTGGTCGCGCCGAGGAGAGAATGACGAGTGCGCGAATGGTGAAAAGGGGGGGTGGAGGTGGCGGGGAACAGATGCATATGTGCGTTGCCATGGGTTTTCTTGTCTTGGGTTTTTGTTGTCACCAAAAAAACGTGGTCCTCACGATGGTAAAAGGCGTTCTAGACGGCGATGCTTTTCGGCCGCTGCAGAGGGTAGTGGTTCAAAGTCTCGAGAGCTTCGTTTTTTGCATGCATTTCAAATCGAAAACGCTGAATACCCTCACATTGACTCGAGATGAAGTGACGAATGCCATGACATGGGTCAGTTGTGAGGTAAGAAACGGGACTGCAATGGCTTCAAGGGTGCAAGGAAGGCTTCTGATGCTACCGAGGTCGGACGCTTGACTTGGGCTTATGATAACAACCAAGCATTCGCGTAATCGGAACTTCAAGTTCTGGACTTATTGTAGACGTATTGCTCCTTTGAGTCAAGACTTGGCTCGCCTGTCATGAGTTGCATTCGAACAGTAGCACATCATTTTTTGCCAGGAGAGATTGGCCGACCTATAACATCTTTCACTCGACTTCACGTATTTGTACGTGACTCTGCTGCGACTACTTCATAACCTGACGCAGACCTGTAATCGACAAAACCATGCTTTAGCGATTGGAAACTGCTATGAAAAAGCATCGTGTTATGCCTTATTCGTCTAGACGTCTCAGGGCCACTGGTTAAGCATGAGCACGAGGGCAGGGAAATGAAGTCCGCAGCAGCTCAATGCGAACCTAGCTTAGAGCATGAAGAAAAAGAACCGATCCATGAGTCGAGTTATCGCTAGCTGCCGTGATGTGTGTAGACCTTGCGTCGAGAGCACGACTCGCTGGCAACCGGATCCGAAACAAACGACAAGTTGAAGGATGAGAAGAAAAAAGGTACAACTGATCTCCTGCTGATGCACGCCCATGCGCAAGTACCTCTTAAGCAATGTCGACAGTCCCCTTCCATTGCGGGGGACCTCAAGAGAGGGTCTGGCATTCTGGGTGTGTCCTGGCGTGTGCACGTCCCCCCCTGGAGAGAACCCCTGCCGTACCGCCAGGGTTTCCAGGATTTTTTTCTGCGCCCATTTGGACAAGGGGACTGACCGACTGGAGACCGCGCAGAGAGAGAAAAAAAAAGGGCCAAACGCGACACGCTTTCCTCAACCATACAGTATCTCCCGACCTCAAACCTACCTACCTACCTACCTACCTACCTATTCGCACATCTACACATCACTCAACCACGAAACCCTCCGATACGACCAGAGAAAGAATCGCACTTCGATACCCAGAAACCCTCCACACCGACAACCGCATTACCCCAAGAAAATACCGAAAACAAGCCATCATGTCTTCCGCCCTGTTCCGCCGCGCCGCCCCGTCGGCCACCGCCACGGCCTCTCGCGCCTTTAGCACCACGTCGCCGCGCTCCCTCGCCCGCATGACCATTGTCGGCAATCTGGCCGACGCCCCCGAGGTCCAGCAGACGTCGAGCGGTCGCGAGATTGTGCGCTTCGCCGTTGCCAGCAACTCGGGTCCCAAGGATAACCGCCACACCAGCTGGTTCCGCGTCACGAGCTTCGCCGACGGGCCTCGTCGCGATTACATGCTCAACATCCCCAAGGGGTGAGCCACCCGCATCGCGAGAGAGAGGGAGGGGGGGGGGGGGGAAGAGACCATGGTTTTCTTTTTCTATTGTTTTACTGACATGCTTGACAGATCTCTGGTTTATGTCGAGGGTGATGCCACCATGAACCAGTACCAGGACGCCAATGGCCAGACTCAGCGCAGCCTCAGCATCGTGCAGCGTACGTCTTCTGCTTCTTTTTGGCGCTCCCGACACGCCTCCCCGTTCCACTCCTTCGGACGAGCCACTGACTCTTGCGCAGGCCAAATCGAAGTTCTCAAGCGACATACCCCTGCCGAGCAGCAGCAGTAGAGCGGTTGGAAGAAGAGCCGGCCAGGACGAGCTGCTCCAAATGCTGTGCATTGGGCGTCATCCGATATCCCGGCCATGATGTCGAGCAATCTCACGCCAAATCTCTGCTCATATTGTTTGAATCGCGACGTCCTTGCCACAATCTTTCCTGTGGCTGGATGATTGCGCCGAGGTCTGGCGTTTTGTACAATAGCAAAAAGGCGATATCAAGCCCCGGAGTACGACAAGGCGAAATCTGGCGGCGATGTTATGTGTCTATTCCAAAAATACGTCAATCTAAACCACTTTCGCACCGTGTCTCTAACTCTAAACCTGCATCTCCAGGCCCCTATCGAGGCACTGCACCGTCTTCTATCAAGCTTACTCTATACCAAAGCGCAACTGTCCATGCATCCAAACCCCGCTGCGACCCCGCCCTCTTCACTTTGATCACCCTTGGTCCGAAGCAGATAACCAGCTTCTTCGTTGTGCAATAGTTCGCCTGAGGTCTGATTCCAGAGGCAGGTGCCGTAGATGCCTAGCTCGCAGATGACGCCACCTTGCTCGACCTTACCATTGCGCAGAATCAAGTTGGAGATTGCTGGCGGAGTGATGAGCTCCATGAGGATAAAGGACCCCCAGTGCTCCTCAGGGATCGACTTTAGAAACCCTGGAATTGCGCCTCTATATGTATTGTTTCCGCCGCCTTCGCGTTGAGGTTTGAGAACATAGGCCTGACACAGCTCGGGATCCAATGCTTTCTTGCGAGCTTCCAAACCCGCCTCGGAAGTGTCCATGGGATAAATGTTGGTAAATGTCTTCCAAAGCTCTGCTGCTGAAGGGGAGTCATCTTGGATGAATGTGCTGAGCATCGATGGAGTCGATGACGGGCGTGGCGTCGCCAGAACCTGTTGAACTTTCTTCGTGCCAGCGAGTTGCGTCAAGACAGTTGGACACTTGATGGCGGCTGAACGCTCCAGCTGATAACGGGCGTCCCATGCACTCTGGTCAGGGTAGTCTCCGGGACCATAGCCCGCTCGCATGTATATCACAGCAACCTCGAACACCTTGGACGGATACCGGGGCAGCCGGTAGAGAAGTTGTCTCTTTGGGGTGTCAGCGATTGACGTGTGCCTCAAAATATCGGCAAATGCCAACCGGAAAAGTGAGATTGCGGGTGACGACTTGGCAAGCTGATACTCGAGATGCCGCTGATCGAAGACGTTGCGCTCGCCTCCTTGAACGAGGAAAATGACGCATTTAGGATGGTTGAGCTCCGAGTTCGTATAGGCGTGGTACGCTGCCTCAATGCCAGCTGCGAGTTTCGGGATCGACTCATTGTCCGGCAGATCGAGCGTGCCCTGAGGGATTCGTCCGTCCAACAACGGATACTCCGTGTCGGCAAGAAATCTGTCCAAGTCAGCCTTTCGTCATTGTAGCCTGAGCCTTCAAGGTGACACTGACTTGTGAAGGCGTGAGGTGTGGTAGGAGAGACCACCAAATGATGAAGCGATGGTGTTGAACTCGACCTGCTTGGCCTGCAATGTCGGAGGTGAGACTGAAGAGTCCTGATGAACCATGTAATCTGACCTGAAAAGACCTAAAGAAAGAGGCTGAACCCAGTAAGAAGAGAGATCAACAGTTGCGAATCAATGGTGTCGTCTGCACCTGAGTATATCCTTCCTGCTTCACTTTGAGATGAATCTTCCATAGGTTTTCAATAAAGTCATCGCCGCCCTTGACTCTACGCCGATATTAGCCGCGAGACACACATGTGAGCAGCAGAGTACCTACTGCTTGACAATATCGGCCAAAAACTCCTCATTGCGGCTGACTGAGGCATAGAGCTCATTGTAAGTCTTTTGCACAGCCTTGGCCTGCTCGAAGCAGATCCGGGGGAAGGGGCTGGGAAAGAGTGTAACAGGAGCGTTGATGGCGGCTATGCCAGCAGGATCTATTTCGGCAGGTATAACGGCCGCAGGAGGCCTGACTGAAAGACCGTTGGCTATAGACCAATCCTTGACGGTCTGAACGAGGCCATCTCTCTCGGCGTCTGTGAGAGATGGGGGCAGTGATGCGGCCGCGGGTGAAGCCATGAGGATGGGCGCTTATTCCGTGGAGGGTACAGTGTATCGGATAAAAGTCAAGCAACTTGAGATGGAATCCAATGTTTCGTCGGATTGGTCCTCTCAACCGTCGCTTCACAATGAGAATAACAATGAATATAAATAAGGCGTAATTGAACTGGTAATGACAATAAATGGCGGCATCTAGAAGCAGAAGCAGCGGGGTGGTGGGGGTTGCCGCTGAAGGATTGGATTATTAATGGCGATAGGACTCAGAGTTGTAATGGCAGGCGCTGCAGGGACAAGCCTTTCAACTTCGAGGAACCTAAGGTAACTTGGAAACCATGGCCACGGAGATGTCGTGATCCGCTTACATGCGAATCAGATGCAAGTACCTCGACAATTTGCAGGTGAAATATCGCTTCGACGCAAATAGTTTTCTCAGAGTTCCAATAAATGTACATGGCGCATTCGCAGTGATGAGTTTACAGTATTCATTCGCATATTAGCGCTCTTCGATTTCAGAACTCGACTCGACGGGCGTATCGTACCTCTACTTAGAACACAGTACAGTGCGTCCAGGTACTTTGCACAACGCCCCGCTATTGAACCAGCAAAAGCTGGAGCTCTATCCAATGGCCGGCCAGTTTTTGCCCATCGACCTCAATGCCGCTCGTCCGCACTTCGCACCCCTGCCCTGCCATACTCCAACTGTTAGGTGACGTTTCACGCCGCCGCTCTGCGACACAACCATTCGGGGGCTATTGTACCGTGTGAAGTACGAATAATCGTACAGTGCTTTTCTTGGGCAGACCAGCCTTGACTGGCTTCATCGTCGTTAACCTCAACTTTCTGAGCACACCGTGAGACTCTCGTTCGAGGACGGCCGACAGACACGTACGAAAGGCGACCGTCTGCCACGCATTTGAGAGGCCTGAGGCATACGTCACGTGAGCCAAAGACGGGCTACCGCGATAGGTACGAAAGACGCACCTGCTGTTAGCGACCAAGCCATTTGTGCCCCGATTTTTTCCCTGCACTCTCGCGATGCCCTCTTGAGTTGCAGAAACCAGCAAGAACATGAAGAGATAATTACAGGTCATCTGGGATTTATCCAAAGCACATCCACTCGTTCTTTCTCATCTGTCTGGCCATTTTTCACATTATTGAGCTGGTCATCAACAATCGGCAGATCGGTCTTGAGACGCTTGAGATGAGCAGCCCGTAATCTTGCAAACGCGCCGCGTCAAGCAGCTCTGCGGCCGCATCAACCACCACACAAAAACACAAAAGGGGTGCGAAAGCAGTCAGAAACTTGGGACGAAGTTTCCCGCCTCGGGATCCTGCCGGCCTCGTCCCCACCTTCTTTGCTCCTGTTCGACCCTATTTATCGCAGACCTTCTCCTCCTTCATCCTCTCTCGAAGCTCCTGCACTCTCGACCCAGTCATCTCTCTTTCTTTCAACCGCGCCATCGTCACCCATGGAAGCCCTTTGAGGCAATCTTCTCGCGCTTTATGAAGTCCGATGGAAGGCGTCTTGTACGACGACCCATTCCTTTGGGGCGTGGAGACCGTCGTCGAGACTCTCTGCTCGTTGAGCCGTCCCTGTGCGGAGGATCCCGCCGACCTTGCGAGCAAGATTAGAGAAGAGGGCATCGACGGACTTGCTCTCCTGACTTTTGAGTTTGTTTGCTCGCGGCCAGAGCTCTTTGAGTGCCTCGGCATCAAGCGTGGTGTGCACAAGGCTTCTCTCGGAAGAACCATCATCTCTTTGCGTTCCAAAAGCGCAGCCTTCCGACAATGGAAACTCGAGCTTTTGCAAGAACAGTCCGAAGAGCTTACTACTGCTCAAGCGCCTCAAACGGTTGCACCCGCGGCATCAAAGACTCCGCCACCAGTCACCAAGGCAGTGCAGGATTCTGGTGCTGAGCCCCAAGGAGTCTTGGAAGAATTGAAGTCTGATGCCGCGAACTGCCAGACAGCGGACCCGAGAAGCGGAGACAAGGCTAATTCTCCCCAAAAAAGACCGTCTTTGGAAGACGTACAAGCCCCAATCGCCCCAAGCCTGCAGTCACCCGATCAAATTAACCACGAAAGCACGCAAGACCCCAAGAGCCTAAAGAGGAAGCGGGTAGCACCTCTTCAACTCACCACTCGACCGGTCAACCTTACGCCCGTTGCACTCCCCACAGAAGCTGATGGCTTCATAATCGGCACCGTCCAGGATGACCAGAACCAAGATGGGCCGTTTCCTTGGGAGAAATCTGCCCCTCACGCCTATCTCGGCAAAGGCGTGGTCAAAATCTCGGCGATCAAGGATTATCGACACGCTTTGAGCTCACAAGTGATTGAAGATGACGACACCCTTGCGGTCAAACACGCTGTGACCCTCCCTGCAGGCTTGAGACGAACTGCGAACCGCGTCATGATGCGGTTCTTAAAGCAGCAGAGTGAAAAAGAAAATATGCTTCGCCAAGGCTTTGAGCCCCGGGAATCCTCGATATTCTCAGATGATAGCGATGAAGTCGTTGACGTGTTTGATCTCCCTGACGAGGTTGACGAAGACACTCGCAAAGAAATGGAACTGGAAGAGGCCGAGATGAAAGAAGCAGACGCACTACGCCAGGCATCCATCGTCAAGCAAGAGCGAGTCAGCGAGCTGCTGGACGAAGTCATCGAGGCTTTCAAGACGCGCTGGGATGAGGTCAAATTGCCCAAACATCAACTGAAGGCATATCGACTTTACACGGACGCGAGAAAGCGTGGTGTAAGGAAACAGCGGATGCTCGAGGCTCTCCAACGCGCACAAACCCTCGACAATCGAATCCATAAGCTGCGTGATGAGATTATAGAGCAGACGTGGACAAAAGAGTCAGAAGTTCGCGACCAAGCGAAATGCATGCAACAGACCGTGGAGGATAAGGTTTACAATCTTTGGCTGGCCAAGATGCTAGACTCGCGACTTGAACCACCAAAGCCAGAGAGTCTCCCAAGACCTCGAACAGTTGCAACGAAACGCTCACGCAGCCCAGCGAGGAGCGAGATACTGACGAGCTCCGACGAGGATGACTTCATCGTACCTGACGAGGATGAAGCGATGAAAGAAGTTGCATCCATTGGCAACGATAGTATACCCACGTTACTGCCTGACGTGTTTACGCCAGTAAAGGCTGAAGCGCCCTGGTGTGTCGACCTGACGCAAGTCGAAACGCCTGATAGTCTGCGGCGCTCACGCCATCGGTCCGTCATTGACTTGACGACCCCAATCAAGCCAAGAAGTGCTCTCAACTCCCAGCAAACAGATATGGAATCCACGCAGGAGCCTATCATCGACGAATTGTCTGCTGATGAGGAGAATTTCGAAAGCTTCGAGGAGATCGGACAGCAAAAGTCGTCCCACTGGGCTTCACTTAGGGACCGTAAAAGACTAATAATTTGTCTTTTGTGGGGATTGTCACACTCGCAGCGCACTGCCATTTTCCAGTCTGTCAAGGAAAACTCCCCTGCTTATTTGTTTTCAGGCATGATTGAGGCGTATCTGATAAACCCGCTTCAGAATCTTGAAGAGTCCGAGAACGATGGAGGCAAGGCAATTACCTTTCACTTTACCCGCTTATTGCTCTCTTACATCAGAGTTAAGGCAATCAAGCGTTCGAGATATCTTCGTCTGCCGCCCAAAGACCAGGATAAGCTCCGGGAAAGCAAGACCACTCTTTGGGGAAAGTTCCTTGCCTTCCTTGGCCGCATCGCATCTGGTTTTCCCCAGGACAGTCAAATATTCAGAACCGACGCATTTGACGAAGAGATCGGCGACTTGAATGATGTAGACGACGGCGTTCCCGCAGGTTCACAGGGCACTCCATCCAGGCGAAAAGCTGTAGCAAAGGAAATCATCCGCAACAAGGCCGCTGTGGACCTGAGAGAGGCAGAATTACGTCGTCGAGAGGAGCAGGAAGCTCGGCGAAACAAGGTCAGGGCTACTCGGCACACAATGAGCACAGTAGATCGCGACAAGTCGAGGCTCATCATCAACGAAGCAAAAGAGGACCACGAATCATTCATCTACATCAACGACGAGATCGGCAAGCTCATTCAAGACCACCAGGTTACGGGGGTTCGTTTTCTTTGGGACCAAATCATGCGTCCCCGAGACGTGCGCCAGGGATGTCTACTGGCTCATACAATGGGTCTAGGCAAGTCAATGCAAGTCGTGACCTTTCTTGTCGCGATCCAAGAAGCTGCCCAATCCGTCGAACCGGCCATTCGCAATCAAGTACCAGAGGATTTGCGGGCATCAAAGACACTTGTCCTATGCCCTGCCAGCGTGGTCGACAATTGGGTGGATGAGATGCTCAACTGGGCACCATTTGACTTACTTGGACAGATCCGCAAGATCGACTCGGCTCAATACAAGGCAGAGCGCAAGAGCAACATTTCGGCTTGGGTCGAGGACGGCGGCGTGCTCATTATTGGCTATAACATGTTGAAGCAAGGCGTCGACTTGGATGACATTGGCGAACTCCTCATCACCTGTCCAAACATTGTCGTGGCAGATGAGGCTCACACGTTGAAGAGCCCTGAGACCAAGGTTCACCAGGTTTGCTCACGCTTTAAGACTAACTGTCGCATTGCGTTGACTGGAACACCTTTGGCCAACAACGTGGAAGAATACTACTACATGGTCAACTGGGTAGCTCCCAATTTCCTTGGCCCAATCGATGAGTTCAAGAACATCTACGCGTCGCCCATTCAGAGAGGTCTGTGGGGAGACAGTCTGCCTTGGGATAAGCGCAGGGCTCTCAAGATGCTGCAGGTATTGAAAGAGACCGTCGCACCAAAAGTCGACCGAAAGACCATCAATTCCTTGCCCAAACACATCTTTCCGAACAAATTCGAATTCGTCATCTTCGTTCAGCCGACTCCGTTGCAGCGCCGACTATATGACATTTTCATTTCGGGTCTAGATCCTCTGAACACCCCAAAGCGCTCAGATGTTTTGGCCCTTGTCGACGACCTGACTTTGCTCTGCAATCATCCCCGATGCTTCAGAGAAAGGATGAACGCAGCGTGCAGAATGTCGACGTCTACGGAGAAGGAGAAGAAGAACACGCTAGAACGCCTCTCAAGTGGTGTGATCAACTCGACGATTGAGGAGACGACGGGTCTTGACCTAGATAGTCCAAGTCATTCCCGGAAGACAGAGATGCTCTGTCTGATACTGGATGAAGCTCGAAGCATGGGTGATAAAGTCCTCGTTTTCACCCAGTCGAGGCCAACACTTGACTACCTGGATAATTTGCTCAAGATGCAGAAACGGAACTACGTTCGCTTAGACGGCAAAACTCGGACTGATCGGCGACAGGAATTGACAAAGGATTTCAACAAAAAGCACTACGAAGTCTTCATCATCTCCACCAAGGCTGGAGGCGTTGGCCTGAACATTCAAGGAGCGAATCGTGTCGTCATTTTTGACTTTCGGTGGAATCCTTTCCACGAACAGCAGGCGATCGGAAGAGCATATCGAATCGGCCAGAAGAAGCCGGTTTTTGTCTACCAATTCGTCGTTGCCGGGTCATTCGAGGAAGATATGCAGAACAAAGCGGTCTTCAAGTTGCAGCTTGCCTCTAGGGTTGTGGACGAGAAGAATCCAGTAAGCTGGTCGAAAAGGATTAGCAGCTTCTTACACGCAATGAAGTCTACGCGAAAAAAGAGCATAGATGAGTTCGTTGGCAGAGATCGGATTCTCGACAAGCTCATTGGCCGCGATGGCAATCGCGAAGTGATCCAGAGCATCATGTCAACCGACACGTTTGAGGAAGAAGACCCTACCGTGGACCTCACCGCAGAGGAGCGCCGTGATGCGGAGGCGCTCGTCAGGATCAATCGACTTCGGTTAGTTGATCCTGAAGAATACGAGAGGCAGGCCTCGAAGCAGCGGGAGGAGGAGCAACGAAGGGAATTCAATTTTCCGGCACGAAATTACTCAATGGCATCTGTGGACAATCTTCAACCCATGGCTAAACAGGAAGTCACGGTTGCGCAACAGTCCATTTCTCATCGCGGAACTTACAATTTCCCACCTCGGGTGTCGCAGCAGACCAACCTAACGGCTCCATTGCCCATGCCGGGTGCTAATACCTTCTTCGGCTCCGCATCGATGCCAAGGACGGTCTCGACGCCTAATGCAGATTGCTTACCGTCAATTCCGACAACGCCTAAGCCAAAACTACCTATCGCTGGGGCCAAGATCTTTGACACTCCTAGAAGGAGTCAAGCAAGGGATAGATTTGAGCAAAGGCTCTCTGATCGACTCGAGACGTTGCAGTCGGTCATTCTACCGGTTTCTGGGCCAGGCAAACCTCTCGCTAAAAGCATCTCGAGCAAGATTCACAGTGTTCAGACAGTAAACGCTCGAGGATTTCTTGTCGACGACCAACAATGGCGTCTGCTAGATGAAAAGCTCGTCCATGACAGATTCCTGCTGGCCATGGCTTCCGGCCACCTAACTCCGTCATACTTGGCCAATGTTGATAAAGCTGAGCTGGAAAAGCGCATCGCCGTACTTGCATCGCTCGCGGAGAAAGATTTTGAGACCAAAATTGCAATCTCAGGAGGGAACTTTGACCCTGATGTATGACGCTCCAGTCCTTCCTTGATTCGGTCTCGAGAAGTCCATTTGTGCTTGGCTATCTTGGCTAACGATGATCTTCCAAGAACCTTTACAACCTTACGCGATTAGCACATTGGGACGGTGGATGGAGCAATCAAAGCCCCCACGGAAGCGAAGATATGTGGGTGATGCGGGACGCGGCATACAGACGACTGCGTCGCTCAGAGAACGGGACACCTGGGTCGTCTGATTTCAAGAGCATCGACTGACCAGCCACCCAACATCATTCTGATCCGAGTGGCGTTTCTTGCGGGAGCCTTCTTTTACCAGGCGTTTGCTTTGCGAGACATGCAATGCTAGCGACTTTGCAGACAGCTGATCAGTGTGATTTGTCTTGGTTCGCAGGGGCGAGAGCATTGGGATTCACAATCATGGGTAGTGATTTTGGGGATGGGCATTCAGCGTGAACGGCGTTATGCGCACAGGCTTTCCGTTATCGCGAGATACCCCTTGGAGCACAGGATTCGGGACTGGTACTATAGCAGTCTAGCAGAGATGATGTTTTTTCTCTTCAGCTTGCTGGCGCAGGAGACGAGGGGAGACGGGGGATAGGACAGAAGAGGTGAAGATGTCACGCAATAGCTGAGTGAAATTTCATTCCATATCAACCATCTTCATTCACGGTGTACTCGATGGCTGCTGACACTTGTCGCGATGGATCGCTCCTTCGGCCGAGATACCTCGTCCAAAAGCATCACAGAATATGCATGCTTGCTCTACGCGTTGCGACATTGCGAAAAGGCCTTTCGCCTCGTCGGCCCGTATGCTACTAGGTCCGACAGCATCGGCGCGCCTTGACAAGACAAGATGGCGACTAGCGCCCCCGACAAAGGTGGAGTTGAAATCATGCCAACAGATTCCTCTGTCCATGGAATCTCCAAGAACGTCGGTTACGCGTACAGGAAGCGGCCGCCCGGTACTCGTCTCCTTGACTGATGGCCGGCTAACATTTGAACGCCGAGCGAGAGACCGCAACATCTAACAGAGAAAAGCAGGGGTCCGAGTTCTAGAGAGCACAACGGCTGCCTATGTGCTCTCTTCCTATGTGTGTATCCGGAGCGGAATGCGTCGCCACCACTGGAGGGGAAAAGTCCGTAACCGATCTTTTTCTTTTCTGGGTAAAGTATTGACGACGTCTTCTCAATCAATGCGCCTCTACGGGTATCGGGATGTCGCCGGCATTCGTGCAGCAGCGGAAAGTAGCAACAGAGGCCGTCTAGAGGACAGCACTGCCCGGTCGGGGAAGCCGTGGACGTGCGCGCTGTCCAGAGGGTCACTCTTCAACGGCTCGAGAGCTAAAAACCAGAGGAGAATTAATGCCTCGACTCTGGAGATGATTAAGCTTGCGTACGGTAGGCCTATGCTCCGTACAGAGAGCAGTCGGGAGTGGCTCGGGTTCCTCTTTTTTTTTTTTTTTTTTTTTTTTTTTTTGGGGGTTTTTTTTTTTTTTTTTTTTTTTGATCGATTCATGCGGAGGCAGCTGGGCCTTTAGGCGTATCTTGGGGCGATTTGCGCTAATAACTCTCAGCTAGTCTAGGTATAGAGCGTCGGAGAAGACGATAGTTCGGGGCAAGTAGGAGGGAGGGGGGCGACGCAACGATGATGATGATTTTCTACAGCGGAGGGGGAATGGCTAGCTAGCTTAGCTAGCGAAAACGTGGGCGTGCTGGAGGGGGACCAGACCAAGACCGGTCAAACTCAAAAACGACTGGAGCTTCCATCTTTTCCCCACGCTTTCTCTAGCCGTCCCGATTCTTCTTCTACTTCTCGGAGCGGTATTAGCGACGCTAGGCCTTACCGCAGTACCGGGACGGGAGGCGACAGGTACGTCAAAGTTCATTTGTTCTTGCGTGTGTGTTCTCGGCCTCGAAGCTAATGCCGTCCCGAAGGTCGATGCCGTCGCTTCTATCTCCATGGACCATGTCCCATCATTGGGTGCCCACATGGAGAGAACCCCAGCCCGTCGGGATCGCAAGGGACATGATCAAAACTAAAATCTGCGTTTTGGTCCCCTTGGACACATCCGACTGACTGGGGTCTAGCATTCCAATGGAATCTTCGTTCAATACCCGACTTTCTTGGGGAAGGAAGAGGCTCTGACCGCACGCCATTGCGGGCCGGGAATATGGGGATTCTCGGGAGCGCCCACGACGGGTCTCGACGGATCGATTGCCCCGTTGATGGACGTTATATATATTAGGGGGCTTGTCACCTCAAGGACAGCTTGTCAGGCATCGCCTCTCATCAGAGTGTTCAAGCTTCTCTTTCTCCTCTTCTTGGATCAACTATCGAGCCTTGACGCACCTCGATAGAACATCACTGTCCAGCCTTCAAACCAAGATCAACAGCAATCATCGGAAACCATGTTGACTCAGCGTCCCGAGTCCGGCTTCCAGCCTCGCTTCGAGCGAGCTCAGAGGCATCAGCAGGCCAACGGCATTGCTCAGGGTCCTGGGCAAGCAGACGGCAAGGCCTACGGGCGCCGCCTCCTCGTCGATGTCATCGACAACACAGCCAGGGCGGAACCGTCGCGGCCTTTACTCCACGTCCCTGTATCGCAAGAGGTCAGCGACGGGTGGTATCCAGTCACGTACCGGGAGATCGCCAACGCAATCAACTTTGTCGCCCACGACATCATCCGCAAATTTGGTCCCGCGCCCAAGGGGGAGTTCCCGACTATAGCATACATCGGAACCAATGACCCCCGATACCTGATTCTCCTGCTCGCCTGCATCAAGGCCGGCTATCAGGCATTCTTCGTCTCCCCTCGCAACAGCCTCGACGGACAGCTCGCGCTGCTCGAGGCGACGCACTGCAACATCCTGTACTATGCCGAGGCCGTACAGCAAATGGTTCAACCGTGGCTCGAGCGGCGGCAGATGAAGGCCTTCCAGGTCCCGGCGATGGAGGCCTGGCTACAGGCCGAGACGACGCCCTTCCCTTATAGCAGGTCGTTCGAGCAGGCACAGTGGGATCCCATGGTCGTGCTTCACACGAGCGGCTCGACGGGCACGCCCAAGCCCATCGTACTCCGCCAGGGCTCGCTGGCCGTCGCGGACCGGTGGCGCAACTTTGCGCCCATCAACGGCGCCGACTTCTTTGCATCGCATGGCATCGCCGAGAGGGGCATGAAGCACTTTCTCCCCGTGCCCATGTTCCACGCGGCTGCGGTTTACACCCTGATGTCCATGGCTATCTACTATGGCGTCGAGTTGGTGTTGACGTTTCCGAGCCGTCCGCTCACTCCGGACCTGGTGGTCGAGTGCCTTGTCAAGTCGGAGGTGGACCACGCGTTCCTGCCGCCGTCAATCCTCGAGGAGTTGAGCAATTCGGAAGAGGCCATCGCAGCCATGAAGAAGCTCGACTTTGTCTCGTTTGGTGGAGGTAAGAAAAGCACGAAATTTGTGTCGTTGATCTGCAATCGCTGACATGTAATAGGTCCCATGTCTAAGCCAGTGGGCGACAAGCTCTGCGAGCGAGGCATCAACCTGCAGAATCGCATCGCATCAACCGAGTAAGTCATGATAGTTTCACCTTGGTGGCAACAAGTAGCCCAACTGACACCTGACAGAATGTTCCCTTACTCCCTGCACTTTGAGACAGATCCCAAGATGTGGCAGTATCACTTCATCAACTCGGAGAAGATGGGTGCAGACTGGCGGCCCATCGAGGGCGACGAGGGCCTTTTTGAGCTCGTCATCAAGCGAAAGGAGCGCGGCCCGGGAAACACTTGCGACCAAGGCTGCTTTTATACCTTTCCTGACCTCGATGAGTGGTCGACCAGCGACTTATATCGCCGCCATCCAACTTCCCCTCACCATTGGCTGTATTCCGGTCGCCGAGATAACATCCTCGTCTTCTCAAACGGCGAGAAGCTCAATCCTGCTACCATTGAGGATGCAGTCTCCAGCCACAGCAAGGTCAAGTCTGCTCTTGTCGTCGGACACGAGCGTTTCCAGCCGGCGCTTTTGATTGAGCCCAAGCTCAACCCCCAAAATGAGGATGAGGCCGCCGAGCTGCTCGAGGAGCTCTGGCCTACCATTGATAATGTCAACCAAGAGACCGTCTCTCACGGTCGAGTTGGCAAGTCTTTCGTTGCCCTGACCAAGGCCGAGAAGCCCTTCCCTCGCTCTGCCAAGGGATCAATCCAGCGTAAGCTTGCCTTGGAAGTCTACAAGAACGAGATTGAGGATCTGTACAAGCGCTCTGGCACTCGCGAGTCCATTGGCCCTGTTGACCTCGACACGAGCAGCGTCGACAAGCTCATGGAGTCTGTCATGAGCGTCATGCACCTGCAGGCCAATACGCCGCCCCTGGAACCTGACACAGACTTCTTCAGCGTCGGAGTCGACTCTGTTCAGGTCATCCAGACTACGTACTTGCTGCGCGCTGGCCTTCACGGGCTGGAACCCGCTGGCCAGAGTCTGGAGGACCTCGTCACGCCCAGGGCTGTGTATGCCAACCCTACGGCCAGGCAGCTTTCGACCTACATCTTTTCCGTCATCAGCGGTCTGGTCCCCAGCGGCAACCAGGATGGAAACGAGTTGGCGAGCATGGAGGAATTGCTGGCCAAGTACACCAAGGACATGCCGCCACCAGTAGCAGGCAAGCCTGAGCCCCTCCACACCGACCAGACGGTAGTCGTGACTGGTACGACGGGGTCTTTGGGGGCATATCTCCTGGATATGCTGTGCGCCTCGCCTCACGTCAAGAAGGTCGTGGCTATGAATCGCGGCTCGGATGGTGGACGGTCACGCCAGCCTGCCATCAACAGCCAGCGCGGTCTCGGTCAGGACTTTTCCAAAGTCGACTTCGTCGAAGTTGACTTGTCAAAGGAGAACCTAGGCATGACGCAAGAGAAATACACCAAGCTGCTGTCTGAAGTCGACCGGGTCATTCACAACGCGTGGCCGGTCAATTTCAATATCAACGTCCGCTCCTTCGAACCCCAGATCCGAGGGGTTCGTCACCTTGTTGATATGGCAGCAGCGGCATCCAAGCAGGTTCCCATCATCTTCCTTTCCAGTGTCAGCACAGTCGGCGGCTGGCCCTCGCTCGACGCCGTCCCGGAGCGTCAGTTTACCGACCTGGCCCTGCCTAGCATGGGTTACGGGGCCTCCAAGGCGCTCGGTAGTCTGATCCTAGATGAGGCTGCAAGGCAGTCGGACGTTCCCACTGCAGTCATTCGGGCAGGTCAAATCTCCGGGCCCCGCGGCGCCGAGGGTGCTTGGAATAAGCACGAGTTCTTCCCCAGCCTCATCGCGAGCGGCGTCCATCTGGGCGTTCTCCCGGAGCACCTGGGCCCGCGTCAGCAGGTTGATTGGCTTACGATTGAGGACACTGCTACGTGTGTCCTTGACATTGCCGGCGTGAACTCTCGCGTGCCCGTGTCGGAGATTCATGGCTACTTTCACGCCATCAACCCTCGTGCCACTGAGTGGACGAAGCTGGCGCAGGCGGCCAAGGACTTCTACGGCGATAGGATCAAGAAGATTGTCCCGCTCGAGGAGTGGGTGGCCACGCTGGAGGCGAGCGCGAGCAATGCCAGGGGCTCGGACCTTGAGAGCAACCCGTCGGTCAAGCTGCTAGACTCGCACAGGGAGATGTTGGTCGGATACAAGGCTGGTATCAAGCCCGTAAGCTTCGAGACGGAGCGGGCTACCAAGTACAGCGCGGCGATGCAGAAGATGCAGCCGGTGACGCCTAGCCTGATGAGGCACTGGTGCAGTCAGTGGGGTTTCTAAAGGGAGAACATTTTGCGGAATGGTGATGGATAGTATGTGCCTCGATACAGTGTATCTGTACGAGGAAAGATTATGAATAATGACAATGACGATCTTTGAATATGAACGCTATGAAGTTGTCGCTGGTGAAGCTGTGTCGTGTCCCGTTATGACATTTTGTGTACCAAGTCTTCAAGTGAGTGCATTTGCCGCAACATGTTTCGACGCAATTTGCAAATATGTTGAGATGGTGTTGCCGGCTAGATTGATGGTCAATGAATGCTGGTCGTCTTACCCAAAACCAATTACAGAGTTGACGACAACTTAACGTATTGTGAGCAGTCGCCGAGGTGTTTACGCTCTTGCTCGCCCCGTTTCTGCAGTTGTGTCATCTAGCCCCACTCTGCGGCCCCCGTTCGGCCATTTGCTTGGCGCACGAGCTACAAGCCAATCAGAGACTCGCGTAAGCTGCTTACGCTGCCGTAGAACAATGTCGTCGATGCTTTCAGAAGTTACAAGGCAGAGAGTGACTTCCTCCCTGGGCCTCGCGTCGAGTGCCAGGTACCGATTTGGGTTCCTTGCAGGAACGGACAATTGTCTCTTTCTGATTCCAGGACATTTACGCTGCGGAAAGTCGCCGACCGATAAGCCATTCTTAGGGGAAATGGCTGAAGGAGTACCGGATGCCCATCGACGATTGCAAAGGTTTCGTTATGAAAAGCCCCAGCGTAGCGGCTACGACGGATGGAAACTGCGGCTTTCTAGAGGAATGGAGAATCCAAAGATAAAAAAGATTCGCGCGAACGCCGGAACGCAAAACGTGGTGCGGAAACAGAGTACCCACGGTCAGGGGCGCTCTCATGTACCCCGCACCACCAGGCACTCTACCCGAGGTACCTCAGCGGTGGGCACGCAAAGGTACCTGCCGCTGCGCCGCTCTCGCCGGCATCGCTTACATGTACATCGGCCTTTTCTGTTTTCTGCACTGAAGGGGGGGTGCCTGCGCCAAAGGCAAAAAAAAGAGGCCCGCCACTTCCGGAAGCCTTTATCCCCGACCGCACCCTTCTCACACACACTTACGCACTCTGATCCCTCTCTCCCTCCCTCAAGAAAACCAACCACCAAACCGAAGTGCCGCCCTCGATAAGCACTCCCGAAGCCGATATATGGCCACTGCCCGCTCCGATTTTCGAGGGCACGTCTCGCATTGCGCAGCAACAAATCACCGTCAGTAAAGATGGATACTGTCTTGCGTCAGTCCAGGGCCATGTGCCCGTTCCTCAAGGCCGCCTCGCCCGCCACGCTGCGGGCCATGTCGACGACGGCCCGTCCCAAGGCTTCTCCCTGCGGTGGCACAATGTCCAAGTTGCAACTCTTCGCCCACCGCTGTCCCGTCATGGGGAAGGCGCTCGCCGTTCAGTCGGCTCGCAATGGCGTTGCCCCGGCTGCTCTGCGTGCCTTTTCGGGACAGTCCAAGCAGGGCCGGGCCCGTCTTCACACGAGCCGCCCGCATGAGGCCCGGGCTGTCGAGAGCCCGATCCTGAACGCTCATGACAAGGGTACGACCCGAGAACATGGCAGCACAAGTTTTTTGCTCGGCTCAACTGACATCTCCTAGGCCGTCATGTTCCTCCTAGCATGCCGTCTATGCCCCGACAGGATGCGACTCCGGCCGGCCCTCGGACCGTCTCCGGTCACTTCAACTACGAGGCCTTTTACAACACCGAGCTCGATAAGAAGCACAAGGACAAGTCGTATCGCTACTTCAACAACATCAATCGCCTCGCAAAAGAGTTCCCCCGGGCCCACATGGCCGAGAAGGAGGAGCGCGTTACGGTATGGTGCGCCAATGATTATCTCGGCATGGGTCGCAACCCCCGCGTCCTCAGCAAGATGCACGAAACGCTCGACGAATACGGCGCCGGCGCCGGTGGTACGCGAAATATCTCCGGGCATAACAAGCACGCGGTAGAGCTCGAGTCGACACTGGCCAAGCTGCACGCCAAGGAGGCCGCATTGGTCTTTAGCTCTTGCTACGTCGCCAACGATGCTACCCTGGCAACTCTCGGTAGCAAGATGCCCGATTGTGTTATTCTTTCCGACAGCCTTAACCATGCGTCCATGATCCAAGGCATTCGTCACTCTGGCACAAAGAAGATTGTCTTCAAGCACAATGACGTCGCCGATTTGGAAGCCAAGCTTGCGTCGCTCCCACCTCACGTCCCCAAGATCATTGCTTTTGAGTCAGTCTACAGCATGTGCGGGTCTATTGGTCCAATTGAGGAAATCTGTGACCTAGCTGATAAGTACGGCGCCATCACCTTCCTCGACGAAGTGCACGCCGTTGGCATGTATGGCCCTCATGGCGCCGGTGTCGCCGAGCATCTGGACTGGGACGCCCATGTAAATGGCCGACCGCGCGGTTCCATCATGGACCGCATCGACATTATCACGGGTACTCTGGGCAAGGCTTACGGTTGCGTTGGCGGCTACATCGCGGGCAGCGCCAAGCTGGTGGACATGATTCGGTCTCTTGCACCCGGCTTCATCTTCACCACGTCGCTTCCGCCTGCCACTATGGCTGGCGCCCAGGCATCAATTGAGTACCAGATGGAATACGACGGAGACCGCCGACTGCAACAGTTGCACACGCGAGCTGTCAAGGAACAGCTCGACGCGCGAGATATTCCTGTCATTCCAAACCCCTCGCACATCATCCCAATTCTGGTCGGCAACGCTGAGCTCGCAAAAGCAGCTTCCGACATGTTGCTCGCAGATTACCAAATTTATGTCCAGTCAATCAACTACCCAACCGTTCCGGTAGGCCAAGAGCGGCTGCGCATTACCCCTACGCCCGGACACACCAAGGAGTACCGCGACCAACTGGTAACCGCGATTGATGAGATATGGACTCGCCTCGGCATTAAGCGAACCTCGGAATGGGCTGCGCAAGGCGGCTTCATCGGTGTAGGTGAATCAGGCGATGCGGAAGAGCCTCTCTGGACAGACAAGCAGCTCGGCATCGAGCAGGCTGCGCGCGAAATCAAGGCTGCTGGCAACAACGTGCGCCAAGGGGTGACCGAAGCGCTTCTTGCGCGGGAGACGGTTAATACGAACCGAGTAGCCACCGCTGCGGCATGAGCGGTGTCTTGACGGACATGCTTCTCGCCAAGTGGGTTATTGGATAGCCTATTCGCAATTGCCGTACGTAGCAATTCCTGAATCAAGGGACTGCTACGATTATCTACGAATGCTCTCCTATTTTCACGCCTTGAAGTGTCTGTGATATGTACCTTAAATAACGGACATTCACCATTAGTTCCTCGGGTCACAAGCTTCTGGCATCTGGTTCTGTAATGGTTGGACAGAGCCAAAAGGGGTCAACGGACGTGCAGGGCGCCATGCTGGATCTGTGTTCAGATCGTACCTCGTGTTCCCTTGCCTGAAGTGGCAAGTGGGGGGATCTGGGCAAGTCTTGCGATTGGCCAGTCGCTTAACTTGTCGCCTCAACGGTGACTAATCTTGCTTCTCTGACGGCTCGAGTATCGGCAAGCAGGCACGGTCCTTTGTTCCGGTCTTGCCCTGTCAGCTGAGCAGACTTGGCAGATGGTTCTAGAGCGTCAACGGGTCTCGGGAAGCGGAAGATGGTTACTGCGATGCGCGAGGTTCCTGCCCCTCGAGGGATGGATCTGTGCAAGAAGGCGGGAACGGACTCACGGACGAATCTTGGACTCCGGGCCCGCTGCGGGCTTCTTGCCAGCGAGTCACAGCATACTGTAACTTATTTCCCCACCTAAAGGGGAGGGAGAGAGAGAAGACGCATACTGTACACCGCAGTGACTGCACACACACACAGAGTCACACACCACAGACGCACCACCTGGACCCAACAACCGACCGCTGGCCTACTGTACAGTAGGCAAGGTACAGCACCAGAGCACTTAGGCTAGGCCTTGCCTACCTACTGGTCCCAAGGGGGGGGACCACATTATGGGGTGTTTCGCCATCTGATACCCGGAATTCCCACGCATGGCCTCCCCTTTTGTCTAACTGTATCCCTCTCTGCCCGGCAATCTGAGTCCTGGATATGCGCCCCAGAATGCGGGGTTTCGCGTGGGCCATGACCCCAGATGTTACAGCAACAGGGGGGAAGGAGGAGAAAGAGAAGAGTTGAAGCAGAAGAGGCAGCTTGTCCCAAAAGCCGCGGAGCCTGGACACGCAAACTGCCCCAAAGCGCCTTGATCCCTCTCCTCATCCCCCCATACATACTTCTTTTCTCCTATCCTTCTCTCTCTCTCTCTGCTTGCCTTGGCCTTTTGTCAAGACTTTTACTCTGCTCTCACTTTGCCGCAGTCTTCTTTTCCCGCCCACCCCTTTGAAGAATCGGAGGATTCTCTCCATTTTCGAGCCCGTGTGTCCCCCGCCCGACGAGATATATAATCCGGGGCGCAGAGGGGAGACACCAAGAGAAATACCCGGGGGCGAAAAGCGCCCAGACCGGGGTTATTTGGTTATGAGGCGAACCCCTGCCGAGGTCCCGGAGCGGTCCACGGTTCCTTCATTTTACCCGCGCGAAATCAGAGGGTGAGATAGAGAGGGAGAGAAAGAAAGAGGAAGACTGAGTGAGAGTGAGTGAGAGTGAGGGAGAGAGAGATACACGCGAGGGAGACGAGCGAGCCGCGCGCTCTTTATCTCGGTTTCCTTGTTCAGGCGGAGCCTACTGTTCGCCCGCCTGTCCCGGCCATGTCCTCTTCGTACGACGGCGGCTCGGCCGTCTTGTCGCCGCCCATGCAGTACCAGCACCAGCAGCACCAGGAGCAGCACCAGCAGGCGCAAAAGGGTCCCAAGGCCTGCACGACATGCGCAAAGGCGAAAGCGAGATGCATTCCGCGAGCCGACGGCGGGGACAAGTGTGAGAGGTGAGTGCCGCCCCGTAAAATCCCCCTTTAATATTCTTATATGTATTCGTACTTTGAGTACACATGGATTGATACTCTTATCTGTTCTCTCCTTTGCTGACGTCTCGGGCTGTCGATTTATTGCCCCGGTGTGTGCTGTAGATGTTTTCGGCTAAGCAAGGAGTGCTTCTCCCGGCCGCCGGCCCCGCCCCGGATCAAGAAGAGACCGAAGCGGTCCCGCGTCGCCGAGCTCGAGAAGCGCCTCAACGAGCTGTCATCTCACTTTGAGGGTCAGAGTCAACACGCTGCCGTGCCGCAGTCCTCTGCCGCCACCGTTACCACTACCACCAACACCGATCCCGAGATCAAGCCCGAAATCAAGCCCGCCGCCAAGGCACCGGAGCGGGGCGACGGCTTCACTTTTGAGCACCTGTTCCCTTCTCCACAGTCATCGGGTCCGGAGACCCACGACAACACGGCATGGAGCCCCGAAGCCCTGCGGCCCGGCGACTCGGCCTGGCCCTTGCCTGGGGAGGCTGACATGCTCCTGTTGCAGTACCGCGAGATCTTCCAGCCCATGTGCCCCTTTGTCGTCATCCCCGCGAACCTGGGCGCCGCAGAGCTTCGCGCCGAGAGGCCGTTTCTGTGGAAGGGCGTCATGACTGCCAGCAGTGTCTGGGACGGCTCGCGGCAGGCCAAGATGGGCGACGAGATGCTCGCCGACATTGGCAGGGCGGCCATGGCAGACGGCATCAAGTCGCTGGACTTGCTGCAGGGACTACTGTTGTTGGTCAGCTGGTAAGTAGACACTTGTCGCCTTGCGGGCGTGCCTTGTTAAAAATTGAATGCTCATTCTGACGCTGCGACTCAGGTTTCATTTTGGACTCAAGAGCTCACAAACGACGCACTTGTTGTTCCTCGCTAGGTCTCTCTGCGTGAACCTCAACACCATGAGTTTGGGATTCGGCGGGGAGCCCAAGTACGGACAGTTTGAGCATGTACGAGCCTACGCCGGCATGTATTATCTCAATACAAAGTAAGTACATCATCAACATCAGCCGATATGAATAAATGAATGAATGAAGAAAAGTTCCTGGCTGATCAGGTTGTGTCTAGTATCTTTACGACCAACAAACGCACCGACGTCTTCTTGAATACCACGCAGGTGGAGAGCTACTGCAAGATCCTCGAGACGGCCAAAGAGTACCCGTCAGACGAGTTCCTCATCAAGCTGGTGCAGATCCAGCAGCTCGCGCAGACCATTTCCCAAACAATGGCGCTCGATCCCGCCATGCCCGCCCTGTCCTTGCCGCTCGCCATGGTGGTCGAATCCTTCAAGGACCAGCTGGACACTTTTAGGGTCACCTTGCCTCATCATCTTGCCACGAACCGTGAGTTTTCCCCTCGCGTGCTCTGCACTTGACAAAATATCTTGCGTTGCTGACTTGCCGCCTGCCGCCGCGACCAGCCACGTTACAATGTCACATGTCCGTCGCCGAGATCCTACTCAACGACATCGCCGTGTCCGACGGCCACTGCGAGTCGGCAAACCTGCCACTGCCGAACCGGCTACAGCTGCTCTGGTCGTGCGTACGGTCGGTGCGCGACTTCTTCACCGTGCGCTTCGCCGCCTCGGAGCTCGACCAGCCGCGCTTCATGACGGTCGTCGTGTCCGACGTCGCCTACGCCTTCATCAGCGCCATCAAGCTCCTCACCCTGCGCGTCCCCGGCTGGAACGTCGACGAGGTCGGCAAGGAACTCGCCATCAACACCATGCTCGGCAAGCAGATCCACGACCTTGGCGAGATCATTGAGAGGCGCAAGAGCGGCCTCTTGAGCGCCGACAGCGCCGCCGCCCTCGAGGACCCGCTTGAGCGCCTCTTGCGCCTGCTACGAACCGCGCAGGAGCTCGTTGCCTTGCAGCTCAGCGGCCTCACCACGATGGATATTGCGCAGGCTGTTGTAGGGGACATGAATAGCGCGTCCTGGCAAGACATGATGAATGATGCAACGAGTATGAGCTTCTGAAAGGGGGCGACGAATGTAAGATTCTTCGACCGGAAATGGGCAGGAAATCAACTCCAGAGAGTGTCGGGTTTCCCCCATGAGTAGTGTAAGAGCTTGTCATGCATGTATTGGGTATTTAGTCGGTCCATTTACGTTGATGCACCTAATATCCCACAAGGAGTCAAGGCGTATAGCCAAATAGGCATTATACGTTTAAATGAATGAACATGCTTCATTGCATTCAGATTTAAGGCAAGGGCCTTATTCGGCTTTCTTATGTTCAAGAAGATCGAGTTCGCCTTGACATCAAGATGACTGTTCCTGGGTCTCGTATCTAACAGCGCCCTCCCCTTATTGTGCAATCACAAACTCGTCTTCCACCTCAACAGCCTGGACCTTTAGCATATCCTGCCAGCTCGATCCCCCTGCCGCCGACACACCGGCCACGACGTGAAGCTCATCTAGAAAAGCAGGCACAAAGGTCCCCGGCCCGCGGACTTCGGTTCGGAGGGCAGCAGTCTCAGCAGCGACGCCGTACGTGGCCACCGCCGCGACAGACGCAAGTAGCGGATCGGTCTCAAAGGCCGCCACCGCGGCGCTGATGACGGTTCCGAGACAGCATCCAGAGCCTGTGATGGCGCCGAGGAGCTCGTGACCGTTGTCTACGCGGATAGTCTGACGGCCGTCACTCACAATGTCGGTGGCGCCCGTGATTACGGCGACGCAGCCCTGGTTGCGAGCAATGGTTTGCGCAAGAGATGCTCGTTGAACGAGAGTGAGGGGTGACGAAGAATCCACCCCGCGTTGAGCGTGATTGGTAGAGCCGTGAACGGTGAGCATTTCGGAGGCATTGCCTTTGATGACTGCGAAGCGACCAGCCGAGAGGAGCCTCTTAACAGCCTCGCGCCGTACAGCAGTCGCGCCAGCTCTAAAAGATTGACAAGTTAATCCTCAAGAGCGATTGAGCGAATACTGTCAAAGTTGTGCGGTGTCCTACCCGACTGGATCCAACACTACCGGCCGTCCAGCATCGTTGTAAGCCTGAACAGCTTCAATGTAGTTATCAAGACCTTCTGGGGTCACAGTCCCCATGTTGATGACGAGCGCGCCGCCAAGCTTGGCCAGATCAGAGGCCTCGCGGGCGTAATTTGACATGATGGGGCTGGCCTCTATGGCAAGAGCAACATTGGCTGCAAAGTTTTGGACGACCTGTGCAGTTTTCCAAGGCGTAAGTCTAGGTCATTCAGAGTATCAAGTCAAGATCTTCGTATCGCAAAGGGGGCAGTAAGTAAAGCGAATGAAGAAGAAATATCAGCAGGCGCGACTTACCAGGTTCGTCATGTTATGTGAAAGAGGCTTCTTCCTTGCGATGCAGCCGATGACATTGGGTATCCGGGAACGAAGTACAACAGATTGTAAAGTTCTTGCAGCTGTCGACGGTTCCGGAGCTGCGATGATGGCGCTTACAACGGCAAGGCCGTCGAGGCCTTTTTGCGGGTGCTGACTTCCAGACAATACGGTCAGGGCGTTGTTGGCGTTGATGCCGCCGATAGCAACAGTAGGCACTGAGCCGTAGCCAGCTTCTACGAGGCCTTTGAGAACTTCTTGAACGCCCTCCGGACCTAGGATGGCAGGGGTATCCGTTTTACTGTCAAGTGTTAGCATTACCTCTGTAAGAGACGGGCGAAACGCACGTGGGAGTGGCGAAGACGGCCCCGATGCCGAGATAATCGGCGCCGGCTTTACACGCAGCGATGGCTTCTTTGGAGGAGCGAGCCGAAACTCCGATGATCTTGTCGGCTCCGAGTATTTTCCTAGCTTCTGTGATGTCTATAATACGGTATAAGTGTGTGTCTTTGGTGGACTTATACGTCTTGACTTACTCATATCGTCCTGCCCTACGTGAACGCCCTCACATCCCACCTCGGCGGCAACATCGACTCGGTCATTGATGAGTAGTGGAACTCCCCAACGGCGAGTTAACGCATGCAGTTTTCGGGCTGTTGCAACGACATCTTCGTGAGCGCCAGTCTTGTCACGCAGCTGCACCACCGACACGCCTCCTCGCAGAGCCTGTTCGACGACGTGAACCAGTGATCGCTCAGTCCCCAGCACAGCAGTTGTCGAGTCTGTTACGAGGTATACGCTGTAGTCAATCTTTGGCTTGCTCATGATTCGACTTTTGCGATGAGTTTATGAGATGGTGTTTCGCGATGGATGACAAGTTACCCTGGACTGGGCAGCGTAGAGTAAGATAATGAGTGTTCTCAAAGATGACGTTGCCAATTCGCTAGAGATGACGAAGATGAGGGACGTGAATATTTGAGAGTCAATAGTTGCTCAGTATTTGATATTCAAAATTTGCGACTGAGGCGTACAATAACTTTGAGGGAAAGAAAGTTTGGGCTTTGAGAACGAAGGATGACGCATCACGAATTACTCCGTCTGGCGCTCGGAGTCAATTCGGACCGCAGAATTGCACACTGTTTATATGGCAGGCGCACATCACTCGACTCCTTCCATTATAGAACCAGTAACGGACATATGCCGATGCTGAGCGAAGTGCATCAATTGCATGAATTGCCGTAATACTTCCTAAGTCGAGATACATTTCACGTCAAATTGCTGCTCTCGGCAACAAGCTCAACCCAACTCCGACCGACCAATCACTTCAAGAACTTCAAGCCATGTTATTCTCAATATTCCAGTCGCTAACCGTGAACAAAGAAACCTATATAGTTCTCGTACTCGCATCATAACCTTTTTCCTACATCAATTGCTTGAACCCAGTCTATGCCCATACTGTATAGTGTGCACCAGTCCAAGAACACCCAGAAAATGCATCAAACCTTTCACCCATTCACCCATTCAACAAAGAAACGACATGTGGCAAAACCAGGGAATCAAAACCTCGAAATATCCCTACCGAATATCCACGTCACAAACCAATACACTGGAATCATAATCTTGTTGCGGATGCTCATGCTCCGCGTCAGGTACGCCGTCCGCCACAGGATCCACGCCGCGCCGCCCTTGAGCTCGTCGGCGCTGCTCTGGTGAATGGCGCGCCAGCTGCCCAGGTACGCCATGGTGCCGAGGTTGCGGAAGCGGAAGGCGGGCGAGGTCGCGTCGTCCGCCCGGCCCTTGTTGAGCTGCCGCGCGAGGTAGGCCGCCTGCTGGCTCGCCACCTGTGCCGTCGCCGGGTATCGCTGTCCCTGAACCGCGGTGCAGTCGCCGACGGCGAAGACGTCAGGCAGCGTCGCCGTTTTTACCACTTCGGTCTCCGAGTCCGATTTAGTGGTGGCGGTGGCGGTGGTGGTGGAAGCCCCCCCAGAGATATCCTCTTCGACCTGTAGCTGTACTCGCATGTGCTCGTCCGTCACAATGCCCCCCGTGCGCGAGTCGCGCGCAATGTGAGCCTTGACATCCGGTCGTAGCTTCACGCTGTGCTCGAGCAGCTTGCTCGTCAGCGGGTTCTGCATCAGGCCGGTGCTCCAGACGACGAGCCCGGCGCCCGTCTCCTGGGACTCCTCGCGAATCTTGAGCATGAGCGTCTCGCCCTCGCGGCGTATCCGCTCCAGTTGGTGCTCCGTCTTGACCGTGATGCCTTGGCGGCGAAACATGTCGGTCGCGTAGCTCGCCAGGTTCTGGTCAAACATGGGCAGCACCTTGGGCGCGATGTCGTAGACGGTGATGGCCACGTGCCGCATCAGGTCCGGATACAGCCGCGATAGGTCCTCGTGGATCAGGTCGTGCAGCTCGGCCGCGAACTCGATGCCCGTGGGACCGCCGCCGACGACGGCGAAGTGCAGTAGCCTGCGCCGCTCCTCGTCCCCCGTCGTGGGTAGCTCCGCGCGCTCAAAGGCCTCGAGCACCCGTAGCCGGATCGTCCGCGCGTCGCCAATGTCCCGTAGGAAGCACGCGTGCTCCTTGACGCCCTCGATGCCGAACGTCTGGCTGTAGCACCCCATCGATAGCACCAGCTTGTCGTACGGCACTTCGAACTCGGCGCCCTTGTCTGGGCGCGACTTCGCCACGGCTCCCATGTCCCCCCGCGTGTTGGCCTCGACCTTGACCACCTTGCGATCAAAATCAATGTCCGTCGCCCACGCCTGGTGGAACTCGGCCAGCCCCAGACGCCGCACAGGCTCAATGGCCGCCCGGAACTCGAGCGTGCCCACCGAAGTTGATGCTAGTAGCGGCGTGAATACAAAGTGTGATCGAGGTGAGATGAGGATGCGATCCGCCTTGGATGGCGACAGCCGACGAGCCAGCGCGTATCCGGCCCATCCGGATCCCAGGATGACGACACGCTCCTTCTTTGAGCCTACAGTACCCTGATGTCAGCATGCTTGAGTCGAGTCTTTCTGCCTGAAAGGAGATGAGCTGTATACCTTCTGCATTTTTCGAGCTGGAAACTGTGCTGGTCCATCGCACTGCTTGTGCACCCGTCGTTCGCCGTAGGCATCGGACACCTTGCCATCTCGTCAGACAGCGAGACCCAGCTCCCGCCATGTCGTGTTCTCAGTCGTATTCTCAAGATTCTTGACTTATTAGTATCGAATGTAAAGAAACACTCGAATAAACTCTCCAAAGAGTTGCTCAGGTGAGTGAGGTGGAGCGAGCCGATTTATACAATATCCTCACCGGCGCTCTTCGGTGACCTCGGCATGACATCAGTCTAGAGTCTCGGCCGGCACTCGTCGATCCTGCAGCAGCGGGTCGAAAACAAAAACAATACCGTCGCATTACTCGACGAAACAAAAAGCCGCTCTCTAGTTTCCTGGAGAGATGGGAATTGGCATCCGAAATGGCCAATGCGTTTCTGTTGCGGCCCCTGTTCACTGGCATTCGTGCGTGTAAGAAGTAACGAAGACGAAAATTGTCCGGGTCTGGGAGGACAAGGACCCCGAGCCAGCCCTTCCTGCTTCTTCCGGCTTATTCCCTCTCCGATTTACGGCCCGTGCCGTCCGTCACCTCGATTGTAGTAGCCAAATACTGTGCCTGTGTGCCTAAGCACTCGAAAAGGGACAGAGGCAGCAATCAAAAGCCCGTGAATTTTGCTTTTTGAAACCTCAATAAGTCAAGTGCAACGCCTGCACCAGCCGGCTTTTACAGTCCCTCTAATGCTCTACATCCAAGTCCAGCACGTTGGGCTGTATATGTAGTAACCGGCAATATCAACAAGCCTTCTTTTTGGCCATGCCTCATTCAAATGTCTCTCAACGTTCAATCCACTGACCCCCTCTATTGCAGCATCGAATCCAAGCTTTCACCTAGCACTCCCTCAATCTTGACAATCCAGCGATGCGTTTCCCGCTCAACGACCTCGTCGTCATCTTCTTGCAGCTCGCTGATACGCGGAAGCATCTCGTGAAGCATGGCAAGCCACTCTTCTCCCAGACGATCAGTTAATGCCTGCTCGCACTTGACTGCTGCGAGCCGAACCGCCGTTTGCTCCGACTTGAGGTGCTTCAGCAGTGCAGCATTGAGTTCCTTCTGGTGGGCCTGCGAGTCCGCCGCTGCCGCCAGCTCAAGCACCGTCGGCACCAGGTCTTCCGTCACATCCACAGATGGCGCAAGGAGGAACTGCTCCATCAGCACGGGAGCAACGACTCCAAAGTGAGACGGCGCCTGCCAAAAGTCATCTTGGTCATGCTCGAAGCAGGTGGCCAGGGTTTTGAGAACTCCACTCCAAAGCTCCCGCTCCTCCGTGACCTTGACGTTGATTGTATTCAAGACCTTGACGGCGTCGTCAACCACATACGTCGCGTAATTCGTCACAATCGACTTGAGCTGGCTAAAGAAGCTCTGCAAGAAGCCGTAAACGCTATGCTGCCGAAGGACTCGGCCCATTTGATCCTTTCCGAGTCCGGAGGCCCACTCCATCATGCGCACAAAAACGGGCCGGAACGCCGCATCGTTGAGCTTGAAGATCATCTTGAGTGCCTTCTCGTTGGCAAGTCTTTCAACTTGGGCAACTTGTCGAAGGACAAGCTCGCCCTTTTGACCAGAGACGTGCACACGCCGGCGCACGTCAAAGGTTTTGAGCAGAATGTCGCCCAGCAAAGTTGCGTTCTTGGTTATGCTAGACTTGGGGTGTTTGTCAATAGTAACTCCGAGGATGTCCACAAACTGCAGGATTGACTAGAGGTACTTCATTAGTTTTCTGCCACGAAATGGTTGATACTCTGCAACTTACCGAGAAACCGGCCGACGCGGCCCCTTCCCAGTTTCGCTCGAGGCTGGCGAAGATCTCCTTTGCCTCGAGTTGTCTGCCGAGGAACCCAAGACATATCCTCCGACTCTCGTTGGTTTCTTCTCCAAGGCCAGCCTCGGCGGACCTATTCGAGATCTCTAGTACCTTATCCAGGCATGTAGACAACATGAATGGCAGGTGCTCCGCCAACGAGCTGATGAATCCGTAGCATGCAGAGTGAAGTTCCTCATCCCGCGATTCTCCATGTATGCTCTGGTCCAGGTAAGCCATGACCTTGGGCATGGCGGCTGGCAACACAGGAACAATGGCGTCCTGAAGTACATCAACGAGAGAAGTGAGGCACAGCAGTGCCATGATGCGCAGTCGCTCTTCGCTCTGGCCTAGGCAGTCATCTCCAGCAATCGTCGCGGCGGCAGCAACGACTGCCTCAATATCCTTTTTGCCATACTTCTCGGCAATCTTATCCACGCAGGTGACCGCAGTATACTTGTAGCGTATGTCGTTGGACTCGCGAATGGCGGCCGTCAGCTGAGGCAAGAAGGCAAGAAGAGCCTTTCTGGACGTCGAATCTGCGTTGTTCTCTTCTTCGATGCGGCTCTCCAAGGCTCGCAATATCTTTTGCCGCAGACCCATGTCCTTTCTGTCGAGTAGATCCTCAATAGCCTTGATGAACTTGTCAATGGACAGGAGATTAAGTAGGTTGGACAATGCTGCGCCGCAGAGTTTGTGGAGTGTCTTGTCTGCTCTGACAGTATCTGCCATGAGCAGAATATTCTCGAGCAGCCCAGCATAGAGCGCCCGCACTTCAGAGGCCTCCATGTCGTCGCGGTCGGCGAGCTCGCTGATTTGCGCTTTCAACGCCTTGTTGGCCAGGAAACTGGGCAACGCCGATAGCTGGCGCAATGCGATCTTGTCCGCATCTTTAGCCTCTCCATCCTCGTTGGTACCTAACAAGACATGCGAGATGCCGGGTTTGGGCTTGTATAGATCCAAAACGAGGTCCGAAATCTTGACAAAAGTCTCGAGTTGCGTCTCGACACTGAAATTATTGAGCAGATCGACGACAAAGTGGAGCAGAGCGTCGCTGGTATCATAACGGTTGACAAGCATGCTGACGAGGGCGAAAAGGAAGTCGCGAGGTCCCAGTGTATTCACCAAGGCCACGAAAAGTCCCTGTCGCCGATGTGCTGGCACATGTTCGTATGCAGTCGTGAAGCTGACGAGGATGTCGCAGGCGCCAGCCACCGGGTTCTTCTGGCCTCGCTTCAGAGATTCAATCAGCGGAGGGACAACCTCCTTAATGGTTTGCGAGACGACGTGTGCAGAGTAGTCGTCACTCTGACGAAGAACAGATGTGCCCATGAAGGTGAATATTGGCATGACGCTGTGCAATACCAAGTTTGGCGCCGTCGTCGCCAAATCAGCTACCAGTAGCAGAGCTGCATTCTGTACAACCGGACTAGAGGACTTCTGGATGCAGTTGACTAGCAGATCGCCGTAGCCACCAGAACTGTCAATCTTGAGGCTCTTGTTTGTCTTGTAAGCCGGCATCATGGCCAAGAGGCTTCGCAAGATCAAGTTCTGGAGGTAACCTAGTTCCGAGCCGACGACCGTTCGGAAATGTTGCAGTTCAGCCAGCGCCGTGAATAGGCCATCCAGGAGCTCGGGGTGAGAAACGGGATCCGAGTTCTCGACAAGCTGCAACACAAAGGTGATTTTCCGTAGAGCTTGACTCAACTCGGGAGTCACTTGAGTCGTGAGACCGCGGTTGCCTTCAGAAGCGCTCGTGCGCCTCCGTTTATTCGGCGGGGGCTCCGTGATCATCTTGGTGCCGGTCTGGATAGAATCGAGGAAGTAGGACAAAATGTCGGTTGTCAGCGGGACAGCCCGCAAAACCTCAGCAGCCTCCCTGGCAATTATTGCTTCAGAGTCTTCATGCGACCCTGAGGCTCCCTGAGAAATGTCAAGGAATTTCTCGGCAACCAGGAACTTGACATCGTCCTTCATAGACGGCCACATCTTCCTGATCCGCGTAAAGATTGCTCGCATAAGGTCCGTCTTTCCCCACTTAGACGAGTCCTTGAGGGTTTGAAGGAGGAACTCGAGCCCGTCAGCATCATTGGGTACGACAACATCAACAAAGCGGTTGTCCAAGTGGCTCCTGTCCAGTTTCTCAAAGCAACATATTTCATTGGTTTCCGTTTCTGACAGATTCGTCCACCACTGGAGAACAGGTAGAAGGTGTTGCGTACGTGTGGACTGGCCAACGCCGCGAATCTCATTGAGAGCCTTGAGGAGTCTGTTTTTGACGAGAACGTGTGGTGTGGAGAAAATGTGGTGGGAGAAGAATGACAAAACTTCGAGTCGGCCAGATTGACTCATGTGATCCTTCTTGTCCAGGCTAGGTTGAGGAGTAACCTTGTATATGCCCTGTTCGATGGATGGTTTCAGGACTGCGCAGATATGGTCTGGGTCCATGATGCATTCTTCCACGCTGGGAAGAATCTGCAGATGGAGCAGCCTTGCCACGACATCTGAGCCGAGAGTCACGGTGTCTTTGGATTTGCCGTAGAGTACTCCTGAGCCCCAAACTTTCAAGGAGTTCGGAGCGATCGGAGGTTTATAAAGGCTGGCCAAAACGGTGATCAGATCTGCTGCAGCTTGGCGGACGCGCTTCGACGGATCGGAAAGCGCGGCAACACCGTACGGAACAAGAGCCTGAAGATCCACGCTTCCGTGATCACCAGCTTTGAGCCGGCTCTTGACAAGGTCGATCGCTGCGGCTCTAGCGAGCGCCGGATAAGGGCCGCACCAGATTCTCATGTAAAAACTGTAATAGGTGCAGTCCTTGAAGGCGGACTGCCTACGAAGCCTGGGCGTCTGATCGAATTTCGTCAATAGAGCGGCATTCTTTGCCTGTTCAGATATGATGGCAAAGAACAAATGGCTGAATTCGTCAAATACGTCGTTGGTTCTTGGCAACAGGCAAGAAGGCAAAGAATCTTCACGAGCAGCCAGCTCTTCCACAGCCGCCTCCAGATCCTGGGGTCTTGAGTCGAGCTTCTCGGACATTTCGACCTCGCCACCGTTTGTGGCTGAGGCAGGCAGCTTCCTGGTCCGAAAGGAAAGGTCGAGTTTCATCTCCAGTTCTTCGATATCGAACTCAACCTCATGTATGACCTCCTGGATAATATCGCCAGACTTGCCGGACGTCTGAGACAGTCCAATCAGGGCCGAGCCGAGTTCTCGCCGAAGAGAGCCGCCCTCGTCGCTACTGTCGTCGAGTTTCAAGGCCGTGAGGAGCAGAGACTTGAAGATGACTGCAATCTGCTTGTCCTTGAGAATCCTACTACTCAGGATAGCCATAATTGTTGGAAGGCCTCTTGAATCGCCTTTTTTCGTGAAGCGTTCGATGAGAGCGAGGCATAGGCCATTTGCCAGCTTATCAACACTCCTTTCCTGGCTAATCTCGACGAGTAAGGGTCCGATATCCGTGACTTTCATCAAAGCTTTCGTAACTTTGCTGCTCATCTGCTTGGCGGATCGGAATTGAGCCATGATGGCCAGACAAACGAGGGCGGGCCGGACTGTATCGTTTGTCCATCCGTAGACAGTTTGCTCCATGAATGCAGTCACGGCGACGTCTTCGAGATTTGCTTTGGCCACAAAGAGAGCCACGGCCATGTACGACGCAACTTGCATACTCGGGATCTTCTTCATGGTAAGAGATTCAGCCAAGATCGGACCAACTCTATGGAGTAGGGATTGGATCTTGTCGCTCTGCACAGCAGCCCGCCCTGATCTCGTTCTGTCGAGGATGCCGCTTAGAGCTTCGGTCATGAGCCCACCCCAAAAGGTGATCAAAGCCGGATATTGATGTTGCCTGCGACATGATTCAAGCGTATACTCGGACAGGGAGTACAAAAACTCCGGATGATGGATAGCTTGGTGCACGAATATGGACCTCGGAGGGGAAGTCAGAGCGCGAACGTAGGGGTCGAGAAATTGAAACTCGTGCGGCAAGCGAGCTGGCAGGATTGAAAGTAGTGTTGCAAACGTGGGTATAGAATGGTAGGGGAGGAAAGTCGTAAGGAGGATTGCCGTATTATTCTCGTGAATACTGGTAATGTGAGATTAGCTACTGGTCATGAAGCCGCGACACGGACGCATACCGGAAGCGACGAATCAACCACTCAATAGCCTTGATAGCAGGCATGAGCCTCAGACGACTCCCGGCTAAGCGCAAAAAGCCTTCGACTTGGCGATCAAGCTCAACATTCTCGGCAGCGGTGAGCTGAGTGCGATCTTGGTTCTGACTCTCTTCGCTGAATATGGTGGATTGGAATCGCGTGAATCGAGAGTCCAGCTGGCAGAGCTCCTCGAACCCAGAAAAGCATGTGCTGTAGAGCGTTTGGTAACTCTGAGTGGCAGCGACGCGAGCCTCCCAAATCAAGGACTTGGAGTGAGCAGCCTTCTGCGCCTTGGTATTAAGAGTCGCCTTTGAATTGGCGGCAATCTGCGCGAGCTGCGCAGCAAGAGACGTTGCCATGGCTGCTGGCCTTGAAGGCTCGCGAGGGCCTTGAGTGAGCACTCCGAGGTCTCTATGATGGAGTGAGGTGATGGCTTGTCTGTAGATTGCGAAGCTTTGCGTGACGCCTCAGGACGAAGATTCCCGAACGGATTTTTTCCCCCGTCGGCCATGTCAAGAAAATAATTGGCGGCGGAGTCTTGCCGATGTTATCGATAAGAAAATTATTGCGCACCTTTGATCGACCACAGATGCGCATCTCATCGGTGGGGCTTTCTTTCCTGTCTCCATCGAGGGGCAGGCGGTACGTACCGGTGGGCTGCTCGGCCCAATTGACTGCTCGCTGACACTGACAATCCCCCCCACTTTGAGGCATCGTCGACGGCCTCGGATCAAGGAGGAGACCGTGTCAGTCAGACATGGCGACGAGAGCCAAGACTGTCAGGACTCGTCGAATTCGTCACTTTTAAGGACATGTTTTTGTGAGAAATAGCCTATAAATGTAAGCAATCTCGGTCTATAAAGGGGTCTCAATCGACTAGCTTCGGATTGAGTCACTGACACACTTCACGAGAGAGTCCTGAATGTTCTCAACTTCTCATCGTCACCTCGACGTTCACTTGGCTATCTCTCCGCCAAGATTCTACGCACTACTATTCCGCTAGCCTGATCAGCTTCACAAAGGATGGCAGTAAGCTGTCTTGCACGTCAGATACTCTGCCTCAGTTCTCTAATATTAAATAGTCGCCATATCCGCAGGTCGTCCTGCTGGGAGACTCGCTCTTGCAGCAATCCGCAGGCATTCAGGATGGATTCTCCTTCCAAGGTGCACTTCAGGACCGTAATGCCCCTTGTTGCCTCAGAAAAATGCTCTGAGCAAAGCTGACAGTGGCTAGACTGTATTCGTCGCTTCGATGTTGTAAACCGCGGGTTCTCGGGTTGGAATACGGCCAATGTTCTCCAACATCTCGACGAGATCATCCCTGAGCCGAACCTATCATCTGCAAAGATCAAGTACTTGGTAGGGAGGCATCGTCGCCCCGTTGATTACCACTGGCTCACGCGTTTACGAGGTAATCCTACTTGGGGCTAACGACGCCGTCATTCCGCTTCCCGGAACCATGCAACATGTTCCAATTGAGTCATACAAAGAGAACTTGAAGAAAATCATCAAACATCCCCATGTCCAAGTTCACGAGCCCACGGTTCTACTAGTCACCCCGCCACCAGTAGATGAGCTCAAGCACGGCAAGCTTAGCATAGACGCGGGCTTTCCTGCGGCTCTGAGAACGTCTTCGACAAGCGCATCCTACTCTGAGAAGGCTCGGGAGGTCGCCCGCGAGAACTCCGAGGTCGTACTAATCGACTTTTGGCAAGCGTTAATGGACAAAGCGATTGCCATGACGCCTACGGACTACAAGCCGGGCGGACCGTGGCTAGGATCGCCCGAGAACGGTAAGGCCGGCGGGCTGGACGAGCTCCTCCCGGATGGACTGCATATGAATGGCGACGCATACAGGGTGCTGTATGAGCAGATCAAGCAGCACATCGGGCAGGAATGCGCCAATCAAGACCCAGCTGATGGCGACAGCCGCGGCTACGTGTTCCCAGGCTGGGAGCAGCTGAATGCTCCGAACCTCTTGAAGTGAGAAGAGGCAGCGGCGGTATCGGGCTGCGCATGGCACCATGCGCCGGTGAATGCGATAATGATTGGTCTCGCGGTTCCAACTTCCAAATGTGCTTGGTCTTGGCTTCTATTGTGCCCACCGTGCCTTGGTGGACCTGATACCCAGCAGTGCAGCACAAGGAAGCGCTTGGTTTTGGAGGGAGAGCTCAGAGAACAAGGCTACAGGATGATGTCACTCCCGGCCATCGGCATTCACGTGGAAAACCTGCCATACTGCATTGTACTGTACATGCAGTAAGTTACATGCACGATTTTGTGAGGGCGCATTCCGTCTGTTGCAGTTATCGTACCATTTTGGTCCTCTTCGGCAGAACATTGATTGAAGTTGGTTTCTTGGAGCATGTAACTTTGATGACTGCCTGTGCCGCGCCAAAGCTTCTTATCGGTACTAGTATCTCTCCGTTGGTACTCGTTTGTACCTTAACGGCAAGTCGACCTCCTGCCGCTTCCTCGAGGCTTTCCGGAAGTTGACGCCGGAGCACCATGATAAAACTGCGAGTCTGGGCAGACATGTCGCCTCTACGCAAGTTCCCACGCCCATTTTCGACGCTCTTGTGGTATGGAGTACGTCGAGGTGGCAGGCCCCGCCGCGCCCCAGTCCTCGACGAATGGGTACCTAGGTTGTCCTGCAGGTACCTTTGAGTCTCACCAAAAATGGGTGCTTGACCAAGTTCCCCGCACATGGCGGAGTGCAAAGCCGGGAGGGATCAAATGGCACTTTCCCAGCCCACTGTGGAGACGAGGGAAGGCGGGAAGGCAGGCAGGCAGCCTGCAGACTCGCAGAGTGCAGACTGCCAGACACAACCTCGATCGCAACCGCCGCCATTCACCCATTCGCCGTCATTTCTGCAACCTCGCAACCACCAAAATTTCACACGCCATCGTCGCGTCTCCAAGACACATAGATATTTTCCCGCTACAGCTTGTCACCAAGCTTCTATTGCGCCACCCCTTACCCTGTTCGCCGACACGGCCCGCCCTACTTCGTAATCGACTACCCAGAGCCGAGCCCTACCTCGTCCCCTTCTTCCGTGCATCGTGAACACGCGCACAGCTTGCCACCTCGTCCAAACCGACATTCTCACAATCACCGTGAAGCTCACAGATTGAGCTTCCTGACTCGTGCCGCCAGCCTTACGTATCGCAGAGCGCTCTTCGATCGGACCCGCAACTCTACTCTGGTCCCGTCGATTCAACAGCCAAGACCTTCCCTCGACCCCCTGCCGTTAGGATCAAACAACCGCACGAGTCGCGCTCTCGATTGTCTTTCCGACTGTCTGGACTATCTCGGCTGCTCGACACACGCATATTCGCAATACATTTCGCAGAGAAGAAGCCAGCAGAGCGCGAACACTAGTATTGGCGATCCAAAGTCCGCCAGTAGTTCTCTACAGCGCATGTGGCGGGGGAGGTGGACCTCGTGAACTGTGTTCTCAAGGGATCGGGGTCTGCACGTCTACGCGCTCTTTCGAAGTGCTACGCGACAGCCGCTCGGGCTCTTGAAGCTTCTCGATGGGAAGTGGGCAAATTGCTTTCACTAAAGTCCCCTGCCGACAACAGGAGGCAGGTGTCTCTACTTCTTCCTCGCCCTGAGCCGATCTCTTTGTCCTGCCCGCCAAATCGCTCGCCAGAGTACCGCCACAATACTGACGACCATTTTTCTATATCTACCCCTGGTAATATTGGGCTAGAAATACGGGGATGGATCTGCGGTTCCCTGTCTCTCGAGAGGAACTATACAGCTTGCAGATGGAATTGAAGCAGGTGCAATACACACAATCCAACCATGCCGAACGGATACTTCGACTCGAGAAACGGCATGCTGATGATGCCGCGCTGAAGTCGGTCTGGAACTCTCCCTTTCCTGGTGTAATCGGCGGTACGCCTCAGCAAGGTGAGAAGGCTTGTCTCTGCTCATCGAGCACGCTCTGACCTGGACTTCAGGTCCTATGCAGATCCCCCACAATGAAATCTTCGATGATCTCGACGAGCAAGGAGAACAGCTCCTTGGATCTCTTCATCTCGGCCCTGCCGAGGAGGAGCCAGTTCGTCGAGGCGCGGCTTCGCGAGCCAATAGCGTTCGGTTTGACGAAAGCGCCCTGCATGGATCCAGCTGGGGCGGACAGAGCAATCGTCAGTCTGGCGACTTTGGCCCCATTCGTCCCGGAAGCGGTCTCATGATGGAACGCTCTCTCTCACACAAATCAGACGGCAGACATAGCTCAGCTGGCCACTCTGTGCACTCGCATCACTCGGTGGCTTCTGGCCGCGCCAGCAGTTTGGGTCTCGATACAAATTTCACCGCTGGAGATGATGACAGCTCCTCATTCGAGATTCCTGGACCTCCAGTCTCGCTATACGTTCTTGGTACTGTTCCATCTATCGTGCGATGCTGGCTCACCACCCACTTTGCTCACGACACGCTATTATACGCCGACATTTGCACCGGCTCGCAAAAGTCTACAGTCGATTATTCGCTCATCAAGGAACTCGACTTGGTGGGCGAAGTTGAGAGAGGCGCTGACGGCACTCTTCGCGCGAGACTAGACGTATACCTGGCCGAAGCAGTTGTGACACAGCACTGTGGGCGGAGCGGGCCAAATGCTGGCTCAGTACCCTCCATGACAATCGTGTTCGAGATCACTGGCATGGAACAGCCGGGACAAAGTGGCGAGCGCAAGGCGATCCGCATATACATTGGAAGCGATGCGCTGCGGGCTTACTCGGCCGACGTTCTCTTCTCTCAGAATAAAATGGTCTTGTTCGGAAACGAGCGTGATCGCCTTCAGGTACCATTCGTACGTCCCGAGGACGAAGGGCTTTTTCGGCACATTTGCACCATGAGTACGATTGCGGAGAGGCCAAAACTGAATGCAAACGCGACACCCTTCGTTCTAGGAGACCGAGGCCCAGCGAGTGGCGAAATGGTTGAGGAAGATTCATTCAATGCGCGGGCAGATAATGAAGTCCAACCTTCTATGTCACCACTCGGGTCACTAGCAGAGTCTTCAAAGTCGACGTTAGCCGCAGATGCTCCCATTCAAAACGGAGATAATGAGACGTCGTCTCGTGATGTCAACGGACATGACTCCAGCAGCAAAGAAGATTCTGGTACCTCGGACATATCTCGACGCGAGTCGTCTGCCACCGCATCAGGCATCTGGGGCTCTTGGCGACAGGGCTCTGCCAGTGGCGGAGATGGATCGCCTATCAGTGGTTATCAGCCGGCGGCGCGAGGAGGACGCAACATGAAGGTGCTTCGGCCACACAAGTCCAGCTTGACATCGGCTCGACCGGCGGTATCGTACGATGCACCGCTGCCTCCGAAATCATCGGAAGGCCGGCGCAAGAGCCACGTGAGTCTCGGCGGCGACTCGCCTGGGGCGGCCAACGGGGCCAATCGCTGGGAACCAAAGCGAACACCAAGTCTGGGGGCAGAGAGTAGGCCTTTGGGAAGCAATCGTGATAGTAAATCTGCGGGAACACTTCCGAGATCAGTCAATCCCGTTGGCGGGGCTTCTGCGTTTTCTTGGATGACACCGTCGATGAAGCCGTCAAAGACACCGACAAGCGCTGCCGAGTGAGGCTTTGTTGGATTAGTATTCGGGGGGTAGTTGAGACTCATTTGCAGCTGCCGGCCGCGACACTGCGGACGATGTCTACGTAACCCGTTGCGCCGATACCGATACTGAGCCTATTGGCAGCGGTTGAAAAAGGGTCGATTGTAATTATCCACAAGGTTGTCTGGAGCCATACTATTGATCAAGTCTTGGCGGCATAGACGATTGGCGCTCTCTGAGAATGTAGATTCTATAACTCACAAAAGATGTCAAGATAAGAGACTACCTAATCTGTCACGTCTTCACTTTAGAAATTTGCAACAGTCCCATGTCTCTCTTAATGTAGTCCGGCGCGCCCCATGGTTCACATTCTTCAAGCAGACCCCTCAATCGGTCAGAGACACGAACACAGTATGATTTACGTAAATCAAAGCAGCTGTGACTGATACTTGAAGTTAAATTGCCTTTTTATCAATAGGCCAGAAAAGGCAGGCCTAGATTCTATGTAGTTAAGTTTTTCTTCCTGCAAACGCCGACATTTAGTAATGAGAAAGAATGAAGTACATTGGCGCCGCACCACATGCTCGCATATCCTTCACGGGGCAAAATTACATCTTGGATGCGGGCGGAAGCGCTTCAAGAACCCTCTTCGTATCGTTGATGGATCCCTTGACGATGCCAATCAGGCTTCTAAAAGCAGGGTGCGATGCGTCTCCTAGGCACTCGTACATCCAACTTTCGCTCGTGGTGACAATGACGCCGGGCTCGGCACGGAGACGATCGAGGGCGATGCCGACCTCTGCGCGATTGCAACTGCTCACGGCGTCGGCGATGACGTAAGGAATGTGACCGGCATCGCGCAGGTCCAGGGCCGTCTGGGTGATGCAGATATGGGTCTCGATGCCAATGAGGGCGACGCGAGAGCATGGCGGCAAAGAGGCGGCGAGCGGTGGGATAAGCATGGAGAACTTGGTCTTGTCGTGAAGAGTGCCGGGAAGCAAGGAGGCGAGGTCCGGGACGGTAGGGCCGAGCTTTGCTACTGTCTGCGTCGTGGCGTGGATGGGTATGGAAAGAGCGCTAGCAAAGGAAAGGAGCTTCTTGGCTGTGGTGACACTATCGTCAAATAAGTTAATATCAGCCAATGCTTGACTTCAGTCCTGGGAAGCATGATAACATAAAGGGGCATGCTCGATCGATCGATCGATACCACTTACATGCTGTCGAATTCGTAAATGGCGTTTCGAAACTTATCCTGCATATCGCAAACGCTGCGACGCGGTAAAGGGGAATCGTCAGCAATCGTAATCTCACGGCCATTGGCTTGACAAGCTTTCAATCATCGGCGCGGGGAATTCGAGGTCGTGGTGGTAGCAGCGGCTCAAATTATCGTCTCGCGGGGCATCACTAACAAGATGGCGGGGTTTTCTATGCAACAAGACTGTCAGAGACTCAGAGAGACAACAGACACAGCGCGGCTTTGATCCAAGTTCGAACAATGGTCCTCCAACGATCAAGAAAGCCTCAGCAAGGTGAGACGGGAAGAGGGACGAGTCGTACCAAGCCGCAGCCCGGTCTTGCTTGCGCCGGCCATTGTGGTAAACTGCCCGGAGGCGATCTGCGAAGCCGTCGGGAGTAATGGAGGTGCGCCCGAACGCGGACTGCTGGTCGAAGCTGGCAGTCGCAGACGAGCTGTGACCGGGACAAGGAGCGTCGAAGCCGCGGTGCCCATCACCTAATAATTTGAAAGAGCAAGAGAGGGAAGAAAAAGGGAGGACTAAAAAGGACGGCCCGGTAATAAGGTTGGACCCGACTAAAAGGAGTGACACACGCTGCGGGGTGAAGGGGGGGCCAGGCGCAGAAGCGAGAACGCGGGGGAAAAACCGACGCGGAAGCACAAGAAAGTGGCGAAGGTGAGAGAGAGTGTGTGTGCTGTACTGTACAGTATGTAGGGAGCAGGAAAGGAAGGGAAAGTAACAAAACAAAAAGATGGGAGAAAAGTCGAGTGAGAGTTTCGTGATGAAAAGGGAGAGTAGTGAGAGAGACAGAGAGAGAGAAGGAAGGAGAAGGAGAAGTCGAGAAGGAAGGCGAGAGACCGGATGGGGGGGAAAGAGCACTTGAGCAAAGAAGCAGACGTCAAAAAGACTTTTTTCCTCTCTCACACTGGCTTGCGTGGTCGATTCAATTGGCAGGAACCCGGCAAGGCAAGAGGCGGATGAAAAGGAAGCCACAGCCCGGGATGGCTTCTTTTTCCCTCTTGCTGTATTCGTACGAAGTACTGTACCTCTATGAGGACCAACAGGAAAGACCCTTGTAAAGTAACTTCCAATGACCTCCAAGTACGGTAGGTATTTACGGTACTCATACGTACGTACGTCCTTGATTTTGTACGGGAGGCGTAAAACAAGGGCCCGAGAAAAGACAAGACTTGGGACGAGGGCACAACAGGTAGGTATGCGTACGAAGTGCAAGAATCTGAGAAACAAAACACGACTCTTTTCAAGCAAATCAGGCTGGGCAAGGGTAAGTTACCTACCTACCTACCTACTACCTTACCTACCTAGGTACCTAGGTACTTCATATCATGCAAGTGATTACTTGCCCATGTTGCGGCACGCCTCCGCCGATCGCCGTTTACCGCTCGCTCTGCTCCCTTGGTTATCGTCTTGCCGGTACAGTACGGTATTGTACTCGAGATGTCAAGCTGCAAGATACCTTATTGAGGTACTGATCTTACAGTACTCCGGTAAGTTACCTCATTGGAATTACCTTGCCTAAAAGAAGAAGAAAAAGAAAAGTCGAGGTACCTCGGCACATGTGTGTCCTGCATGTCTCTCATCTGCATGCCCCTCATCTCAATCCTTCTTTTGATGTCTTGGGACACCCAAGGGGACCGACCCTGTCCCAAGGAGCACTCTTCTCTTGTCCCGAGACTCAAGTCAGTACCTAACTAATTAGGCCTACGAAACAGGTCAAGTTACTTGATGTAGAAACGGAAACTCCTCGATAGCGGCAGCAAGTCATCAATTAGACTTAGACATGACTTGCAGATTCTCACTACGGTATGGCGAATACTACAGTAAAAACAATACTCTGCATAAAGTCAAACCAAAACCTCTCATGAGATGCACCTCTATATCCCTTTTCAACGACAAATCCCATGATCTCCTACATCGCCAGACGCCATGAATGTCTTTCTTCTATGCCCCCGAGAACGCCCATCTAATGAGAACCCCCCCCCCCCCCTTTAAACGCCATGCATCAAAAACATTTCCTTCTTTTTTTCCTTTTTTCTCCCACCTCTCCTGCCCCAGAGAACAAGATAATCACGACGCCACCTCTGCGAACCACGTCCGCAACAGACCAGCCAGCGCGCTCGGCAGCTCCTCCAGGTTGTGCACAATCAGGTAGTACTGGAAGGGGAACGTGTCCAGGTAGCGCTCAATCACCACCCTGCTGTCCCCGTCCGGACCCTTGATGAATTTGGCCTCCTTGAGTTCCAGCACGCTGTCGCCCTTCTTCTTGCCGCTGTCGTCCATGATGATGAAGACAATCATGATGCGCTCCTCGGCCGCCTCCCGCAGCAGCCGCCGGATCGTCTCGTGCGCGCTCGACGGCGTCAGCCCGTCTGACAGGATCAGCGCCAGCTGCCACAGATCCGAGCCCTCGCCAGACTGCCGCCGCCGGGCCTCGCGAAACGTGTCAATCGTCTGTCGCACGAGCTGCGCAATGTCTGTCATGTCCTGCGCAAAGGAGAACTTTTGCAACACTTTGGCCCCGGCGTCTGCCGCAAAAGCATCCTCGAGCTCGTGCGCTGTAAAGACGTCTTTGCCGAACCCGACCACGCCTACCTGTCCCGCCTCGAGCATGGTGAGAGATCGAGATACCATGACAAGAGACTCCATTGCTAGCCTGCCCGATGAAGACTCTCCCATGCTCTTGCTATCATCTACGCAGAGTAAAATCTGATATCGGCGCTTCGTTGGAACGCTTCGCCGCATCCAAATCTTATCCCTCTTATAGCTTGATGCGATATAAGGAATGATGCGCTTGATATTGAGCCGCTTGCCCGTCCGGAAGGCGCCGGATAGCTTGGTAGACTGCGAAGGCGTGAGGATGAGGCGCAGCTGCGACGTTAGGGAGAGCGACAGCCCGTGCGACTTGCTCTGGAACTCGCCCCATTGCTGCATGCACTCTGCGTAGTCTCGAAGCGGTCGAGACTCCTCCGAGAGGTGAGTTAGTGAGAGCTGCATGGACGTCTCTTCAATCGGGCCATCATCCTCGTCTGCCCTATTGATGTCGTCTGCAGTTGGCGAGGGTGATCGGTCGTAGTTCCCCTGTCTGGTCTTGACACCGGTGCGGTCGTCTTCGGCGGCAGCCCGTGACTCGGCCTCCTTGGCTTCCGTAGTCTCGCCAGTATCCATCTTGTCGACCTCATGCCCACTCTCATCATCTTCATCTTGCTCCATGACACGGCTGCGGGGATCCTCTCCTTCTTCTTCTATGGCCATCGACTCGTCTACGGGCATCGCATCTTCATCCCCAGCAGTGCCCATGGCCTGCGTGTCGGGGGCGGCCTCGTCGTTTTGCAGATGCTGGAACTCGCGACGTCCTTGTTCTGCCTCGTCTTTCTTGGCATCATCATCCGATGTGGCGTCCTGGATATCGGCCTGTTGTCGATGCCACTTCTCTAGAGCATCGCCCAGCTTTCGGAACGGGTCTTTTCGAGCGGCATCTTCGTCGTCATTGTCTTCCGCCTTGCCTTGTTGCTCTTGCGATCGGCTCATGGCTCCTTTGTTACCAGCGCTGGCGTCCTGATCGGCAGCATTGTCTCCCATTTTGCCGTCGTCTTGATTGGCTGCTTCGGCTTTGAATGGTTCATCAGCGTCTTTCGACTCGGAATTTTGGTCCAGTCCCGAGCTCTTAACGTCGCTCGGCGCCGCATTGTCAACCTCTGCGTTTGCAGTATCCTTCGTGGTATCAGGGGCGTCATTCTTTTGCTCTTGATCCTGCTCCGCTTCGGTCTCTGGTTCTAGCTCCGGTTCTGGCTCTGGCTGTACTTCTTCTTGGACCTCATCCTTGCCCGCCACGCTGCCTTCCGCCTCGGACTCGTCATCGTCTCCATCGTGGTCGTCTGCGGCCTCCTGCTCTGGCTTTTGCGTAGCGTCATCATTCATCTCATCCTCGTCAGCTTCTTGGTCATTAGGCTGCTCCTCGGTGTCCGATATTAGATCCAGATCGTCGCCGTCAGATGCGGACTCCTGATCCTGGAGATCCAAGTCCATATCTTCGGGCAGCTCTAGTGCCTCGTTTTCCTCGACGTGTTGGTCTTGTCGATTAATTTCTTCAGGTGCCGTCACATCATCCTCCCCTTCGTCCTCGTCCTCAGCCGGCTGTTCATCGGCAGGCTGCTCTTGAGCCTTTGAATCTTCAGGCTTCTGCTCTGCCTCTTGATCGGCCAGCTGTTCGTCGGCAGCCATCTGCTCATCATCTTGCTTCTGGCCAGCGGGCTTGTTGCCCTGCTGATCCTTCTCGGCCTTGTCGTCGTCTCCATCCCACATCTTCTCGTCCACTGCCGTTGGATCCAAGTCGTCAACATCGCCGGCCTCTTCGTCCATGTTGTCCTTCTCGTCATCCTCACCATCTTGAGACCCTTCTTCATCGTCCGCTCCATCGACACTCCCCATCTCCCCTTCTAAATCTTCGTCTGCCATATCGACAGCATCTTTTTCATCCTCAATCTCGTCTTTCTCACCTTTACTAGGCTCCTGAGCCAATTCGGTCAGATCCTCGTCAGGCTGGATATCTTTGCTAATGTCTTCGGCACCTTCGCCATCACCAAGGCCAGTTCCCGATTCTAGTTGTCCAGATTCGCCCGACTTCTCGTCCGACTTCTCCTGTGGGGTGCAAAAGCCTTGAGTGGCTAGCTGTGTAAAGGCTTTGGTCAAGTTGTACGACATAGCAACAGTCGCGCGATGCAAGTCGATGCCTCGCCTTATGGTCTGGCAGCACATCTTAAGATATTGGTCGAGGATGGGTACGGCGAGGGCCACAAGATCCGTCATAGCAGCGCCGATACTTGGCTCTTCGAGGCCAAGGGATTGCACCAGCTTTATGCAGTGACGCAGACCCTTCTCAATTTGCGCCATATGAAGACGTTTGATGGTCGCGAGCGCTATGTCGTTATGTGAGCTAAGCCACCCAGGCTCATCTTCTTTTGGTGTTGCGGCCGTCTCCTTGTTTGCGCTCTCGACGGCGACAAGAATGGTATCAACAAGCGTTGAAACTCCATCAGCAAAATCTTGCAGCTCGCACGTTGGGTCGCTAATGGTTATGACCTGACAGTCCACCTGCGTCCAGACTTGAACCTGCTGAAGAACGAATGTGAGGGCTGGATGGCTGTTAGCAAGTTCATCAAGCGCAGCACACAGAGCTTGCAAATCTCCCTCAGAAGTGGCTGCGAGGTCTATGTGAGCTTTGGAAAGCAGTCGACCTGGCAGCCGACCAAGATCGCGCAAAGTGACGGAGTGGGCATCAAATCGGACTGCCCATGCCTCCAGGTCTTTGACAACTGCGTCGTTGTTGGATCGACTCAGTCTTCCGTGCACTTGAACCAACTTGATTGCGAATCGCAAGATCTCAGTCAGCCATGGTAAGAGGCGAGACCAGTTGCTATTCTTTTCACATCGAACAAGCCTCCCCAATTGCTGCGATTTGCATAGGTTGCGAAACTCCTCAGCGACAAGTCCTACGGACGACAGGGACTGACTTGCAAGTGCAAGGTCGCGGCGCTGAGACAAGGCAAAGCTCATCATCCCCTCGGCGTACCCAACGCAGCGCGCAACTTCTGCGCTGGTCAGGTCCTCGGAGTGCTCGCGCGAGGCGGTTCTGGCTCGAGGGATGAGATCGAGGGTCTTGTGGAAGAAGTAATCGGCCTCCATCATGTTGTCTGAGTGAGCTGACTCGACTGGACCAACCGTTGCCAGCACAACAGCCAAGGACTCTTGTTCTGCCAACTTGTCTTGAGCCAAGTTGTACTTGAGGCCCATGTTCCGCAGGTCCCGCAGAGTATCTGCCAGAAGCTTTCGCTTTCTTGTCTTGAGGTGCTTGACCTGCTCCTTGGTCTCGTCGTTGAGGATCGATGGGGTTTCTCGCCGAAGCTCGGTCATGGATGTATTGAGTTCGGAGACAAAGTCGTCGACAAACTGTGCGGCACTGCTTGTCATTCCTGGGCTTTCTGCAATCTTCTTCAGCACCGATGCGGTTGTCGCTACATTGGCCAGGCGTCGATGACTGTCAAGCCAACCAGGCAAGGCCTGGCTCAGGGACACCGAAGGCGCCTCAGGGGCTTCGACCAGCGAGAGTTGTAGTAGCTCCATCTTGCCACCCTCGACAGCCTCGTCTGGAAGTCCTTGCGAGACGATGACCTTCATGTCTTGACCCAGCACAGCGCGGAACTTGCGAACGATTCTGAACAGTTTCTGGTGTGACTTCTTTGCACTTTCGCGAAGAGCATTGATGTTGGTGTCTTTCCAGCTCGCCATGAGCAACACATCCTTCATCTTTCTCTCAATGGGCAGGCGGCCAGTCTGAATGGCAGCATCGGCAGCCTTTTCGTACTTCGCATAGTAGGACACGAAGTTCTCAACGGCCTGGCGAATGATTTGCAAGTTGACGTAGTCCAAACTAAGTATGCGTAGATGGCTCAGGAGCTGCCTCAACAAGACGAGACGGGTCTTGAATTGGCCAATGATGGAGCTCGAAAAGTAGACCTCGAGATTCTGGATCAGTTGCGTGGCGTACTTGCGAAGTTCGGATCGTGAGTCAACCATGGAAAGAGGGACGGCAATCACCACCTGGTAGGCAATAAACCACCAAGAGTAGGCGTCGTCGCGGCACTTCTTTTCCTCCATGTCAAAGAGGTTCGCCCACGTGGAAAGCTCGAGGCGGCGCCAGCGAACAATGGTATCCGTCAGCTCGTCATGCAGCGGCAGCACGGCATAGATCTTGCTTGCCCAGCCACCGAACTGCCATTCGTAGACGAAGGCATGCAGGTGTTCGACCTTGGGCATCAGCTTGGCAAGCGGCTCCGCGTGAATCTGATCGAGCAGTACGTTGCATGCGCTGATGACATCTGCCAGTGGTTGCATGTGACCAATCTCGTCAACTTGCTGCAACTCGCGAAAACGGGCCTTGATCTTGTGGCACAGGGCAACCAGTTTCCGGGCTTCGGGGAGGTGAGCATCGGTGTAGAAGTTGTAGGATTTGTCGACAGAAGTAGATTGAAGCGTATCAAGCTTGTCGCCGAGCAGTAGTACGGTCGTTGCCAGCATCTTGCCGCTGATACTGCGGTCGATGTTGGAAGCGTTCTGCGTCTCGCTGGCAATCTGTTGCCCGACGGCCAAGCACGTTTCGCGAATAGCAGTCGATGGGTCTTGTCGATCGAGGAAGATCTTGCGGTGCACATCGGCAACCTTGAGGGAAATGTTGCGCACTTGATCCGTCGGTGGGTGCTTCTTGACGGTAGATTCGTCGTCGTACGTCGGGAAGAGCTCGTTGAACTCTAGCTCGTCGATTTCCTCCTCATCCTCCAAGGTACCGCGGAACCGATACATGCTAGTCCGTTCCGCCTCGGCCTTGCGCTCGGCTTCGAGTTTCTTGCTCCAGTCATCGTAGAAGCTGTGGAAACATTCGCAGATGGACTCGCGCGCATCAGGCGAAAGACTGTCCAGGCCATCAATAGCAACCATGGAGCTCACGAGGTTGAGATATTCCAAGCTCTTCCTGCAGCCTTGACCAGCGACGGAATCCCAAGTCTTGGCTCCAAAGAATGGAGTTGCTTTGACAATATCCTCTGCAGAGTTGGAAAGGCTGCGCGCGCTAGCTGCATCGTAGAGCGACAGACCTACGAGGAGGCACCGAAGCACGTTCCCCATGGGTCCAGTCATGTCTTGGTAGGCCTCGAAACGGGAAGACAGACGGTCCACGAGCGCTTGCACATTGAGCTTGATGAGGTGTGACACATCGTCAGGCTCATCCGCCTTACCAGAAGTACCAAGATTCTGAATGAGCGAAGATACGCCCGGACCCGTGACAGTCTTGAGAATATTGCAGCATTCTGTGTGCAGTCTGTCGAGCTCAGATCTCTGCGGCCTGTATACAAGCTGCGTTTGCGCGGGAGGCGGGCCCACTCTCAAGAGCTCTTGCTCGAGCTGCTCGATCCTGGTGCTTGTGTCTTGTCCGCTGACTTCTTGTTCAAGGGTTTTCAGGGCCACTATCTTGTCCGACAATTGCGTGCGCAGGTCGTTGAAGAAGTCAAACTCGACTTGCAGTCGTAGTTGAGGATCGAACACTCGATCGGGTATGTAGAGCTTGGCAAGTCCCACGCTGAATTGGGTCCAGGCCAGAGCAGAAAAGTACGCGCTGCTCTCAGGTTTGTTTGCAGCTGCTGCGATGCCGACAATTGCTGGGATAAGATGGTCTTGGGCGATTTGGCGAAGATGCAGAATTTCAATCTTCTTGACCGAGTTTCCAAATACCGGGTCATTATCTTGCGTTCCGTCTCGTGCGATGTGAGACAAAACTTCCATATTGCCAGATGCCAGTGAGTGTATCTCGGTGACGTAGCCTTCAAGTGCAGAATCATGAGCTGCAAACAGCTGCGAAAGTAGTTGACGCAGGATACCATTGAGCTTCTCGAATGGATCTCCTGTGATTTCGGTGCTGAGCGTTGCGACATATTGTCCTACGACGGGTAACTCAGATTCTAGAAGCGCAAGCGACCGAAGGCTCACGTTCTCAAGATTTTGCAGCTTCTTCCAGATGGAAGTCGCGAGCTTGCCGTCCCAGCAGTGGGCAGCCTGATGGACCAAGCAATCGACGGATTGCAGTGTTGCCGCTGGGCCGTTCGTGGCAGCGAGCGCCATAGAAGCCTTGGTAGGTATATTTGACAGGACAGCAAGTTCAGTCGCCTGAACCCGAGTCTCGATGTCAGGGCTGGTTTGCCAAAGCATCACAAGCTGCCGCAGATACTCAAAGTCTTGACCAAGGTAAGGCTTCAGATCAGCCTCTTCATCTCCTATACGCTTTTCGAGAGCGGCGACAGCGCTTGTCAAGTCTCGAACAAGCTCGTCTGCCAGAGATTGTCCGGTACGAGCAATTTTGTATGCCTCCTCGAGAGTCTTGTGAGCCTTGCCAAGATCGGAGATTGAAGCGTTGGCCTTCCAGCGGATGGTGTCGAATCGCAAGGCCAGTCGGTCAAGCTCAAGGGAGCGTGTGAGAGCATCTTTGTCGGGCAGAGGAATTGGCCTCAGTAGATGCCAAAGGACTTCCATACTCAGACCTGTGGAGAGCTGGAATCCACTATTGAAGCTGCCATTCAAGTGATGATGAACAGCAGCAACGATCTCAGAGTCGTGGGATACGGCCATCCCTCCAGCCTGCTTCTCAAGAATGTTGCGTCCCAGAGTCAAATGCGCTTGAAACCTCGCTTCGTCAAACACATCGTGAACGGCGAGTTGAAAAGTGCGTTCGACGTAGTTGACTAGGAGCCGAAGAAGATAGGAACGGTCCTGTATCTGTGTCAGTCGAAACGCGTACCAAACGACCAGGGTCTTCTTACCATCCATTGCTCAAAAGATGGGAGTTCAGAGGTCATGTAGTCCTGCACAGCGTGCAACGCTGCCAAGAGAAACGCATGCACTTTGACCGTGGAATCCTTGGAAACTGCGGCAACTTGGTTTCGCAGAAAGGAACGCTGCAATCGAGTGAGGGATGCGAGCTTGGTAGATCGAGCGTCGCTGCAGTGAACGTCAATCGATTTCTGCATAGCGTGAACAAGGCGAGAAAACTCGACGATGGCGCCAGTCCACTGCGCTCTTCCTGCCGGAGGAGCCAGCTGCGACAGAAGAGGGTTGTGCAAAGCATTGACGGGCTGCGTAGATTGGGGTGTTAGCTTGTAGCATCGGAGACGAGTTCTTTGTCCACTGACCTGAGCTGCAGAGAGCCCGGATGTGATGCCCGGGATACTCGAATACAAGTTCACAGTCGCAGTAAAGACCTTTGATCCGTGAGTCGATTGAAGATATTCCAGCAAGTCACCCATGGTCTCCATCGCAAGCTGTTGACACGCCTCTGCGTTCATGGGTTGCTTGACCAGACGTGGTAGTAGATTGACGTCTTGCACAGACAGATACTCACAGGCCACTTGGCGACCATATGCCATGGATCCTTCTAAAGAGATGCTTTGGCATCGGTCAAACGCAAGCTTATATCTCTGAAGCCCACTTTCAACACCAGAAACCCTGTTGAAGCAGGGGTCTCGAGTTGGTGGCATCGTGTGCATGTGTATCTCAACAGCGCGGTTCCTCATGGCACGAGAAAGCTCCCCATAGCGAGGATCCATGGTCAAGAACACTCGAAACTCTGGATGAGGTCGTATCATTTTCGGCTTGCCATCCGGATCGCAGTGCTCGTTGATGCATAGGAATCCGTTCGGCTCAAGTAGCGAATTGAGTCTATCAAGCACAGAGGCGTTGCACATATTTGCGTGATCCAAAACCAGCCATTGGCCTGTCTCGATAGCTTTGACAATCACTCCGTCCAGCCATTCGAATTGAGGGTTCGCGAGAACGAGTGGCTCTTGGAGCAAACGGTGAGCGGTATGAAGCGTAGCGGCGACCTCAGAGTCGGCCGAGACGAGGGGCTCCAAAGCCGTGACCGCAGCTAAGATGGCTTGAATATTTTGTCCATCACCAGAGTATTCGTCGAGTAGATGCAGAAGTTGAAGAGCTTCGGCGGGTGCCTCAATCGGTGCCGCAGACATGACCGAGTCCTCGAGATGACCTCGCAGGTTGTGCAGTGTAGTGTTCACCTCTCGAAGCGGATCTGCCTGTTCGAAACCACCGACAAGATCCATGGTGTCAACATCTGCGTTCATGGGAAATACCACCAGAGGCTTGCCAGCAAGCGCGGCGACGTACGTCAACAGCGCGGACTTGCCGACGCCAGACGGACCGCTCAGGATGCATGGAATGTTCTTCTCGACGCAGATCATCAGGGACTCCAGCTCTGACAGTCTGGGGACCACATATATGCTCGGCAACTTCTCCGGCTGGCAGTTGATGTTTCTGCGCAACAGGGCCAAGCCGACTTGAGCGAATTTCGAGCTAATGTCGCTGTATAGCGAGTGCGTACGGGGCTCCCAGCCGGCCAAGCGGCCAAACAGCTTGTCCACTTGATCACGGTCCGCCTTATTACGGAATCTTTGTCGTACTATGATGCCCAGAAAGTCGTCAACGCGAGCCTGTTGAAGCAGAGGATCAGAGGAATTCAACAGGTCAAGCCATCTGAGAATATCACGAAGATTGAATTCCCAGGGGCCACCTTGTGAGCCAAAGGACCTCTCGATGACGAGCTGATGATCCATCTGCGAGATGAAGTCAATTAACAGATTCGTCACCTCGGAGGAGAGCTTGGGGAAATTGTGGGCTGCGATGAGCTTGAGATCCTCGTCCTGAAAGACGTCGGCGTACACCACAATAAAGCGGTTCACGAAGGAAGCTGGAAGGCCCTTGCGCCCTCCGCCCTGGTGGTGAGGGTTCTGGGCAGCAAAGAGTCGGAACTCAGGATGGCGCTTGAAGACTTGGTCGAGTTCCGAGATGTAGACTTCCCCACGATGATCGAGACAGGCGTTCAGACCTTCCAACACGGACTGGGACGCGAGATTCATCTCGTCGAGCAGGACCCATTCTCCCTTTTGCATCGCTTGCAGAAAAGGGGCGTCTCGCCACGCAAAGTTGCCCGCTTCTTCTCCTTCGACTGGCACATCTGTTCCGAAGAGATCCATCAGATCAGTCTGGTCGGACAGGTTGATCCGAGTCAAAGGGCGACCGCAAGCTTGAGCCAACGCTGCAACAAGGGACGTCTTGCCGACACCTGGACTTCCTTCTAGCAGGATGGGCTTGCGCATCTGGAGTGCTCGCACGACCCTCATCGCATTGAGTCTTGTCGTCGGCGCGTGAAAGGCGAAGCCCGCGTCAGGGGCACCGTCATTGGAGCGAGGCACACTGAAATGCCCAATGGTCAGGAGGTTCTCGGTCATCGAGAACTCTACCGATGATCCGTATATGGTTGACACATCACGGCCAACGAGTCGTCCTAGCGTTGCGAGACAGTCGCGTCTCTGTTGGTGGATAGCATTGAGATCGGTTGCCAGTATAGCCGATGGGTTCGCTCCAATGCTGTCGATGAAGATTGCCGAAGCTCCGTGAACCAGAGATACTATCGGATCGGCATTCTGAGAAGCGTTGATGAAATCAACCCATACAAGAATCTCTCGCACAGAGAAACGGGTGGTGGCCATAGGTCGGAACGTCTCGCCAAACCAGACGGCAAACTCGACCATCGCGTCCACCAGATGCTTTGAGCCATCAACAAGTTTTGTGCGGACGATTTCGTAGATATCGTGGCTCTCAGACAGAGGCGGCACCCAAATCTCAGTGAATCGATTTCGCAGTGCAGGCGACAGCTCCTTCTTGCCAAAGTCTCCGCCGGGGTTCATGGTCGCGAAGAACTGGAAGCCGTCTGTAGCTGCAACGAAGCTATTGTCGATACCCTTTTCAGCAAGTAAAAGAGTTCTCTGAGGTTCCAGAACCGAGTTGAGTCTTTCTAGGACCGAGTCATCGGCGAGTGAGATTTCATCGAGAAGGAAAAAGTGGCCACCACGCATTGCTTCGACAAGAGCACCGTCAGACCACTCGAAGAGTGCCTTGGCTCTTGTCTCATTCGCCGTGATGCGATTCCTGACTTCTTGTCGAACCTGAGCTAACGAGTCTTCGCTCAGAGATTTGTACAGCTCCAGCTTTTCCTCGGTCGTGCTTGGTATCGGTTGACCCAAGTCCTGGAGAATCAAGGCAAGATCACCGTCCAATGCTTCCAGGATAGCACCCCTATTTCGCACGGGTCTCTGTGAACCGATAAGATCCCCCGTCTCGGTGTTTTGATGGGCGTTGACGATATGCATCTGCTTGCTCAGCGCCTCAGCCAGCAACTGACATACGGTTGTCTTTCCACATCCCGTCTCGCCAACGAGAAGAACAGGCTCGTTGTTGCGGAGCGCGCGAGAGACAAGAACGTAGAGTCGTCGCATGGCGCGTGTCCAGACCACGTCTTGACTGTTTGACCGACGGGTCAAACTCTTGAGCTCTGGTGCAACGTCCGCCGAGTAGAGTTCATCAGGATCGATCTTGATTTTGAACACTTTCTCAATGACCTCCTTGACGGCAAATCGCTCTTCCTCATTGCGGACCCTCTCTGCTAGTAGCATAAAGCCGTGCGCGGCAATCTCTTCTCTCGTTTCCGCTTCACGGAGTGCCCAGCGAAACAAGTCTCGCAATGTCGCGAAGCTGTCTTTCTGTTCAAATAACCTGCTAGTCTGGCGCAGACGAGAGAGCTCCTTGTAGACGGTCACGATGCGCCGACAATCCGGGGGAGACGTGTTCCGGCTGCGTTGTTGGAGAATGTACTCGAGTTCGTCTTCAGGGATGTCGTCAAAGTGTAACTCCAAGAACCTGTTTCGAAACGCCCTGGATAGGACTTTTCGACCGCCATAGAGCCCGGGTGGGTTTTGCGTGGCGAACAGAATGAAGTTCTCGTGCGGCCTGACCACCTCCTGAGTTTCGGGAATCAGGAGCTCGCGGTTGTCATCAAGCAGGCGGTTGAGGGCTTCCAAGACGTCTGTCGGCGCCAAATTGAGCTCGTCCAACACGATCCAATGGCCTTGTCGCATGGCCTGCACGAGAAGGCCCTCTTGGAAACGAAGTTTGCCGTCTGAGCCAGAAACATATGTGCCCAGGTACTCCTGAAGATCAGTGTGTTCGTGATTGTTGATGCGCACAAACTTATTCCCGGTAAAGTTGGCAAGGTACTCGATCATACTCGTCTTGCCTGCAGACGTCGGTCCCTGGATGAGAATTGGAAAGCGTCTCGTCGACGTTGCACGGACAAGATTCAGCAGGTTCCTCTCGACATATGGAGTAATGATGTAGTCGTCGCGGGTAACAAGTGGCTCTTCGCCCTGAAACAGCCAGTATTGCCGGTCACGATTTTGATTCTGGAACTTGACGTAGCGTTTCCCGTCGTTGGGATGTTTCGGTGGCTGAGATAGCAAGGACTGTGAATTGCCGTGCTTGTCCAACAAATGGTGATAAATGAGCGGCAGCAGCATATCCTCAGAGTTTCGGTCCAATAGCGTTAAGAAACCCATTGAGAAGCCCTCGTACAGAGCTCGACGGAGGCCGTAAAAGGGGGCGATGGTATTGACATAGCTGAGCACCCGCGTCAAGGTGCGTAAGCTGAAGTGAGGAACCTCATTGGCGCCATCAACAAGCCTCTTCTCTTCAGCCATCCGCTTTGTGTTCAGATAGAGACGTGCGATATCATCTGCCGCTTGGTCATTCTTGACACTGCTGTTTCCGAGATACGTCTTCACAATGGTGAGAAGATCCTTGTGATCCGCGTCCGGACTTCGAACGTAGAGCTCGGTGAATCGCGATCTTATGCCAATTGGCAAGTCTCTCTTGCCCACGTCGGTTGCCGGGTTCATGGCGCCAAAGATGCGAAAGTTGGGATGAGCGACAATCTTTTCCAGCTCGCCCGTTTCGGTAAGCAGAATGGAGGGCCGCTCATCCGGTCCAACCAGGAGATCCGCGATACTCTCCAACGTATCTGGCGAAGCCAGGTTGATTTCGTCCAGGAGCACCCAATCACCGTTTCGAACGGCTTTGACCAGATTGCCCTCGACGAAAGAAAAGGCAAAAGTTCCGGACCCGCCGGAGATCTGGACATCAAACTGCTCCAAGCTGCGAGCAAACGAGTCCCATTGCGGACGCAGTTCCCGAAGGGTTTGCAGCTTTGACTCCGTCTTCCGGCGCTTCGTGGGCTGCGCACTGTCGTCTCGAGCCTCGGCTTGGAGTCGCTCCAGCTCCGCCATGATCTTGACAAACATCTTGGGGGCCTCTTTCCATAGCTTCGACAGTTTGGACCACTGGCCTTTGGCGAAAGACTTGCCCACCTGCTCCAGGTATTTCTGGTTCTTGGACGCAGAAATGCCCGTCGCTGCAAAGAGATCCTCAAACTCTTCCTTGAGAGGGACTGCCAGGCTTCGCACATTGACCGGTTTGAATCCACCAAGCAGATCGCCCACCTCGCTCTGCTGCGAGAGGTTCACGGCGATGAGCTTATGACCCAGGGACTCGGCGAGTTGCTGAACCACTGTCGTTTTTCCGATACCTGTCTCACCCACGAGCAGGACCGGCTCCTGGAGCTTCACTGCAACGGCGATTTGTTCAAGGAGCTTTTTGGCGTGAGAGGTACTGGCAAAGGGTCGCCTCGACCTTTGCAATCGGGCAGTCTTCTTTTTTCGGAGCTGGACTCTGCCGATGCTGCACACGATATCGTTTTCTTCCAAAGGGGGTATATTGGCAGACAGGAAGTGATCTGCCCTATCTTTGGACATGTGCATTTCTTCGGCAATGGCATACACAAACTGACTGCCGAGCTGTACATCAGGACAGCTACCCACGAAACAATCCAATGCTTCCATGAACATCCAGTCCCGGGTTGTGTCACTTATAGGCTCATCACCCGATACCGATCCAGCAGCCAAGAGAGTTTCCCTTAATCGGCGACACCACTTGAGGAGGTCCCTGAGACTCATCTGTCGTTCGACGGTGCTCCGGCTGCGAGGCACGAGGGCGGAGTCCTTCGCCGGATGACTGAGGCGATTGTAGACGGCGAGAATGCCCGGTACATATCTGCGTAGGATAGGATAGGTCTGCGAGACAATTTCTTCGAGCTCAGCCGGGGCGGGTGGCCGAGTATGCAGGGACTGCCAAAATCTCATGCCGACTAGACTTGGAAGATTTTCGCGGCCATTCATGCCCATTGAAGTTCGGACTGTCGCAAAGAGGCGAAAGCTTTTGGCAGCGCGGATTCGCTCTCCGCGCGTAGGAATGAGGAGTTCGTTGCGCTCAATCAGGGGTAATAGAGTGCTCAAGACTTCAGTCGGGGCTCGATCCAGATCCTCGATGAGCACCCACCTACCTTCTCTGACAGCCGTGGTAAGGACACCTGGGCGCCACGCGAAGCTACCTGGCTTCGAGTTGGTCGAGTAGAGACCGATCAGCATCTTGGCGTCGGTTTGCTCGTTGAGGTGTAGCGTAACCATGTTTGAGTACATGCCCAGCTGCTTGGCGAATTCGTGAACCAAGGCAGTCTTTCCAACTCCAGGAGGGCCGTGCAGAAGGATCGGATCTGGCTCACGCAGCATGGATGCGAGGTTCTCGAGGTTCTTGGTGGTGGTAGCCGTCATGACCAGACTTGATGGATCACCGACAGATCCATGGGGACGAGGTAGAACGATTCTGCCGTACGGAATGACATACGGTGTAAGAGATTGAAGTTGGGGCTGTTCGCTGGAGTCATTCGTGGCATGATTGACGCGTTGTCTCGATGCAACGACTCTCTCGGCTCGAGCGTGTTCATGCAATGACAGGAACGCAAAGTCAATTGTGGATCCATCAAAGTCGGCAAGAATAGCGTCTTCTTGACCGCAGTGCTCCTTAATGAGAGCTTCCAGCTTCGTGTCAGAGGCGTGAAGCAACTGGCAGAATATCCGGATGGCCATGAACCGGATCGCTCTGCTCTCATGCTTGAATAGGGTCTGAAGGTAAGAGGGTGAAGCCAGGTGTTTGAAGGAGCGTAAGTCAAAGTTGATGAATCTCCAGACTGCGATGAGATTCTGCAACAAGTCGTTCGCGGCCAGTGGTGAGGATGAGGATTCATTGATGTCGTGGAGAAGTAGGTGTAAGGATGGAGGCTCATTAGTCATGGCATGTGAGCTCCGGGACGGACATTTGAGAAAAGTTGCCAGATACGGCGCAAAGGGCAAAATCCTGGCAAAGGCCGATGCAACAGTCAATCGCTGCGCGGATGTTGTGGCGTTGAGAATCCATCGGGCGCAAATGTCTGGAAAGGCGTCCTCGAAATGCACAAAGAATGTTTCTGTAAGTGACGGCTTCAGCGCAGCCTGTGAGACGGCATCGAGAAAACTCGTCGAGGAAGAGTGCCGAATAGTTTCCAGTAAATCCGACGGCAGATGATTCAAAGCAGTCGCGTCCTCCAGGAGCGACCTCATCTGCCGCGAGACGTCGATCACGGCCATGATGGCGTCCGTGTCGACAAAAAAAGTCGTTGTCGGATGCTGTTGAGTTGCATGGCTCAATCGCGCCGCGCCAACTTTTTTTTTTTTTTTCCTTTCCGCTTCAAGGGACTTTGGCAGAGCGTCCGTCCGTCTCCCCCCCCCCAGGCCGACAGGGATTATAAGTCGGGTGGTGGCACTACCAGTTATTCCGAACCAATCAGAGCATCGCTCGTGGTCCGCCAGAACGGGCGACTCTGGGAAGCTTCGAAAAACTTCATGACGCCGTTTTGATTGAGTGCAGGCGATAGACCAATTCGGCCACGACCTCGACCGACTGCGCCCAATTCGTCTCCATCCCATTTCGCAGCAATGGCCATGTCTTGCCGGTACGCAGCGCGAAGCTGCTCCCGCCAGCTGCGATCGCTTAGGTCGTGTCCCGCCCCCGCACAGAACCTCCGAATCGCCTCGACGAGACGATGGAACTCGACCGACGCCGCCCCGACGAACCCCAAGATTGAGCAGATTGTCGACCAGATCAGCAAGCTGACGCTCCTCGAGACCGCCGATCTCGTCTCAAGTCTCAAGGTCGGTCGAACCTCGCATCGAGCGACGCCCTCGAGTCGTTCGCGAAGCTGACGCATCCCCGGCAGAGCAAGCTCAACATCCCCGATATGCCCATGGGCGGCTTCGCTGCCGGCCCTGCTCCTGGTGCTGCGCTCGCAGCTGCCGCCGAAGAGGCCGAAGAGGCTGCTCCTGCTGCCGCCGAGAAGACCCTGTTCAACCTCAAGATGCAAGCATTCGACGCCGCCTCCAAGGCCAAGGTCATCAAGGAGGTCAAGGGGCTGCTGGGCCTGAGTCTCGTTGACAGCAAGAAGTTTGTCGAGAGCGTACCCAAGATTATGAAGGAGAATGTACCCAAGGAGGAGGCCGAGAAGATTATTGCGACATTAAAGGAGCTGGGCGCCACCGTTGTTATGGAGTAGAGGACGAGTAGAGGACGAGTCCGCCGGACGGCAGCATACAAGCCGATGACATGACTGAGAGCAGTCTCGCATGTACAAAATCCATGTGTACAATTATCTAACAGAAACCAAGATTTCCACAACAAGACTTTGCTCGGTTCGCATGAATGTGGCATGATGTTGGCTGATATCGGATCGCAGTGGCCTCCGCGTCGGTATGGGACTAGAGCAGTAAACACTCGAACGAACGGACAAAACAAGACTTGTGTCCTTCTGTCTGGCCATTAGGCAGATGAATAGTTAGAGAGTAGGGAAATATGGGGGAACTCGTCCGATTGCGTCGGAGCGTCTCTACACAGGTATATAGATGCACATGGCCCGAGGCCCAAGCTCATTGAGACGAAGAAATGAACAACTTGGGTATCTAACTCTCCCTTTTTGGTGCAGACAAACATGAACGACAATGCCCCAACGCCTCCCAATGCTAGCCAGGCAAAAAGGCCGATAATCAACTCAATGACGCTCTCCGTTGGTCGCCCGTTTGTGAGGGCATTGCTGCAGGGCCATTTCCTTGGTAAAGTCCTGAGCCTCCTCCGTCAGCAGGCGGTCGTCGTCCTCTCCAAAGTCGCTCGTCTCTTCCCAGAGCTTGCTCATCTCGGCGTCCTCTCCCTTTGGCGTGGCCCAGATGCTCTCCCGCGCCCGCTTGTGCCTCTCCCGGTCCTCCTCGATGCGCTGCTCAATCTGTCGCTTGTCCAGCCGATGCGGGACCGGGCGTCGACCAGGCTTAGGCGTCGTCTGTGTCGAGGGCCCGTCGGTCATCTCAATGTCGCCGCCGACGGGCGAAGAGGCAAGGCCGAGGTCATCGTCATCCGTCTCACGCTCCCGAAGCACGTCCTCTATCTGTGTGACAGCTTGAGACTCGAGATGTCCTTTTTCTTCAAGCCCTTGCAGAACCTGGAGATATGTCAATACAGATGTTGGCAGGGCTGTGCGTGTGTGGTAAAGAAGCAACAAAAAGTTGGATAGACTCCATCTTACCTTGCGGACGACTTTAACATTCGCAGCGCCAGACCCATCATCTGGAGCAACGGCATCGACTACTCGGATAATGTCGCGCTGCATCATACGAATGTAGTCTGCATGGCCCTCTTTCGCGAGGTCGAGGAAATGCTCAATAAAGTACATGATGTTTGCCCTCGTGTTCATGTTATTCTATTGCACGTATCAGCGCTTCATTTCTCGCCAAAATCTTCAACAGGAAGCTCTCAAGCTCATACCCGCTCGACCTGCTCGAGAATGCACGAATGCAGGTCCTCATCCATGTCCCTGTACTTGAGAGCATACTGGGCGGCCTTTTGTGCGGAATTGACAGAGGCGTTGAGATGCTGCAGCTGCGAGCTGAAGCGCATTCGCACCTCGAACGGATCAGCCATCTTCTTCGGGGCGACGCCCGGCAGAGGCTCTTGATGTCCTATATCGAGGGCTCAGTGCAAGGGCACGATGATGATCGACTGGTGAAATTGTGTGAGGACGTGGACAGAGGGGCGGTCGGTGGCTGAGTTGAAGATGAAGGGCGTTTGATATTTGAGTGAGTGGCCCGTGCCCTTATGCCGGGCTCGAGCTGCCCGTGAGCGTCGGCCGCGGAGGCGGGCGGCGGCGTTTTTGGGCCGCTGGATGGGACCTCTCGACTTGCACAGGGTCTCGAAAGGTCCCCTGCGGCAAAGCCCCGGAGTTTATAGCGTGGCGAGAGGCAGCCAGAAAGGGCGACACACCACTACATGTAGACGTGGTTGTTTGATGAGATGACGCATGTGCTCTTAGGATCTTGGCAAACCAAAAATACTTACTTCGTAGATACCAGCGGTTACCAAGATTCTGAAACTCGTAGAATATTCAGGAATACAAACTTGGAAGAACTTAGCGGCTCGTGAGTAAACTAAGGATCAGTGAGAGAGCCCGTCGAGTCAACCAAACCGGGCACCTCTGCGGACCCAGCCAAGGTAGCAATCAGGTCTTCCTGTGTCGATTATTTTGTCAAGCCTCTGCCGCGGTCGACACGCTCCAAGGTTGCCGGCACTGGAGGGCCACGTGCGCTGCACCCTTGACCTGATGCTTATGGTGGCACAGTAGTGCACTTCGCAAACGGTGCAAATGCAGAAAAAAAAAATTCCCCGCGTCGCATTTACGTACGATAAACCGACGTAATATTATCAACGAAGGTTACGCCCGACTGCGCTACTGCTACTGCTGCCACTCCAGCACTGCTGCCACTCCAGCACTGCTGCCACTCCAGCACTGCTGCCAC
>APKU01000060.1:0-257032 GCA_000472125.2 Hirsutella thompsonii MTCC6686
TCGGGTCCCCGCCGGCAGGCCGCTGCGCTGCTCCGGGACGCGTACCGGACGTATACGACGTGGAGCGAGAGTCTCGTCAACGCCTTCCTGCGCCTGCCGCCGTCGCAGCGGGCCCTGGCCGTGCTGGCGTGCGTGGCCGCCTGGGTTGTGCTGGTGCTGGTGCTCGTCTACTCGCACCGCTTCTTCGCGTGGCTCGCGCCCGTCGCAAAAGCCTGGCGTCAGCAGCCTGGTGGCTGGCTCCTCATCTTCGTCCTCATCTGCGCCACGGCCTTTCCCCCGCTCGTCGGCTACTCGACGGCCACGACCATCGCCGGCTTCATCTACGGCTTCCCCGCGGGCTGGCCACTTGCAGCGGCGGCCTGCGTCGTCGGCAGCCTCGGCGCCTTCCTCGCCTGTCGCAACTTCTTCAGCGCCCGCGTCGACCGCCTCGTCGGCTCTGATCACCGTTTCGTCGCTCTCGGACAGGTCCTCCGCCGCGACGGCATCTGGTACCTGACGGGCATCCGCTTCTGCCCGCTGCCCTTTAGCCTGAGCAACGGCTTCCTCGCTACAATTCCCAGTATCACGCCGCTGTCCTTTGCCTTGTCTACAGCCTTATCGAGGTTTGTCGTCGTCTTTGCCTGCCACGTGAGTCTCTACTAACACGAATCACCTCGACAGCCCCAAGCTCCTCGTCCACGTCTTCATCGGCAGCCGCCTCGCCGCCCTCGCCGAGGATGGAGACTCCATGTCCGCCGGCGACAAGGCCATCAACTACTTGAGCATGTTCATCGGCGCCAGCGTCGGCCTCATCGTCGGTCTCGTCATCTATCGCCGCACCATTGCCCGCGCCGAGCAGCTGGCCGCCGAGAGCGCCGGCACAGCCGTAGCCGGTGACGACGACGACGATGACGAAACCGCCGCGGAACGAGGCGAGGCCGGATACCAGGACTCGGACGCTACCCTGCTCGACCCAGAGGACGCGGCCGCCGTGATGCTCGATGACGAGCTTGCGCTGTGGGATACGGATGCACAGACGGACCCGTACGAGGACGACGATCCCAAGATCAATCGGCCGTTCAAGGGCCGTTCCGGCAGTGGCTCCGGGTTTTAGAATTGAGTTTTGCGAGGTGGACAGATTTGTGACAGTGATTGGCTTTTCTTGGATATCAGACTTGGATAAAGTACATGGCGATCGCTGTGGATACAAACGAATCGACGCATCAAGGCTTTTGAAGGAGTTTTCCGGCGCATCAGACGACGAGTTCTTTGACGAAACACCGAATTAAACGCAAGGATGATGCGTGCCTATATATGTACAGTATGGCAAAGGATGCTTACCCGATCACCTATGCATTCACTTTCCAACAGAGATGAATTAAAATTGGAAAAAAATCACAGAACGAGGCATCGTCTCAGCCCGTTCTGCTATTTCGAAAGTTGATTGTTCTCATATCTGTGGCCTTGTGATGCGGGTCTCGCCACAAGTCAAATCTTGAGACCTCGCTAAAATCTCAATTGTTCTCGCCCTTGAAACGCCGTCGCTCAATAAGTCGTGATAGTAAAACAGAGAAAAAGGCCACCCTTTTGGAATCAAATACACGCTACATCGCTAAAGACAGCAACGCTCAGAGAAATCGTGAATCAAGTCGAACGGTGCTGGTTGAGAAACTGGATCGCCTGATCCATGGGGTAGCCAATGAAGACGGGCCCCGTAAAGACCATCGGAGGAACGCCGCCTCCAGACGTCCCCTTCATCGCGCTGGGATTAACAAATGTGGGCTGGGGGGCAGCCGGAGTCGTGGGGGGTACAGCCGCCCGGGCCGATGCGTATGGATCATTGTGATACGTCTTGGACGCGGGCTTTGGCTCGACAGGTTTCGCTTGCGAGCCCACGCCATTGGGGGCGGAAAATTTGGTGTGATCAAAGGGACATTTGCCAGTACTCGCGCGAGGCTGCGCGCCGCCAGATGGGCTGGGCATACGCACGGGGGCGGGAGGCGGAGACTGCGGGTGATGCTCCTCGGGGCCGGAAGCGTCGTAGATAGGGACGGAAATGCCCCATGGCCTGCTCGGGGACTCGCCGACACGCACCTCCTTGAGCGGTCGGTCAAAGTGCCCCTGGCGATCGCCATCGTGCTGACTGGGCTCGTCGTCGGCGTCCGAGTCGGCCGTGCCACTAACAGCCTGAGCCCACGTCTCGACGCGCTCGTTGGAGGCTCTCTCTCCGTCACTGTGGCGAAGCATGGCCTCTTCCTCTTCAGGCAGCATAGGCTGGTGGAGCTGACTGAGCCCTTCAATCATGCTCACGATATTCCCGTACTTGGAGTCTAACTTTTTGATCTGGAGCTCATTCTTTTGGTATCGCCGGAGGCAAACCTCGTGGCTGCGAGGCAGCTCGTGCTTATGCGTCTCGACATAGTGGGCAATCTCCTCGGGCGAGTGCCGGTCAATAAAGCGAATGGGACACTTGCTGGCGGCGGCTGCGCTAGGAGCAGGTTGCGACGAGGATTCATCATACATGACGGCGCATATGGGATCCGCAGAATGAGGCAAAGACTTTTCAGGGATGTCGGCCTGGGAGCCAGAGGCAAGCCCATCTCCGTCGACGTCGGCTGTCGACTGCCGGCTAAAGGGACATTGGAGGTTGCCCTTTTTGCCCTCTACCGTGAAGTCCTGTTCGAGGACCGTAGACATGGAAGTCTGATGTCGCGAGGTATGAGACAAGGACTCTCTACTAGAACCAGTAGCCTTGCTCGACTCGGCCAATGAGACGAGTTGACTGGCGGCGCGGCGGCCGTCCCGGATGACGAGTGCAATCTCGTGCTGCGACTGTGGAGAGGAGCGCTGGGGAAGAGGCACGGGAGAAATTCTATCGACAGAGGTATGAGGCGGCAGCTGTAGCTTGGCCAGCGTCTCTGCTATCTCCGGCGAGGAAGGCGCATACTTGTCGGCTAGGTACTGAAACTATTGCATCGCGAGGACGATTTTGATTAGCGACTGGTTTGAGTTACGCGTGACCAAAGATGTGAGGAAATGGAAAGCCAAAAGGAGCCAGGTAATTTTGAAATCAGAGAATGTGGTAAAAAGGTTGTCAGTCTCGGCAGACGAGCTGCTCGTGATCTAGAGCTAAAGTTGTCTCATCATGTTGTGCCGTCGCTGTATTGAACAGACGACGAGCGAGCGAAGGAACGGCGCATCGCATTCTTGGCGTATTTTTTTCTTCGCTGGGGGCGAGTAACGAAGGCGCAGCGGGCAGACTGAGGCGACAAAAAAAGATGGGCTTACCTGCTCATGGGCAAAACGCAGCTTGTGCTCGAGAACCGTCTTACGGTCCGAGAGGAGCTGAACCTCGTCGGCAAGGGCATTGAAAGCATCGGCCAGCGAGTGGGAGAGCTGCGCTTGGTCCATGCCCTCGGCAACTGGGGACAGAGGGAATGAGGAGGAGAGGGGAAAGAAGAGAAGCGAGGTCGGAGAAGGTGTGAGGAGGATGTTTGACGAGCGGAAAATGGAGGGGGGGGCAGAAAAAATGGGATGGATCTGGGCCTTTTGCCTGTTGGGCAGGCGGTAGGGGGCCGGAGTTATTATTAATGACGCCAGTGGGGTACAAAGGTACAAGCTGATGCTTGATGCCTTGAGGCTTGAATCATGAATGTCTTTGTTTGTGTTGAGCTCGACCTCGACGATGCTTCAGTGACTGCGAGGAAGTTGAACAATTGAACAATCAGAAGAACTGCTAGGCCTATGAGACAAGTGGATAAAGTGAGAATGACGACGGACAAAAAGGTTGAACCTTTAGTTGACGTCGGTCAGGCTGCGCTTTGGTCCCCGGCCACCTCGGCGCTAGACTCTTTGGCCCGAGGAGCCCCAATTTGCGCTGCAGAAGTACCCAGGTACCACCTTTTTGCAGAGCAGAGGGTTCAAGACAGAAAGAATAGGGCGGCCTATCCTCTGAGTTGAGTAATCTTTCCGACGTCTTGCCTATTGATGCGCTTCTAAGTGACTCTTCAATGCCAACGAAACATCGTGCAATTTACTTGCTCTAACATCCGACACGTGTGTACCAGTATGCATGGACACATGCACTCGACAGTTGCGCCCTGCATCGGCATACGTATTCGCTCCCGTCTTAAGCCTTGCCTTACCGTCCTTTCTCTCTCTCTTTATATCAACTTACTCCTCACTAACTTAGCTTATTTGGTAGACAACCCCTTCATTTCACCATGAATTTGCATTCTTGAAGCAAGCCACAAACCTTTCACCTCTTTGCGTACGGAATAATTATTCGTACTGCCTCCCTCCTTGACTCAAACGCCACTCCCGTCAGGAGCATTCGATTCCCGCCTTGCCTCGGCGGGCTGAGTGGGCCCTCTTTTTTGTTCCATTGCTGGTCTCCATATCGTCCAGAAAGTCGCGCAACTTTTGGGGGGGTTCTTGATCCTTGAATTTCGGACCGCCTCCATCTTCTCCGCCCCCCGCCCAGACAACGATGCGCGCCTCTTGGGGTAGCTTGATCTGGATGCTCGTATGTATACTTTCGTAATTGCCTATAATTTTTCCTTCTCGTAGCATTCTTTCTCTGTTTAGCGTGTACTGTATGTATATTTCGACTTTTTCTTTCGGTCTATAGCAAAACGATGTCCCCGTATCCCGTGGCGGGTCTTTCCAACTTAATCCACCCCATCTCTTCCTGTCCATTTTATTATCTTGGGAAGGACCCCATCTCTCTCCCTTCCTCTGCCTTCTCTTTACAACTTCCTCCTCCTCCTTTCCTTAAAAAATAATCCCCTCAACTCTTTGGCACCTCGTTTGATTATTGCGCCTCCAGTTAACCACCCCCACCGTTGTGCCGGCCATGGCATCATCCAACTCTTCTCGTTCCGACGTCGTCAAGGATATCCCCCCGGCCAAACTGCTCAGCAGCCGGACGCATGTCGTCCCGGGCCAGCTCCTCGTTACCGAGCTCTTCTTCGAGGTGCCCCTCGACTATGCGAATCCTTCGGCCGGCACAATCACCCTCTTCGCCCGCCGTGCCGCTAAGCGTGAGCGGCCCATCTTCGCCCCAGACAGCAGCAGTAGTAACAGCAACGCCGACGATGGCGCCGACGCACCCAAACCCTACATGGTCTACCTCGAGGGCGGACCCGGCTTCGGCAACCGTGAGCCTCAGGACCATCCATTGACGCGCGCTGCCCTGCCTCGCGGATATCAGGTGCTGTATCTCGATCACCGAGGCGTAGGGCTGAGCACGCCCGTCTCCACCGCCATGCTGGAGAAGCTGGGCGATGCCGATGCCCAGGCTCGCTACCTTTCTCTCATGCGCCAGGATAACACGGTCCGCGACTGCGAGGCCGTCCGCAAGTGTCTGACCCAGGGATGGCCAGCGAGTAAGGCACCGTGGTCCATCTTTGGCCAGTCTTACGGCGGCTTCGTCTCACTGTCCTACCTCTCCATGCATCCCGAAGGCCTTCGCGAGGTCTTCCTCACTGGCGGCCTCGCCCCTGTCGGCAAGACCGTCGATCAGGTCTATCAGGCCACTTTCCGCAAGACTGCCGAGCGGAACGAGCAGTATTTTGCCAAGTTTCCAGAGGACCTCGAGGTCCTGCGCCAGCTCGCCACTTACATCAAGAGCCAGGGAGGGTCCATCCCTCTGCCCGCTGGCGGCAGCCTCACCATGCCTCGGTTACTCACCTGCGGCATCGCCTTTGGGGGACACGGCGGTTTCGATAACGTACACAACGTCCTGCTCCACCTCAAGACGTCCCTCGACCAATCCGGCTTCTTTAACCGTGCCTCTTTGCAGGCCGTCGAGACTTTTACCCAGTTTGACACCAATATCATCTACGCCATCCTCCACGAGGCCATCTACTGCGACGGACCAGACCGGGCCTCGGCTTGGTCCGCATATCGCGTCGGCAGCGCGCTCAATCAGTTCTCCTGGTTGAACCCCGAGAGCGACTACTCCAGTCGCGATCAGCCCCTCTTCTTCTCGGGAGAAATGATCTTTCCCCTGCATTTCGAGACGTATCCCGAGCTTATTCCCCTGCGCCAAGTTGCCGAGAAGCTGGCCAACGCCACTGACTGGCCAAGATTATACGACCAAGAGCGGCTGCGAAACAACACCGTTCCCGTGTACGCCATGTCTTATGTTGAAGACATGTATGTCGACTATGACTTTGCCAAAGACACCGCCAAGCTCGTCAAGGGCACAAAAGTTGCCGAGAACAACCTCTGGTATCACTCTGCGCTGCGTGCCAAGTCTGAGGAGGTGCTGCAGACCCTTTTCAGTTTGAGAGACGATGTTCTGGATTGAAAAACTCGGCACTCATTTCCTGCTTGGCTACCAAGTACCCTCTCTTTGTTTGCACTCGAGTATATCGAGATGCGGCGAAAAGTTTGCCAGTCACACTTTGGATTCAAATCCCCACCTCAAGACTGCGAGCTGTGAAGACGTCCCTCCCTCTGGAAATGCTCAATAATCAATGCTCATGAATGAATATGGCGCCTGCAGGCGCCTAAGAAGACCTTTGATGTCCGAGCTTGTTGTCCACAACACACTCTATAACACTCTCATGGTAAAATTGAGACAGGAACACAATTGTTATTGGGTAGAGCGCAGGATATGCGAGTGAGCAGACATCCTCTTTGATAGAGATGGGAGACGATCATACGCCTATTTCTAAAGGTGCCTCTTTCGCAGAGCCTGGCGCTGCACCTTGCACTAGCTACTGCACTGGTTGAATCGACGAATCAAAACGTCTTGCAACAGCGCAGCGCATGTCATCGTTATTCCTCTTCAATCTCCGCTTGCAACTGTACCTCTGTGGCATGTGTTAGCAGCGCCTTCGGGATCGAAACCGCGCACTTACGCCATAGCCGGTTGGCTGCCGCAGAAATAATCTCAGCCTTTGCCAGTAGCTTCTCCTCCAATTTTTCGTCGCTGCGACCTTTTAACCGTAGCTTGTTTGGTTGAGCCTTTACCGTTGTCAGCACTTCCTCATCAATCATCAAGTATGCTTTTTATATCGAAACGCACCTGCATCAAGACGGGTAGTAGTTCTTTGGGATTCGCATTGGCAATGGATGCGACGGTCCGAAAGCCGCTCTCCCAAAACACCCGGCTGCACAGGTCAGCACTCCCGTTACTCGGCAGACAAGAAAGAAGATCACCTACGCTGTCCGGCTTTTGATGAACGGGACCTTTGCCAGAGCCAAGAGATCGGTTCGGGCGCCGGCCATGAGTCTGTCGGAGAAATGCTCGAGTGCGGCCGACATGACCCTGGAGTTTGAGTCAGACATGCATGCCAACACGTCAATGCGGGCGATAAGTCTTACCCCCATCCCATTTGTTCGCAAAACTTGATCATGCCCGCCGCGAACCCCTGACACGTTTGTGAGAGGGTCTGAACCGTCCCGCGTGGCATGTCGTACTTGCGAGCGACGACGTGGATCGGCATTTCGTTGCAAAGATCCCGCAGTTGCAGTGCGAGGTAGAATCGACGATAGACTCGCGCCGTCTCCTTCTCTGCTGGCGTCCTCTCTTTCAAAGAGCCCCCTTGGCCCCTGAGTGAAATTTAGTGGATGTTCGGTCAAGCTCAGGTTCGAAAAGGCTTACAGTTTGACGATTGCCGTGGGCTTGATTCCGAGAAAGCTGAGTACTCGCAAGCCGCTCTCGTCCAATTGCTCCAAGGCGTTCCGGAAGACCTGCCAATTCACCGTAACACCAAAGTCTTGTACGGGAGTGAAGACATACAATATGTGCATCTCTCCGTCCATGACAAAAGCCCGCAGTGCTTTGGATAGCTCTTTGTGCACAAATATCCCATCATCTGGATCGATTGCGGAAGCCACTATGGCCTTACCTAGCTGGGTCGGTGCAAAGTCACCCAGCGCATCACAGGTGGCAAGCCCCATGCTCTGCAGTTCCTCCAGGCTCTTTTCTGTGCACTCATGCACAAACTCCTTGCTTTGCGAGTAGCTCAGAAGTGACTTGGAGAAATACTCGTGTACCGATTCGCGACTCGTAGCCAAGCGAATGGAGATGACCTCGAGCAATGCCCTTGCTCATGTCAGTAAAGCCGCAGAGGCGGACAGCGGGATACCTACCGTTGAAGGCGTCTGTTCTCGTTATTCAGACAGCTGGAGACGCTGGGAATCTCGGCATGCATGAGTTCCAGGATGGACTCAAGCTCCGTCTCCCGGCAGCAGAGATAGGTCTCGCCCACGGGGGATTTGCCCTGTCGACCAGCTCGACCCCTCATCTGCCTCAGCATGGCAGGGCCGACAAGGTCTCGTCCCATGCGTGCGTTGTGCAGGACAACTCTTCGTGCCGGACTGCAAAAATTAGAGAAGCCAGTCTCAGGACTGTGGCGCGCCTTACAGATTGATACCTGCGGCCAAGCTACACGTGGCCACGCAGACGAGCAATGTGCCGGCATCGTATGCAGCCGCGACGAGATCCCGCTCCTCACTGGTCAAGCCGGCCTTGCTGGTCAGCCAAGACATCAAGATTGCGTCGACGAACTCACATCTATAAGCGAATGAGCATCTCGAACCTATTAAGAGCAACGTTGGCGCCTTACGATGAAAAGCTACACCGTACATGACGGTCTCCTCGAGCGTGGGATCTACGCCGGTGCTTAGACTTCGCAAGTCGTTGAGCAAATCCGTCCGCTTCTCGATCAAGTCGGGACTGAGCTGATCGGGCTCGGGCATGACGCGACTGATCCAGCGGGCGTCCGCCTCGCAAATAAAGCGGCTGCCTGCAAAGACCAAGACTCCGTATCCCGACGAAGCAGTCTCGTGTGCAAGTGTCACTACAGCGTTGAGTACAGGATCGGTGAACTCTCTATGAGCAGAACCGTGGATCTGCTTAAGAGGAGCAATCTGGCCCGTGGCCAGGGCTCTACTGCCCAGCGACGCGGACAAGCCAGCCGTGCGAGTTGGCGTTGCGGGGAAGATCTTCCCGTCATAAACCAGATGCTCCTCAATCGGAACAGGTCTATAACGAGTCTCATAACAATGTGCATCGAGCCATTCGGCCATGAGACTCATATTCTGTCGGATAAGTGTCAATCATGGGGTTGAGGCGGGCGGCCTTGGACTCACAGGCAAAGTGGCGCTCATGCCTACAATCTGGATAGGTTGGTCAAGACTCATCAGTTTTGTAGCAATGAGCTCCAAGAGATAGCCACGATGATCGTCGTCGACCATGTGAAGTTCATCAAGCACAACAGCACGGAGGCGAGCAATCGTACAGTCTTCAATAGCTGTGTTGAGAAGGGTGTTGGCCTCGCACTAAATGTCAGCAAGGGCTGCTGGACGAAGCGCCTGAGACTGACCTTTTCCATGGTGCAGACGCCGACTTCGAAATCGTCCCAGGTAGCCCTTACTTTTCCGCCGCCAAAGAAGCCCACGATCCTGATGGAGTCCTGGTCAGCGCGACGTCGCCAGGGTCCGCGCCGATCGTCTGCCTCGGAAGCCTCTATTGACACTTGAATGCCTTGAACCACATTTCGCAACCACCGGACTTTCTCTTGCACGAGAGCGACATAAGGGAGCACAAGCAGGGCTTTACTTGTGGGCTCTTCAATTATTCGCTTGAGCATCAGCACTGGTCATCGTCAGCGGCCGAGCGATAAGGATGACCTCAACTTGTCGGCTCACCATCTGCGACAAGCGATTTGCCACCACCAGTCGGAGCACAATACACCAGGTTCTTCTCTCCATCGAGAAGGCCAGGGCCCTTGAGGCAGCTCTTTTGCCATGGATAAATTTGCTTGATGCCCAGGGAAGCAAGATTTGAGACGAGTTGCAGCGGAAGATTGTACGTAGGATGAGCAAGTTCTAGTTCAGGGTCTCGGGATGCAGTTGGAGTTGCAGCAATGATCCGACGTTGAGAATACTCGGACAAGCCCGCGGGCTCGGTCAGATGTACAATCTTGCTCGCAGACAAGCGCGCCGGTGTGGCAGGAAGGCTGGTGGCGCGCTGAAATTGGACGGGTCCACGAGGGGAGGAGGGACCACGGGGCGGTAGAGCACCATCGTTGTTGGACCAGCTTCTCTTATGGCCGGCAACTGAGGCTGCTCCGAGAGATTCACGCTGGCGCTCTTGAGCTTCTTGGACACTCGTCTTGTGCAGAAGGCCTCGCATGCCTTGCATATTGAGCGCCCTGGGACAGATGTAGTCCGTTTTCAGACGATGTATCTGGGAGAGCACGAGGCGTATTGCAGTACTCGGTACATGCTTCGCCTCAGACTTGTCTGGGATCCCCTATCCCACTGTTTGTCGAGCGCTCTACCTCATCGTTGGCTTGTAAGTTGCAGGACCAGCGAAGGAGCAGCGGGGCCAAGTCGTATACCTAGCAGCTGGGTCGATGCGACTGTTGTTCAGCTCCGGATAGCGTCACATTCATGTGGTGCGGGACCCGCTTCCGAGTCCTCTAGAAAAAAAAAGCACTGGAGAGATTGCCGCGACGAATGCAGCTGAAGACGGATGAGTCGCATCGCGATCCAAACGTTGCTGCAGAAGCAATTCGTCAGACAGACGCGCCAATGGCGACGCGGTGTCACGTGGTGTCACCGCAGCACTTAAGACAAGCATTGAGACGAGCGGCTCTTGCCAGGGCTGTTGTCGGGGTGCGGAGTTCCGGGAAGTAAGGTACAGCAAGGTACATGAAGCAGGTACCTTGAAAACATGCAGTCCGGAATAATGGCGGGCAGGCTGCGAGCGAGACAATCGGGGGGAGAAAAAGGCAGGCCCTGCAGAGCCACTTATTAAACGCGGGGCGTTCCTGACACCTGCTGACATTGCGCCCCCCTCCCCTCCCCTTCCAGGTTCCTTCCCTTTCTGCCTCGCGCAACCAAGCCCGATCCCGGCCAAGCCTGCGGCGCCCGGCGTACCGCAATAAGTGGTGGACAAAAAACGTTGGACATTAACCACTCCTGCAGTCGGCATCGAGTAGACGTCGGCTAGCTTTACCTCATGAATCTAGAGATATACGTTTCGAAGGAAGCAAGCTTTTTTATTATTATTTTGGGTTCTCCCGAGCACGTCGAGGTGATTGAAAGTATCGAGCCCGTCGAGCTCGTTAGGCTGATATCAAGAAGTCGCTTTCCCGTTGACCACGATCGCTGAGCGAAACTGTCCAGACTTTTTATCCGCCGCCTGCCCAGGTACTGTTACTGTACATGGGCTGCAGCTTCCGATTTCCAAGGGCTGCCTTCATCCAAGGCCTGCCCCGCGGCGCCGTCATTGGCTGTCTGCGTCGACTATGCGCGGCTTTGGAGACGGGGGCGACGTGATTGGCGGCCCGTCAGTGGTAGCATTCATGAGCACTGTGACCCGTACGTACATCAAGCACACATGCTGTACGTGTGCGTTTTTTCCATGCGCATGTGTGTGTGTATCTGCACGCATTCGATGCCAGGTCAGGTACTGTACGAAGTAGGTACCGTACGTCTAGCCGCCAGGCACGTAGCAGAGCTGTCTGTCTGCGTACCTCGTGATATGGATGTTAGGACCGGAGGCAGGGCCCTTCATGATTAGCCGCAGCCCATCTCCAACAGATGGCCTCCAAAGCCTCGGGGAGATGCGCTAGACCCAAAAACCCCCGCTTCTGGCTCCGGCATTGCCCATTCTCTGCTTCCATTCTCTGCTGCTAGCAACAGCGACATCCGCTAGCAAGAGGAGGGCTCAAATGAAACAGCCAAGGACTGCAAGTCGAGAACCGTGGGCCGAGTCTTGAGTAGCAGCACCCTTACGTCTATGCTATGAAAGGTAGTCATGCGTACGAAGTACTGGCTTCGGGTTTGTGACGATGACCACCTGGCATGGATGTCCAGCAACAATTCTTTGACACACTTGCAGTCGACGTGTGCGCAACTTGGACCCCTGAGGTCTCGGGTACTCGCCATTTCTGTGAATAGGGGCGCCGCGGTCATGTATCTTGCGGTACCTTTGTGTGTGCATTCGGCGGCAGCCGACCACATTGCAGGGTCTAATCACACCGGCATGCACCCTGCCGCAATAAATGGAAACTTGACTCCTTCTAAGGATTACCAAGGGAGCCATGGATGGACCGCCGATGGACCGTGGCCGCTTTGAGACCCACTCGCTCACGAAGCAGCCGCCTTGCGCATAGCATCGATGGCGGCATATCGGTACTCCGTACAATTGATCGAGCATCGATCGTTTTCATGAGCTCATACGAAATTGTGTCGCTCACCCATACGAATATATTGAAACATATAACCACTTGCTGCTTAAGAATGTCCATGAGCGTCGAAAAGGAATCGTGGCCCGACTGAGTCTTTCAAGTCAAAGCCATGGCCAAACCCATTTCGATCCGTGCGTTGCGTCCAGCATCTTCTTGCACAGACAAACAACCACAGGGCCGCCCAAATTGCTCCGTCAAATGACCCTTACCAGGAGCCGTGGCCACCGAAGTGAGCATCTGCGGTCTTTGCCTGATGGCCCGCCCACCCGGCCACCGCTGTGCCAAATGACTTGTGCCTTGGCCAGCGCCACAATTCCCGACGTTTCACAGTTTCACAGCGTCCCTGAACCTCGACGGCGGCGGTAGTCGCCAATGCCCCTTTCATTCTGATATACTTCGCACGAAGTACCTACCTATGCCTACTGTATTGTCCAGATGGTCGTTTCACGAATCAGCGCCGCCCTCTGTCTATGCTCTTTCTTGCATTGACGACAAAAAGGGCCCGGTGTGAGATGGGAGCGCATCGTTCGGGCCCGACAAGGTCACGGCGCGGAAAAGTCAGGTCTAGACCAGATGCTACGGTACCAAGTACCGGTAGGTAGTAGGTGAGACTCTCCCCATCCGAGTGCTGGATGGCCTTGGCGGTCAAGCGATGACAAGCCGAGAATCAGTACTTGGCTGCCCGCCCTTGGCCGCTGGTAGAATTGCCGTGTGGAAAAGTCAGAAATGGGGGTTTGTTGGCACGAGCCCGTTGTAGGCAAGAGGCAGTGCGGGCAAGAATGCAAGTTACTGTATTCGTATGTACAAGTAGCTCAAGGGTGCATGGCAGATTGGTGTTTCTCCCTCGGGACATCCCTCGCACCCGTGCCTTCAAGGTCTTAGTTGGACAACTTCACGGCTCCCGCCAAGAGGCAGCAATCCGGATCTCTTGTCGTCGATGCACCCGCGTTGCTAGCATGAAGGCAGTTTTGATCAAGGTGAGATTGGGCGGATGAGCAACTTGGGTGGCCAGTGCAAAGTGCGAATTGCCTAGTACTTGAAAGAACGGCGGTTTGCTCCTTCGACGAGATGCAGGCCTCCAAACGGCCCCTGCTTCGCCACCTAGGGCTAAATATACTTTGCCCATGTAACAGCGGCGAGCTGACCAAGACCATGCCTCCCAATCTTTGCGAGATCGAAGCTCATAATTTCAATGTCCGGTGCGACGAGCGGGCTGGCTGGCTAGCCACCCAAGGGGCTGATAGGAGAGGTCGACGACGCTCTATTCGTACCGGACCTTACTTACGAACACCCGCAGCAGGCGCATGCGCGCTTGTCCTGGCAGCACGTGCAGGCCCTCGGCATGGCTGAGGCAGGGGCGGGCGAGGGTTCCGTGAATGCGGACAGCTTGAAAAAGAGGCCACGCAAGAAGGGCCAAGGCAACACGGCGATGCTGCATACTAGTACTGTAAGTAAGTTACTGTACAGGTATTGACTCAAGTACCCTACCGTGCCCTACAGTACTGTAAGTTGCGGTACGTTAAGTTAGCATGTATCTCGTAGAGTAGCAGCGCGGATGCGTAAAACAGCACCTTGAACGCAACGGGCCTAAACTCTACTAGCGGCACAAGTAAAGCTGGCCCGGCCTCTGACAAGCTGCAGGCGGCGGCCCGAGAGCGCTTGCCTTTCCGTCGTCAATGTCAACGTCGTCGTCGGTCGGCATGCTATTGTGCGAGAATTCCTCGTCTGGGCATGGACATGGAGGTGGGCGAGCCCGCACCTCATGCCTCCTCCGGGGGGGCATGCGATCGGCGCGCCCTGCCGTCAAGCAGGCCGTGACTCGTCATGACGCACACCCACATGGGGGCGCAAGCACACTCCAAATGGACTTCCGGAGGCGCACCCTATGTACACGTGTGTGTACTGTAACTGATGTGGTGTCCTTTTACTGTATTAAACTGTTCATCAACGTGAGCCATTCCCCCATCATCTGCGGCCTATTCGGACTGCTATTGATCTAAGGAAACAAAGGGGAACATTTACCCCCTCTCAAACTCGCGCATAACTGCCAGTATCCTGCCTCCTTGGGAAATATTGACCACGGTGAGTTACTCTGGATGTTCGTCGTCGTCAGCAACCAACCCCGACCAGTCCTTCTCTGGCTGGGAGGGCTAACAGAGTAAGTTCACTTGTGTGGCGCCCCAAGCAGCCGGTCAAGATGATTGTTGGGTGCAGGGCACTTGAATTTACCTAGGAGCTTATTAGACAAATGCCGCCTTCTCTGTCTAGCCAGGCTTTTTCTCTCTCTTCCGATCTGAGGGCTCGCTCGCCCGCTGCCAGCTCTGGATCCTCCATCTGACCCCCGGTGCCGCCGGCAGGAAAATATCCACGTGTGGGCGGTGGGGATACGGTGCGTAATGTGTTGTTGTCAGCCCTTGCTGGCCTTTCTCCATCGAGACATTGCTGCGAAGCGAGCCATCGAGGATGAGAGCCAGGGTATGGATACCTCTCGTACCTCTCAAAAGGGCCCTCTCATCAAAGCCTGCTGATCTGCGACTTGACGTCAAAGGACGACGGAAAACACTCGTATGTGCAAGCCGTGATCTGTTGGCTCCCGACATACATGTCATGAGTATACCGTTTGGGTACTTACCCTCCAGCAATCAGGTCGCTTCGCAAATGCTGTAGTAATCATCCTCTCTCGTGTGCGTGCGTGTACTGTACATTCTCTCTCGCACATAGCCATGACCACGCAGGACCAAGTCAAATAGCCCGCCAATCCCTTGGTTGCCCATATCTTCTCGCACCCAAGTGTCACCCACCGTCGAGGAAGCAGCGTATCTGCTGCAGGGAGCGCAATGGCCGGTCAGCACGCGCACCCCATTGCACTAGAGGGATCCGTCTTTGCTGTGCCGTAGCAACGTCCGCCAATATCTTTGCTTCGGCTCCGTCTGCCTCGGAGGACTTAGATGCCGTCGACTACATGATGTCGCGCCCATTGGACATGTTATGAGGGAAACAAGCCTAGGATCACGAAGCCGTCTCCATTTATCCAAAGGATAAGTTACATCCTTCCTACGGTCGAGGTGAGAGCGGCGTCGGGGTTGGCGGCGACAGCGCTGATGAACGCCTCAAAAAACTTGGGTTGAGATCCGTCCATTCACGAATGGTGTGTGACGGGCGGGCCTGCGTGGGGACTCAGGTAACACATAAAGGCCCGGGGGGTGGCATGTATATATAAAGTACTACAGGCGCCTCTCGGGAGCAATGCACCCCAGTCTCGAGCGCGCGGTCGGGACCCAGCCGCTAAGAAGCGACTCGCATGATACTTCTGGGGCCTAGTGCCGTCCCACCCATGCACTCAAAGGCACAGAGCGAGAGAGAGAGAGAGCGCGCGAGAGAGGGAAAGGGACGTATCGAGCCAGGCCAGGGCCGCCGCCTCGGGGGCGCCAGGACGTTTCTTCTTCTCCCGGCGTCAGGGAACCATGCCTTGCCTTCCTCTACCTCACTTTACCTTGCCTCTTCTCTTCTCCTTCAACCCCCGTCTCCGGCTCCGCACGTCGCCTCGCGAGACGGCCGACTCTTCTTCTCGGCGACCCCATCATCACTCCGTCGGCCATCCTCTGAGACGTCGGGCCATCTCATCCAGCTGCCCTCGAGGCTCTTCTTCACATCATTAGCCGTTCAACTTCGGCTCCCAGTCCTCTCACTCACACACCCTCTCACCCTCTGCTCACTCACACGCACACGACGCCTCGGGCATGCCTTCCCACGTCGTCTGCCTCATTTCGCGGCCGCGCAAGTGATTTCTAGGTGTCATGGCTCAGCAAAATGTCCGTTCTCCTGCTCTACTCAAGTATTCACATTTTACACCCAGCCTGGTCCTCTCCCCTTGCTGCCTATCATTCCATAGCCCCTTTGCTAGTCGCGGCATTCTCACGCATCTCGATGAGTCGCCGACTGGGTTAACGCATCAAAACAGGACTCCAAGGCCACGGGCGCGGACCAGCAACCCGCGTCTGAACTGACAAAGACGCCATCTGGCTCAGACTCGGCGGCCAAGGACTCTGGAGCCGAAATGGCGGCACCATATGGGACGCGCTCCCGCAACAGGTCGGGCAATCCCCGCCCCAATTACGCAGAGGATAAGGACATCGAGATGGACAATTACGACTACTATCGCGACAAAGGAGGTCCTGAGGGCGCCAAGAAGTCGGCTCGCCAGGCCTCTGCAGCAGCAGCAGCAGCAGCAGCCGCAGCAACAGCAGCAGCGGCAGCGGTCGCCGACGCTACTCCTCGCGTTGTTGGGGGGTCGCGCAAGTCGGTCGGCGACGAAGTCCGAACGCCCTTGCCCTCATTCAATGGCTCCAGAGAGCAGACCTCAAGCAGCACTGGTGGCAGTGGTGGTGCCACGGGAGCGTCCCAGGTTGCGCAGGCGTCTGGCGCATCGCAGCCTTCGCGCAAGCGCAAGGCCACTGCCACTACCACTACTACTTCCACTACCACTACCACTACCACTACCACTGCCACTGCAACTGCGGTTGTGGCGGCGAGGCGGACCAGCAACGCGGTGCAAACTACGGGCGCGCCGTTGTTGCGCGAAACCAATCTGATGACATTTGAGCAATGCAGCTCACGTACAGAAAATGGGCGGATGAGAGCCGACGATGGAACGGTGCTGGAGCCGAATGGTGAGTCGTCGAACCCTCCCCCCCTCCCCTTCACACCCCCGGTACCAGCGGCACGGCGAGGATCCACCCACGCTTCTGGGCTACGAAGGGCAATTTGCGACGTATTATTCTTTGCCTACCTCCTGTAACCCGTACCGTACCCTGTCCACGCTGTCTGGCCAGGAAAGCCAAAGTTTGATGCAGCGCCGCGCAAAGCAGGGCAGCTCAAAGTAACTGCAGGATTGGGGCAGCGATGAGTTCGGCATTGCCTGAATTGTTACTAATGAAGTTGCGCATGCAGACCACGTCTACTTGGTATGCGAGCCACCAGGAGAGCCGTATTACCTTGGCCGCATCATGGAATTCCTACACACGCAAAACGACAGTTCGAGGCCGGTGGATGCGGTGCGCATCAACTGGTTCTACCGGCCCAAGGATATTGGGCGCAAGGCAATCGACACGCGGCAGGTCTTTGCGACGATGCATTCCGACATTAGCCCGCTGACGGCGCTGCGCGGCAAGTGCCGCATCATGCACCGAGGCGAGATTGACAACATGGACCAGTTCCGCAAGACGCCCGACAGCTTTTGGTTCGAGAAGCTGTACGACCGCTACATCCAAAAGAACTACGACTTGATCCCGACGTCGAGCATTGTCAATGTCCCTGACAAAGTCAAGAAGGTGCTCGACGACCGCTGGAAGTATGTCTTGGTGGAGCAGGGGCGTGGCAAGGAGCTCACTAGCGCCGTTAAGCTCTGCAAGAGATGCAGCGGCTACTGTGCCAGGTACGTCCCTTCTTCTTCTCCGTCTTCAATCTTGCCCTGCCGCCAGCGCCACGGTACCTGCCATCATGTACCTCCGCACCCCGTGCTTGGGACCGCATCCCCGTCCCCGTACCCGCCCCCACCCCGCCCCCCTTCCACCCCCAACAGATGACTGCACGTCAATGTGGCACACGAGACTGCCGACTGTCGAGGGAAGCGAGGGGGTCAAGTGAAGGCTTCGAGATGCAAGACAAGACTACGCGCGCTCAAACATACGACCAAAGACTCATGTTGTTCGGAAAAATGCTGACGTGCGACATGGCACCCATAGCAATGACTCGGTCGATTGTGCCGTATGTCACAATACCTACCACATGAACTGCGTCAGGCCACCCCTGCTCAAGAAACCCTCGCGTGGCTTTGCTTGGTCCTGCGCTGCATGCAGCAGAGCCCAAGAGCGCAAACTCGAGGCCCGGAACACGCCCAATGGCGCCGACGCCAACGGCGATGTCGAAGAGGACGAGATCATCGACGAGGAGGACGAAGAGGCGCAAGGCATCAGCACCGACCGCACCACCCCAGCCGACGATGACTCTCACCACCAGGGTACCGCCGAGCAGATCTACCAGGCCAGTCTATGGCCGTGGCGTTATCTTGGCATGCATTGCAAACCCGAGGATGCGCTCGACTACGATGACCGCATCTACCCACGCGCGAGCACCCGCATTGGACCCCGCCACCAAGCCAACGTCACCCCCTGGCCGGGTCGTCCGGTGCAGTATGTCAAGCCCGTGGAAACGAAAAAGGGCTCCAAAGGCGCCAAGATGTCCAAAGAGGCCCAGGACGCCGAAAAAGCCCTTCGTGGCAAGCGGCCGAAGTGGGTCCAAGATCAGCCGCCTGGCTATGTCGCACGGGGGGAGGATTACGATGAGACTGATCCGAGGTCGACCTCGACACTTCTTTGGAAGCCTCCCACATCAGAAGTCAGGTCAAAGGATAGCGTGGGGGATTACATGAAAAAGGCTCGAGGCATGGCCAAGAAATTGGGATTGCCAGATCGCTCCACCAATCTGCAAGACATTGCTCTCGAGACTCTCTTTCGTCGCGACTATAGCACCACGAGCGCGCTCAAGGCGCTTCCCGAAGTCGAAGTCGAGGCCTTCAAGGAGCCTATCCTCACGCCAGCAGAACAGAAAAAGTTTGAAGAGGGCGTGAGCAAGTACGGGTCCGAGCTGTTTTTGGTCAAGAAGCATGTCAAGACAATGACCCCTGGCGAAATCGTGCGGTATTACTACACTTGGAAGAAAACGGAACGTGGGCAACAAATATGGGGCGCATTTACTGGACGAAAAGGCAAGAAACAAGCCAAGCGAGCCGATGTCGCTGCCTCGAAATTCGCCGACGACGTGGCCGATCATGATGACGACTCCGCATTCGACGCTGGTAAGGCAGCCGAAAAGAAGCGTAGCTTCGTCTGTCAGTTCTGCTCTACTACGACGTCTCGCCAATGGCGAAGAGCACCCAATGTCGCTCCCGGTGTTGTGCACGAACACGGTGGCAAGGCAGCTAACAAGGACAAGGGGGGACAGTATGTCGTTGCGCTGTGTCGAAGGTGCGCCGAGTTGTGGCGACGCTATGGTATTCGCTACGAGGAAATGGAAGAGGTCGCCAAAAAGGTGGCACAGTCTGGCGGACGTGCGTGGAAGCGCAAGCAAGACGAGGAGCTGCTGAAGGAGCTCCAAGCTGCGCAAGAAATGGGCTTGATGACACCAGACCGGGACGTCACGCCAGTGACGGCACCGGCACCAGTCGCGGGGCCCGAGCCGCCCAGGAAGAAGCTCAAGGGCGCACCTTCAGACAACAAGGAGACAGCCAAGGAGAAGGAATCGTCCAAGGAACCCAGCAGAGAGCCAACAAAGGAATCTGTCAAGGATCCGGAGGCGACAGTTTCGGATGCTACGGCCGTCTCAACACCCATCATACTCAAGAAGAAGGAAAAAGACAAGGTTGCTGACACGACGCCCGCGCCCGAGATGCCCAAGCCACGGACACTGCCTTGTGCTATTTGCGATCAAATGGAGCCCCTGGGCGAGCAGCACGTTTCCTGTCGCGAATGTCGACTTACTGTTCACCGCAACTGCTACGGCATCGTGGACAACCGTGTTCAAGGCAAATGGATTTGCGATATGTGCGCCAACGACAAGGGGCCGCAGCTTTCGATTGTAAGTTCTGCTGTCACTTTGTGGGATGTGCCCTTTTACTGATATCTTCATAGAACTACAAATGCGTTTTATGCCCAGTTGAGCATACCGAGAAGGACTTTGTTGAGCAGCCGAAACTTACCCACCACAAGAAGAAGATGTCGGAGAAGGATCGCGAGCGAGAAAAGTTGGAGGTGCAGCAGGCACGAAAAGCGGCTGACTTCTACCGCAAGAAGCAAGAGGAGATGAATCGACCAGTGAACCCAAGGGAGCCTCTCAAGCGTACCGCCGACAACAACTGGGTTCACGTTACCTGCGCGGTCTGGACACCGGAGGTCAAGTTTGGCAACGCCAAGGCCCTCGAGCCATCGGAAGGTATCCCCTCGATCCCGCGATCGAGGTATGACGAGACTTGCCAAGCCTGCAAGCAAAATGGTGGCGCCTGCGTCTCCTGTCACCAATGCCGCATCCCTTGTAAGTCTGAGTGAGAGCCAACGGCCGTACCCTTGAGTGCTAACGGTCTCAAGTTCACGTCGAATGCGCGAGACAGCATGGCCACCTATTGGGCTTTGATGTCACCCCGGTGAAGAGTTCTCGTCGCGATCAGTTCAACATTGTGACAGTCGGCGGAGAGAGCGGCACCATGTCTGCGGTTGTCTGGTGCAAGGAACACGTACCGACAAAGACTATTGCTCATCGCATGCACGACGTGGTCACTGAGACAGGCATGACGGCGCTCCGGCTCTATGTGCAGAGCTACAAGCAGGCCGATCTTGCCTTGACAGGCACGGTCAGGAAGGCTAATTTGATGATGAATGCTGCCAGGATTGCCGGGGCACCACTGCAACCCGTCGCCCAAAGACGGACGTCGACGACGGCCGCTACACTCAGCACTCTGGGTAGCCATGCCCGCAGCAGTGAGGGCTCGGAGGCCCCGCTCACCGTATTCGACGCAAGCGATCATGTCTGCATCACATGTGGCATTGACATCGCGCCTAGATGGTGGCCCATTGACGATTCGCTGGAACAACGACTCACCAACGGACATCATGGCGAGATCGGGTCAGAGGCACAGAAGTTTGTGGAACAACGAAAATTCCAATGCCACAAATGCCGGAAGGCTGCGCGCACCCCGAAACCCTTCGTTCAAGCGCCTTCACCGCCTGTTGTCGAGGCTGCTCATCGTCAGACCCCCGATAGCGGGCCTGCGGTCGGAGCCTCACCTTTGCGAAGTCCCCCGCCGGCGCAATCGGGCTATCGTCCGCGGCAGTCCGAGATCCATGCTTTATTGCACCATCCTGCGTCTCATGCCCCCCCGACACCTCCGCAGCCGCACCGACAGCCGCAGCCGCAGCAACAACACACTCATACGCATCCGACGCCGCCAATGCCTCCTGCCCACATCCCGACTGCCGCACAGGGTCCGGCCCCTACACATCACCCGGCCCACGTCATGGGTCCTCGGCCAGCGCCTGTCTCGCATCCATACACGCCGGCTCCTCCGCCGCGTCAAGCACCGTATCCTGAATGGAGCCATCAGCAGGGCCCGAGGCATGGGTCCCCACCACGGCATTTGAATGGTGGTCCTCCGTCTTTGCACAACGCACCTCCGCCACCGTTGTCGAATCTTTCAGCTCTTCGGCCCCCTGCCATGTCCGGCCCACCTCCGGTAGCACCTCTTTCGGCAGGTCACCACCACTCGCTCGGATCTCCCATGTTTGGCAACGGCATGCCCCCCTCTCCACGACGACTGAGTGGTCCGGCTCCGCCAGTACCTTTTGCTCCGCCCTACCATGGAGGCCCGGCACATGGTGCTCCATCGCCGCACAGCGCATCTCCAAGCCTCAGTAACGGGGTGCCGCCACCGCCACTCAGGGGCGACCCATTTTCCCACGGTCTGCACCCGCAGAGATCACCTTACGCAGGTTCGCATGGAAGCCCTCCGTTATCGAGAAATGGTCCTCCTTTGCCACATGAACATGGGCCGGGAGGGTCAGTTGGCCCTCGAGTTCCGGAGAGCAGGCCGGCCAGCGGAGCAAGCGCGAGCCCGTCACTGCGAAATCTGCTGTCATAATGTTATTGCATCCGAACTGTTTCCTACAGGAGGAACACGCCACGCGATAGTCTTTGGGCCATGCAGGGCGACGTTTGTTCGCATCCAACACTGTTAAGTTAGTTTGAACCCTTCATGTATTGATCATCAGGCGCAAGGTCGTCCGAACGACCGTGAGCTATTTCTTTCACTCGCTGCAATATGAGGACAACGGATTGAATCCCCGCATAGGGCCATGTATTGTTAGAAGACAGCAGAGAGGCGGCTAGATGGAGTCGAACTAGAAATGGCATACAGGCGCACAGCGGGCTTGAGTATTTGGTTTGATCGACCTGGGAACCAGCACAGCCGAGGACAGGCTTGGACTCGAGAAATGGTGACAAATATATATCCATATGCGACCATGGAAGAAGACATTGGTGCTCTGGCGCTTGTGTTGCAATTGCCGTTGCTTTATGACCTTTGGTGTGCATGAAGGCGACTTGGTCGGTATATGGAAGCTAACGTACGCCGTGTAAGCGCCAGTAAAGCGGCAGAGCCATGTTTCTCTTGAAGCCAGAGTGTACAGTTACATTGCCTAAACGAAGAGTGTCCAGTTGGACAGTTGTGTCTAGGAGGGAAAAATAAGTCTGTATTCACGCGGCGATGCGTGTAGTTTTGTTGCTTCACGTCGTCTTTTGACGTGCGGAAGAATTGCTTGACGTCGGGTCTCGGGCGGCGCCACGCGGACGGCCCCAGTTTTCTTCTTGCTACCTATGCTTCCGATGACACCGGGAAAAGGGGGGGCGGCGGACGCGGGCGCGGAGTGACTTGCGGGGCACGCAGAGCGCGGAGATGTGTACATTGATACTACTGTGGAAGTATCTACGGAGGGGGTTACCGAGGGTTGGGCGGGAGTGAGGGACGGGACGAGACGAGGGGAGATGGAGAAGAAGCAAGTTTTTGGTCTTTCTTCTTTCAGGGAAAAAACCAAACAAAAGTACACATACAGTACTTGACATAGCGGTAAAGAGGAGAGAAAAAAGAAAAGGCCCTCGGTATGTATCGGTGGGAGGCTTGTGGCCTGCCCTGCTTGAAGAGGGTGTGCAGATTGTTGGTGGGAACTTGAAAAGGTACCTACAGTACAGTGAAAGCGAAGTACTGTGCGTACGGTACGCTGCAGGTGAGATCCGGCAAGTGGTACGAATACTCTCGGCGACTTGGATGGCACAGTGCGGCTGCTGCGTGGCTGCAAGACTGCCGTGCGGTGCGACCTGAATGCTTCGATTGCATCACCGAGGTGTAAGTCACTGTATGCACTTTACAAGTTACCAGTTAACTGACAGTAACCATTTGACTGACTGTAATGGGCTGGAGATGTTTTGCTGTTCGCGTCCCAACTTTCACAACCATTGTACGAAGTAAGCGATATCTCTATTCGAGATGATAATTACCTACCTACAGTAGGAATGCCATTTTCTATTCTCTCGTGGCCAGTCTTACCGTACCATAACTCTCCTGGAGTAGCATCTCCTACTCGTTTTATAGCACATCAGGGACCTGCAGAGACTGACTTGGAGCATCGTAAAGGCCCAACAGACAAGGTCGCGATGAAGATTCCATCGCATAGTCCTCGAGCCGCTCATCACGCCTTCTTGCAGATTAGTTGTACCTGATCGGCGTCGGCCATTCGCAGCAGCAGCTCGTTGTTGCATTTATTCGTACAGTCGGCGACTCTCTTGCGGGCAGACTCGTCGCTCTCACCCGCCTCCTTCTTGACGGACAGCCGATGAGCCTGGAATATGCGCGCCACCACGGCGACGAACTCGACCTCGGCAAATTTCTTGCCCGGGCAGTTCTGCGGACCGTCCGACCAGGGAAAGTAGGTGCCTCGGTCGGGCGTGTATATACGCTCGCCCGCCAGCGACTCGCCAGCGGGCACGATCCAGCGTGACGGTTTCCACTCGTAGCAGTCGGTCCAGTAGTTGGGGTGCGTCTGGACCGCTAGCATGTACGAGGTCATGACGACCTTTGGCGGGATGTTCAGGGCGCGGCCTTGGACTTGGAGGGTCTGATGATGCTTGGTAGCCTTTGGCAGGGCTACTACGGGAGGATAAAGTCGCAGCGTCTCGAGAAGAGCTGCTCGGCAGCGATTGAAGCATGGAAAGAGAGTCTTGTAGTCCCACTCCCTTTCATCGCCGGACAGGTCTCGAGTGATGGCCGTAATTTCCTCTGCAATCCAAGACTGCACCTCGGGATGCGCCGCCAAAAGGTACATGGCGAAGGCGAGAGTGTTCGCCGTCGTATCGTGGCCCGCAAAGTTGATGATGAAGATGTTGCCGTAGATCTCCTCAACCGTGAGCCCCTTGCGTCCGTCTTTTGATGTAAGAGGCATCTCTGATCCGGCAGAGTCTTGCCTTTCGTGCTCGGCCAGGGCGTGCACCAGAGACGTCATGATGCCCCCCGTTCCGGGCTTGCCTTGTCGCAGAGCCTGCGTCTCGTCCTCGAGCATCTTCTCCATGTATTGCTTGAAAGCGACGGCCGCCCTGCCGATCTTGGACCAGCTGCGTGGAAGCAGGTACGAAGGAAGATTCAGAAAACGAATGGGAACCAGCAGGAGCAGAATAACATTATCCAAGATGGTCTGCAGGGCATCGCGGTAGTTGCCTGCCTCGTCCCCTACAAAAGGACCGTCTGCTGAGCCGTGGAAGTCGTATGACTTGCGGAACCCCGTAGCGGCGAGAACATTGAGAGACAGGGTCCTGGTGTCTCTTTGGACGCTTGGGACGCCTGCTTCATCCGCCTTGTTCCAAGATTGCAGCATGGCATCTGCTTGACCGAGACTCTGGTCCCACACAAACTGCATGATGCTCTCGTTAAAGGGCGCGGCAAGCGGCTTCCGGTGTCGAGGCCAGTCGTCCCAGCCAGCCGTTGAGAGGCAAGGCCCATAAACCTCGAGAATCTTATAGTCCTCGACCGGGCGCATAAAGTCCTGGCGTCTCGCAAAGATCTCCACAATGGCGTCCGGATCGGCAACGTAGAGATAGATATTCGCCGGCGTTACAAGGGCCCAGGCAGGACCGAGGCGAATATGGGTATGCGACTTGTCTGAGAAATGCCATCCTCGTCGAGAGAAGCGTATGAAGTCGGGCCAGGAAGACCACTCGATGGGTACGCGGTCGAGGATGCTCCAGACAAGAGGTTGCAAAGTGAGCCAGAAGACGTTGTGGACGTCAATCGGAATCGGCACGCAAGCAACATTCATGGATCTGGCTTTGCGGATGTTGACGGCGAGACAAGCGAGTGTGTAGATGATGTAGGCCAGAGCGGCCGTCATGAATAGTTGAAACATGATGGCTGTGTCAATTCACACGACGCTATAGATGAATGTGAGAGCAATCCGACACTTGCAGAACCCAAGTGCTGATGTATCGAGATGGGAAGGGTGTGCCTAGCGAGCCTCGTTTCCAAATTCATTATAAGTCACTCAATCGTACTTTGTAGATGAGTCTCGACTCCAGTCTTGCGCATGTCGGAATTGCACGAATGCAACGGTTCCCGACCAACAATCAGCCCTCGCATTGGCTGTTGGCGGCTGCTGGCCGAGCCGCGCTCAATGCAGCGGAGAAGAAGTCGTATGTGGTTTCGTCCTAATGCAGGAGCTCCGAGGCGCAAGGATGACGCGACATTGTATTTAGGCAATGAGGCCACAGATCAAATGGTGTGCTCGATAAATTGTTTTGAGCATGTCCATCGCAATGGGGAATGATGGTGTCTGCAGACCAAGCTACCAATTCTCAACTTTCAATGAGATACGCCGTTGCGCGACTCACATTTCGCTGTTGGACGACATGTGTCATCAAGACGCTCACCGATGATGTTGAACATGGCTTCGTGAAGCAAGTCCGTGATCATGAATTCGAAGAGATTCCTTGATAAAGCATGTCAGTTTTTTGTCTACTATGAACTTTATGAAGCATGCCCGTGAAACTATCGTGGCGCACACGAGAAGCCGCCATGAGGCGAAGCTTGGTGTTGAGCAAATAGCCGACTTGTGATTGGTTAGCGCAAAAATAATGTCCCGAGGCCCACCCACCTACCAAGTAACTCAGAGCTCCCGTGGGAAGCAGCTTAGAACAAGGACGACGTCGACGACTTGGTCTATTGCGTACGGCACGCGGCGAAACTCTCCCCCCGCCCTCGACTCGCCTCGACTCGCCACGCCTCTTTCCGGTCGTCAAAGCAGCTAGAGGCGCGCAATCGGAGGAGCCATCTATCTTCTCTCCAGCCTCCTGCAATTGGCAACCTCTCGGCCCTCCGACCCTCGCCTCCCCCCTCCCCGCTCCGTTTCGCCCGCCATGCCGGCCTTGTACAGACTCGCCGGCCGAGCCGCTAGGCGACTCAGCGCTCAACCTGCTTGTACGGCGACATCGACTCGTATCGCTGCCGGCCGACCCTTTTCGACGACATGTCTGCGCAAGTACGCCTCGCCCGAGCCAATGGGCACGCGCCTCGTTCCCGTCGACGACAACCTGGCGAACCAAAACGACCCATACGGCCTGTCACGCCACCTGCCCAACGCCTCAGAGCAGTCTCGCGAGAACTCGGTCGAGGATCGCAAAGTCCGACATTACACCGTCAATTTCGGTCCCCAGCATCCTGCAGCTCACGGTGTGTTGCGACTGATTCTCGAACTCAATGGCGAGGAAATCATTCGCGCCGATCCTCACGTCGGCCTCCTGCATCGCGGCACCGAGAAGTTGATCGAGTACAAGACATATCTCCAGGCTCTGCCTTACTTTGATCGTCTTGACTACGTTTCCATGATGACCAACGAGCAGTGCTTCTCTCTGGCTGTCGAGAAGCTGCTCAACGTCGAGATTCCCGAGCGCGCCAAGTACATCCGCACCTTGTTCGGCGAGATTACCCGTATTCTCAACCACCTTATGTCCGTCTTGTCGCACGCCATGGACGTCGGTGCCCTGACGCCCTTTTTGTGGGGTTTCGAGGAGCGAGAGAAGCTCATGGTGCGTCGACCTCGAAGTGCGAATCGTCAGACGGGCAAGAATCATGTTTACTAAATCGGCGATACAGGAGTTCTACGAGCGTGTTTCCGGTGCGCGGTTGCACGCCGCCTATGTTCGCCCCGGTGGCGTTCACCAAGATATCCCTGTCGGCCTACTCGACGACATCTACCAATGGGCGACCCAGTTCGGCGATCGAATCGACGAGACGGAGGAGATGCTGACTGATAACCGTATCTGGATCGAGCGATTGCGGGGTATTGGTGTTGTTTCGGCTGCCGAAGCCCTCAACCTTTCGTTCTCTGGTGTCATGCTCCGCGGTTCCGGCGTGCCGTGGGATATCCGCAAAAGCCAGCCATACGATGCTTACGACAAAGTCGAGTTCGACGTGCCTGTCGGCATGAACGGCGACTGCTACGATCGCTACCTCTGCCGTATGGAGGAGTTCCGCCAGTCCTTGCGTATCATTCACCAATGCCTTAACCAGATGCCAGCTGGTCCCGTCCGCGTCGAAGACTACAAGGTCTCGCCACCACCCCGTGCCGCCATGAAGGAGAACATGGAGGCTCTCATCCACCACTTCCTTCTCTATACTAAGGGCTATGCTGTCCCTCCTGGTGAAACCTACTCAGCTATCGAGGCCCCCAAGGGCGAGATGGGTGTCTACGTCGTCAGCGACGGCAGTGAGCGTCCCTACAGATGTCACATTCGTGCTCCCGGTTTTGCCCACTTGGGTGGCTTTGATCACGTTGCCAAGGGACATTTGTTAGCTGACGCCGTGGCGGTTATTGGGACAATGGACTTGGTGTTTGGTAAGTCATCAGCAAAACATCAGCGTCTGCAATCCCATCTTACTAACCATACTGCAGGCGAGGTCGATCGGTGAGATGTATAGCGGGCAACGAAAATTAGACCTTTCTTTTATTCCCTCTATTTTGTCTGTAACAAGTAGCCATTGTAAGGGGAGTCAGGTAAATACTCGACAGGACACGTCTTGAGTTCCATGAACACGAAGTGTCTAGTGAGTACAGTGGCTATATCCGGAATACATCGTACAAATACTTCATGTCCTCCATGATGTTCCATCATCGCAGAGTATATCCTTACATGACCTTGGCGCCTGACCCTGACGCTTGCTGCATGAAAAACGTTTTCAAGGGCGACAAAGCGTTGACTGCACGCAGCCCTATCGACCTTAGAGCGACAAGTGGACCGCTGTCCACAGAGTACAGCTTGTGTAGCTTGTCGCACACCCCAAGGAGGACATGATTCGCGGCGTAGCGCTCGCTGTTGTAGCTCTCAAGAGAGAGCTGAGCCCCCAAATCCTGACCGTGAGCCACGGCATATTCAATCGCCTGAACGAGGCTCTGAACGTCACCTTGACCCTGGTTGAGACCCTGTCCAGCCAAAGGATGTACGGTATGCGCAGCGTCACCGACGAGAGCGACGCGTTCGCTGATGTAGGTATCGGCGTGCCGCATTTTGAGCGGAAATGAAGCGACGGATCCCTCCTGAACACCGACGACGGCCTGGGGAATCGCCTCTGCGTCCACAGGGGTGTGCTGCATTCGCCATGAATACTCTTCGTCCTGGCCGCTGGCTTGCGTATGCATGTAGGCAATGTCGACGGCGCTTAGTCGGAAAGCCGCGTTCACCATTGTCACGAATTCCTTGGCCGGGAGCTTCTTCAACAAAGCAGCGTTCTCGGGTGTGGTAGACCAAACCAAGGTTGCGTACTTGCCAGGCATAGGCAGCATTGCGACCGGTCCTGTGGGCAAGAATCGCTGGTAAGCAATCTTGTGGTGACTGCCTCCCCATCCGTCACCCTCGAGCTCAAGGGTCGCTACAACGCCGTGGCGTCCATAGTCCCAGCCTCGGCTCTCAATACCGGCAAAAGATCGTACTGGGCTGTTTGCGCCATCCGCACCAACCAGGAGCCGAGCAGCGAGGGACTTGCCGCCGGCGAGGTGCACGACTGGCCACTCCCTGAGGTCGAGCTCCTCCGTCTCTGCGCCGAACTCGATCCTTTCGACCTTGGACTTGTCGAAGACGTCGACGCTGCCCAGCTCCTGTAGTCTCCGCATCAGCCCGGAAGTGAGGTTTAGATTCTCCGTCATGTAAGCAATTGTCTTTTCCGGACCGGATCCAGGGGGCCAGTCAAACTCGATTCGAGCACCGGTGATGCCGTCCCAGACCTGCATCTCTTGATACTCCTGTATCCTCTCGCGCTTCATGTGCGTCCAGGCACCGATCGTGTTGAGAAACTGCGCCGAGGTTGGTGTGAGAGAGCTGCAGCGATTGGAGAACTGTGTAGGCGGGAGCGAGAAGGAAGCTGTCTTGGATAAGTCCTGTGCCTCAACGAGGGCGACTCGCAGCCGCGATGTGACTGGACTTGAGCCTGAGATCTCGATTAGGCGATTGAATCAGGAGGTAATTTCAGAAGTAAGAAGAGGAGGGACTTACGGAGAGCGGTCAAAAGACTGAGGCCGGCTGGCCCGCCTCCGACACAGACTACGTCGTATATATCATCTCGCGTGGATGAATATGATCGTCGGGGCTGCCTTTGAGCGACGCGGGCACAGCTCTTGCAGATGTAACGCGGATTCGCTGCAATCGTGCGACTCACCGACATGGCGACTTGAGTCTCGAATCCACAAAGGAAGAGTCCCCGACTTATTGCGCAAAGGTACTACTCCAGGTGAGAATGATGCCGTCAAAGAGGTCGTCAATTGAAGGAGCTTCGTCGAGAGTGGAACCACCATGTGGCGCACGAATGAGACTCTTGTGGCGGTGCATGCTCACCCTTGCCTGTGGGGCCTGGCGAGCTAAGCTCTGCCGTTGCCACAGACAACCGCGCTGAGTAACTCTTGCGTCAGAGAAACTTTGACGAACGTCCTCACCACCAACAAAAATCTGGTCCAAGGAACGAGACATTTTGGCAGTTCTCGCCGCGCTCGGCTCTGCGGACTCACGCGCTTTGCTCCTCTCTCTTTTAATTCCTGCGATAAGGACGCTCACGTGCTTCTTCCGTTTGGCCGCATCGTCACGCTGCATGCTTCTGGACATCCTGGCCTGGATATCTGCGGCCCGTCTACGACCATTCCGCACCGGCCTTGCTTCTGTCTCACTCCCTAATACCCGCATCGAGAGAGGCTCCTTAGCGCCTTTTCGACATCTTTCGACCGGCTTGACTGCCTCTTCAAGACGTGCTTTTGAGTCCTCGACAAGCAGCTTTGCGTAATCCACAGCAACCATGTCAGACTCAGAGGATTACCTGCAAGAGGGGTTCGACCCCATGAGCGTCACGATGCCACGGCTGCGCTCAATCTTGGTCACTCACAACGTGGATTACCCATCGACAGCGAAGAAGCCACAGCTCGCGCAGCTGGTAAGCGACCACGTCCTCTCGCAGGCTCCTAGGCTCCGGGATCAACGCGCAAGAGCCAAGAGATCCAGCTTTGGTATCGTCAACGCCGGCAGTGCCGATGACACCCACACCTGGGATGATCATGAGCTAGCACCGCCAAAGTCGGCGCCTCGTCGGTCACGGTCGCCCAGAAAGAGCGCGCCCAAGCCCCGGCTGGAGGAGCAGTACCTGGAGCCGCCACAAACGAGCCCGAGGAAACGCAGCGCGCGCTCTGCCTCCCGACAGCTCGCGCATACAGACGAGGACGATGCTCCGCAAACGTCCGCTCTGCAACGCTCCGTACGCCGAAGCCGCAGGACAGTCACTCCACCGATAAAGTCTGAGCCCGAGGACGACGTACATGTTCCCGATGAACCCTTGTCTCCGCAAGAGGACAAGAGCGTATTCACAGACGACAATCCGTTTCAAAGTGGTGGCTCCCCGCCTACAGTTCGGTCTCCAGCCCACCGCCGTAGAACGGCAGGTGACGAGCTTCACAAGACGCCAAGGACGCCCAAAACGCCAAATCGCCGATCTGAGGGTGTTTTTGGTAGTGCGAGACCAGAAAGGTCGGTTCAGCGTATGCCGTTTTTACGTGCCGCGACTCCTGATGAGCCAGAGGAACCACTGGAACCCGGCGAGGAGTTCACGCCTGACCAGCAGCTTGAGCTCGAGAGAGCAGAGCGCTCGGGAGAAATTGACATCATGCCTCGAAAAGAGAAACAGTCTGAACGTCAAACGAGCCTTAAGACGCCTTTGCTCGTTCTATTCTTGGCATTATTCTCGGCTTACGGGGCCTGGTATCGGCAAGAAAAGATTGCAGTTGGCTACTGCGGTCTAGGGCGGCCAAGCAAGGCACTCATCCCGCCGGAGCTCCCGGTCCCCGACTTTCTGGTACCGTTTGTGGAACCGCAGTGCGAAAACTGTCCTCTCCATGCCTACTGCTATCAGGACTACTCCGTCAGATGCGAGTCTGACTTTGTTCTGGAACCGCACCCATTGGCGTTGGGTGGCTTAATTCCACTCCCTCCTTCTTGCGTGCCTGACGGTGAGAAAGCTAGGCGCGTCCAAGCCGTGGCTGACAAGGCGGTCGAGGAACTGCGTGAACGACGTGCAAAGTTTGAATGCGGTGAGCTTGTAGACGAGGAAGGTCATCTGGAAGCGTCTCCTTCCATGCCCGAAGAGGACCTCAAGGAGAGCGTGAGCAAGAAACGAAGCAAACGACTCAATCAGCAAGAATTCGACGACCTTTGGGCAGCTGCTATAGGTGACGTCGCGGCACGAGATGAGGTTGTGGTCGAGGCGGACCCGTCGGAGTAAGTTTCTTGCATTTCTTTTGAGAACCTAAACACGAGCACCTAGAGGCGGCATCATTCCTGTCAGAGATCTCAACTTTTCTGACGAGCCAACTAATCAGATCAACCCCTGAACCCATAGAACGTCCGCTTCCGTTTCCACCAGATACTCCTCGTCATCTTTGGCTAAACTTTCGATCACCTGTGCAATCAAACGATCCGTCCGGCTCGGGTTGGCAAGATATCGAATCCCAATTGGATTTCTAGTACTGGTCGCGCTCGCTGTCTTATACTTGCGCGCCAAGTACAGGCGCCACTTAGCCACCTCGGCGCAAGTACCTGCCTTGGTGGATGCCGTTCTCGGGCGGCTTGCTAACCAGAAAGAGTTGGGCGAGGAGGATCTAGATGATCCATGGTTATTCTTACCGAATCTACGAGATGATGTACTCAGATCTGTACATTCATTGTCTGAGAGGGAGCGGATTTGGCAACGAGTCAGGGCTGTCGTGGAGCTCAACAGTAATGTCAGAACAAGCCAGAGAGAAGGTAGGAGCGGCGAAGTTGGACGGGCTTGGGAGTGGATCGGGCCCGTCAAGGGCGAGGGCGCCAGAAGGCGACGAAGTGGCAGAGTTTCCTACGCGCCGGAGGCCGACGATTCGCAGGTATTTGACGGACGCGAGGTCACTGAGACGAAGAGGTGGGAGGAGTCGAGGCCGTATTACTAGGCAGGGGCCATCATATCATGGGCGGTTACGGTGTTTGGACATGGCATGGAGTTTAACCCCTTCAATTCCCTTTGTCAACTGTATACCAGTATCAGCCACACAAGGTTCCAAGCCAAAGTCTTGTCACAAGAGTCAAGGTGAACTCAATTCGCTCTCGTGGACGTGAGATTGATGCGGTACAGTATTAGAGATGGACTAGCGTCTTGATTGATTGACTACGGCACAGGTTTTGTATATGCACAAGGGGTTTAGAACAAAGGAAAAAGCTGGTGGGCGAACAATCATCTAGACTCTAGCAGCCTCCATCTATTGGGCCTTGGATTGAACGATTCCTACAAGTTCTGGGTCAGCATGTATCTCCGCGCTACATGGAAGGAACGTACTCTCGACGTCGGCGACGCTTTGCTGCAGGATCTGCTGCAGGACCTTGGGGTTCTCGAGCTCCTTCTGAACCTTGGCGATGACAGAGGCGGCCAGCTCCTTCTGCTGGCGCTGCTTAACCTGGCCCTCGTAGCGGACCCATGACTCGAGGACGGTCTTGGCCTCGGCGGCCAGGGCAGTCTGCTGCTCGAGCTCGAAAGCCTGGGCCTCGAGCTTGGCGGTCTCCTATTCACTGATATCAGCGACAGCCCCCCTTTGCGATGTGTGCAGGTTCCTCATATTCGTACCTTGGAGACCTCGAAGAGGCCCTTGGTGATGTCGACGACGCCGCCCATCTGCTTGACGTCCTCAATGCGGCTCTTGACGGCCTCGGTGTGGTCGGCGCGGGCGCTGTTGAGGATGTTCTTGATTTTCTCGTTCTGGGCCTCGGCCCACTCCTTGTAGGCAGGGCCGCCGTACTTGATGAGGCCGCCCCAGACGGCGAGCAGGCAGAAGGCGACGACCGTCTCCTCGTTCATGACGTAGTACTCATTGCTGATGGCGTAGATGCTGAGACCGGCGGCGCTGCTGAGGATGGCCGACTTGGACAGCAGGCTGCTGCCAGGGAGCGAGTCGATGATGCTCTGGGCCTTCTTCTTGGGCTCCTCGGCGGGGACGTTGCTGGCGTTGCGCTGGGCGGCGACGGAGCACAGCGCGGGCAGCGCGCGGCGGGCCACGGACGGTCGGAGGAGAGGAGCGCCTGATGATGATGATATATGGTCAGCCCGCGGGCTCACTTGAATTGACCCACTGGGGGAAGCGGTCCATTGGGGCGGTCTCGGGCGCGACGGCACGTACTGACAGCGCTTCGCGCGATGCGGGAAGCCATTGTGAGGAAAGGGGGAGGGTGGGTGGTTGCGCTCGGCGGGTGTCGGGCTCGAATTGGCTCTGCGGGCACGTTCGTCGTTGCTCGGGAGGAGCTGGTGGTCTGAGAGGAGGTTTTACCGCGCTATTTCGGCACCCGGCCAGGATACGGTCACGTGGTTGCTCTGCCGCCCTTTTGAGGTGTGGGAAAGAAAGCTGCATGTTGACGGAATGGATGGGTACGGAGAGCGGCGGGGGAGTACGTACCTGCCGCCTCAAATTGGAAACGGATGGCCGGACTTTTACCGCAGGAGTTGGGGGTGGGTTCGAGAAAGGAAATTCCAAAACTCCGTGCAAGTCGTCGTCGGATTTCAAGAGTGAGTCCGGGAATCGCATCTTAAAAAAAAAAAAATTACGAAAACGCGCCCAAAGCACAGCCATTCCTCAGGCCTCGTCGGAGCTCTACAAGGGCGCAGTTTCACACGTCTATTCGGTTCTTTGAAAAACATTAGTCTATGTGGTAGACATCTCAACTCAACTTGCGGTAGAAAATCCTTCATCATGCCTGCGGCCACCTCTGAGGAGGGCACGAAACGCAAGCGGGCGTCTGGCGACTCAAAGCCCGCGAAGCGACGACGCTCCTCCGCTGGCAAGGATCAAGATGACGTCGAGGACCCAAATGCCAAGATTCTTCTCATGGAGAAGGGCATCTTGGAGTCGAGGAAGAACTACAATGACATCAGCGTCCTGCTCACCACCGCCGAGGATGAGGGCGAGGAGGCGATGCTGGCGACCGTCGCGCTATGCCGCATTTTCATTCGACTCCTGGCCCAAGGCTCGCTCACTTTGAAGAAGTCGCAATCGGAAAAGGATGGCGTCGTCATCGGCTGGTTGAGAGACCGCCTGTCTCAACTCAAGAAACTGCTGCGGCGACTCATAAAAGATGAGGACCTCGCCGTTACCGCACTCACGCTGAGCATGAGAATACTGAAAGCCGAGGGCGAGCACTGGTCAAATAAGGAGGATTACTCTTTTCCAACTGCCTTTCTGGAGGATATCGTCGAGGCCCTTTTGTCATCCGATAACGATGATGTGAGGCAGGCTTATATTGAAGAGTTTGCAGAGCAGTACGATGATATCCGCTTCTTCACTTTCAAACTCATCAAGTAGGTTCATCACCATAAGTTCTCTAATGACGGATCTAACAGAGCTAGGCCTGTTCTCGAGGACGCGGCATCTCAAGGAGCGCCGTCTGCTAGACTGTTTGATCGAGCATTCGCAATGCTATCCTCACTAGATGGCGTGCCAGAATCAGCAGATGAGCTGGAAGATTTTTATGTTCCGGCGCCAAAGAAGAAGAGCCACCCTCTTCGCTCCGTCACTCAACACAAGAAACAGGGGCAAGAAGCTTGGCTCGCACTAATGACCGTCGGCGCTTCCAAAGAGCAACGGAAGCGCACCTTGGACGTCATGTCAACGATTATTGCTCCCTGGTTCATAAAACCTGAGCTGCTCGCCGACTTCCTCACTGGTTGCTACGATGCCGGAGGCTCAATGGCCCTACTAGCTTTGTCGGGTGTCTTCTACCTCATCCAAGAGCGCAACCTGGATTACCCATCGTTTTATCACAAGCTCTACTCGCTACTAGACCGCGATATCCTGCATTCCAAACACCGGTCACGCTTCTTCCGATTACTCGATACCTTCCTGGCATCGACACATCTTCCTGCAGCCCTGGTCGCCAGCTTCATCAAGCGACTCGCCCGGCTTGCGCTTAACGCCCCTCCCAGCGCCGTTGCCTTTGTTACCCCTTGGATATACAACCTGCTAAAGAGGCATCCCACGTGCTCTTTCATGATCCACCGAGTGATCAAGGATCCGGAGCTGAAGCGTCGAATGCAGGATGAAGGCTTTGAGGACGTGTTTGACCCAGAGCAGGCAGATCCCATGGAGACAGGGGCCATCGATAGCTGCTTATGGGAGCTCGTGCAGCTGCAGTCACACTACCACCCCAACGTCGCCACCATCTCCAAGATCATTTCGGAGCAGTTCACCAAGCAGTCGTACAACATGGAGGACTTTTTGGATCACTCCTACGCAAGTGTATGCACCCTCCCGTTGCACCTGTTTTCACTCAATGCTTGATGTTGACCTTTATTACAGCTCTTGGATGCGGAAATGGCCAAGGAGGTCAAAAAGGCCCCAGTGGTCGAATTCCATATCCCGAAGCGTGTCTTCCTTCCGCAAGATGTGCCGAGCGAGACCCCCGACAGCCTTTTGGCGAAGCTTTGGGACTTTGGAGCCGTTTCGGCAAGCAGCGGCGCTTGATGCTGTGTGACTGAGGGAAATACAGTTTAGGACTGTTGCGTACCGGTGCCTCGATGTAGGAATTCAGGGCACTCGTGACGAGGGTCTGGACGGGAAGAGGCCTGTTACACGATGTGGCCGCGTGGCCGGGGCCTCCTCGCTCGCCGCATGCAGATGTTGGCCACATATGACTTGCACGCGCTCCTGGTATGATATGAGCTGCCAGTATTGTCTAGGCTCAGGAAACATGATGGAGGCGCCCGTCAGCGAGTCTTCGTCGGGACTGAATCGGGGAGCGGTTGCACAAGGCGGCACGGGGCACGGAGTTACCCGGCTTGTCTCTCAGCCATCTTCATTAGAGGGCGAGGGATGTAGCATCGCGCTGGATGTCGACTGTCGTGAGCTTTCCTGGCTCATGTAATCAGTGGGCGGATCATGGTCATGCCCGAGACAATGACCCCTGCTCGAATGAGAAGCTGAAGAAGAAGCAGGGGGCCTGAGCAGACCAGACCAGGGCCATCTGCGAACGGGAGAGAGCACGCTTGAATTGGGGTTTGTTGCACGGCGTTTGGGGGGGACAAGGAGCAGAACGCTTTCGCATTTGATGGCGATGCATTGATATACCAGTCAAGAGAGTCATTGAATCACGTCTTTTAAACTTTGGCGCATACCCAAGAGATGAGGCACCTGATTGGCGTTTTCGCAGTGCTGCCTACAGTAGGTACAGTAAAGTTATGTTGTGCTTGTGCTGCCATGGTGAGATCAGATTGTGGATGCTGCCAATTGCACACGACGAGCTGTTTTTTTTTTGCTGTGAATACTATTTGTGTTTTTACCTTTTTGCGACCTTTCTGGTTAATCAACAGCTCTGGCAGTTCTGCCACAAATTAACAATACTTTAGGTACGCCTAGAGGGTAGACAGCCGAGGTTGAATTCATTACTTCGTGAATGTATCAACAAAAGGGAGCACGTACCTAGTTTTACAGGCAGGAAGGCAAGCTCCGCCCCGGACGCGGCCACAGTGACATCACCATAGACGAGCGCCGCCAATTTTCCCCCAGGCTGGTCGACGCCAAGGCACAAGAGGCTAAAGCTGCCAGGAATCGGCAGTAGCGCCTTGTTTTAGCGCTTTTGTCGTAACCACATCCCGATTCCCAAGCCCTTGTCTTATATAAGAAACCGTCTTTGGCGATTTGCGCCGGCCTTTTTTTCCCCGTTTGGTTTTTGCTTGCGTTGTGCTCTTTTACCCCCCTCAATCCACGTAACCCTCAATTCCCAGGAGGATTCCCGTCGCCGCCCTCGACCGACCCTACGGCACTCCCTAATTCTCCCGTGCTTGGGCGAGGCTGTCGGGCCTCGGGCGACTGATGCGACAATGGCCAGCGACCGCTTGAGCGCCAGAAACCCCGCTCCCCAAAGGCCGACAGATCGGCTCAGCTCCGCCTCGCTGGCACCATCCGCTACTGGAGCTGGTTCTGGTGCTGCCGCTGCCGCCCTCGCCGCCGCTGCTGCTGCGCCGTCAGCCACCGATCAGAAGCCCAGGGCTCAGCCCAGGAAGCGAAAGGGTCACCGCGGCGGCAAGAAGAAGCGCACGAGGAGAAAAAGCTTCGCGGCTCTCCCCGACGACAGTCATGACGAGATGCACGAGGACTCGGGCGAGGGCTTCTACAAGATGCCTTCGGGCAACCTCAGCGGCACGAGCATTGAGAGCGAGTCATTGCTCGATCACAGGTTCGCTCTCTCCCAGCTCTCGCCCATGATGCCCAAGCTGACAATTCCCTCAGGGAGCAAAGACAGATGCGTATCCGCAGGTCCTCGACCGTCCAGCCTCCCAGCCCCTTCCACAACACCTACTCGACTCCGGGCGGCAGCCGGCTTCGGTCCATGCAGACGGTCAACAGCGGCGACGAGGCCGGCGAATCCCATATCTGGGACGAGACGGCTCCGCTCTTGTCCGATGCCGCAAAGTGCCGAGCTTCCCCGACTGGACCCTCGAGCTACGGCGCCAGTGACTCGAGGACCGCCCGGAACCGGAGCCGTCGAGCATCCAGCCGCTCGTCCAGAACGAGGCTCGCCGGGCTTCTAGCGCCCAAGGACACTTACGACGTCAATCATCCCCCCTCCGTCCCGGGATCTCCAACATATGGTGCTTCGGATCATCCCGAGATGACGTTTGGCGATGTCATGATCAGAGACGAGCTCTCGTTGAGCGGCAGCCCTCATCATTCTATAGCAGACGATGCTGATCTGTCTGATGCAGACGGGCAGGGCCGAGACCACCGACCAGATCACACTCGAAGGATGACAGCCGGGTCCACTGGCGACGTCTGCTACCCCGTCAGCGGCATGTCCGAACTCGGAGAGGAGGACAGCCATGCTAGGGGACCCGACTTTCATCAGTATAGAGCCCGGCGTCGCCGAGGCCAGTGGCCAGACCTTTCCATCTTCGAGGAATGGCGGCGTTTCGAGAAGGAAGAGCACAGCGAGGAGGGAAGGGTCAAGAAGATTACCGAGCCGCAACTCATCAACGGACGTCTTCGTCCCGTGCGCAAGGGCTGGTTCCAGACCGACGAGGATGCCCCTTACAGGTTTACTTACTTCAACGAAGAGTTTCAGAGCACGATCCACAGTCCTACCATCTCAGAGCTCGTCCAACCCGGCACCGATTTTCGACAGCTATTTATACCCGACCCTCGGGTTCTTTCCGATGACGAAAGCGAAGACGACACCGAATCCGTCTCCTTACTGGCCCGACCCTCTTTCACCATGCTCAATGAAAGCGAGTCCAAGGTATCAACGAGACAGCCATCCGTGGCGGAATCGCGCAGAGAAGGACTCTCGTCTCCGTCCCGAGATCCTCTCGCTGCAGCATCTGGACGAGTGACACCTGTGGGCGTCAGGTCTCCCGAAATTAGCGGCAAGGACGCAAAGGCCCACGAAGCAGACTCGGCGTCCGCACCTACAGCAAAGCCCCTTCGATATGGGGACAGGCCCGTGTGGTGGCTTGACGTGCTCTGTCCAACCGAGGCAGAGATGAAGGTTATCTCCAAGGCATTCGGTATTCATCCTCTGACGGCCGAGGATATCATGGTGCAAGAGGCTCGAGAAAAGGTAGAGCTCTTCAGACACTACTACTTTGTCAATTATCGCACTTTTGATCAAGACATCAACAGCGAGAACTACCTGGAACCCGTCAACATGTACGTTGTTGTTTTCCGGGAGGGCGTTCTGAGCTTCCACTTCTCCATGACACCGCATCCCGCCAACGTGCGCCGGCGCATTCGTCAATTGAGGGACTACCTGATCTTGTCGTCGGATTGGATCTCTTATGCTATCATTGACGACATCACCGACGTCTTTCAGCCATTAATACAAAACATCGAAGACGAGGTCGACGATATTGACGAGGAAATTCTTCAACTTCATTCCTCGGCCGAGAAACGTCTCAAGGAGGAGCAAGCCCAAGCAAAGAACGACGATAATAACACCGCTATTGTCGACTCGGGCGGCATGTTGCGACGAGTCGGCGACTGCAGAAAGAGAGTCATGAGCTTGTATCGCCTGCTTGGCAACAAGGCGGACGTCATCAAGGGCTTTGCCAAACGCTGTAACGAGCGGTGGGAAGTTGCCCCCCGATCTGAGATCGGACTCTATCTTGGCGACATCCAGGATCACATTGTGACTATGACCTCGAACTTGGGTCACTATGAGAAGTGAGTAGATATTTCCATCTGATTTCTTCGATTGATGCTAATATTGCGCCTATTTCTACAGAATCCTAGCAAGGTCTCACGCCAATTACCTGGCTCAAATCAACATTCGCATGAACGAGCGACAGGAGCAAACGGCCGATGTCCTCGGCCGGCTCACGGTCCTCGGTACGATTGTGCTGCCAATGAACATCATCACCGGTCTGTGGGGCATGAACGTGTGGGTTCCTGGTCAACAGTATGAGGGAGACTTGGCCTGGTTTGTCTGGATCACAGCTGGCCTCGTCTGCTTCGGGCTTGTGTGCTACCTGATTGCCAAACGCGTATACAAGATTGTTTAAGAGCAGGGTGAAGCGATGCACGCACGCGCAGCTATCAGTCACCCATCAACAGCTGACGGAGCAATTACTACGGGAAACGGTCGCACAGGGAAGCCGTCATTTCATGCTTGGCATATGGCACTCGGCTTGGACGCAAGAGACCAAAAAAGCACAGGCGTTTTGTTTGGATAAGAAGCGTCGCCGCAGCTGCAAAGCGGCTGTGCCTGCAGCAACCAGGTGGCTCTAGAGGGGAACACGAGAAAAAGGGGGCGCTCGCTTGGCTGTGACACGTCGTCGAACGGAGACGGAAAGCTTCGGGCATACAGAACGGAGTACGGATACGAGGTACAATAAATGGCATTGCTGTCGACTCAAGACGAGTAAAATACTCTTCGCCCAAGGGCATACCTTACAGTAACTTATTTGTCAACCGACTTTCTTCATGAGTGACAGCTTTTCCACCAGAGAGGATGAATATGTACTGGATGTTGGTGACGTTGGCGAGTTGTGCAGGAACAGCCTCCAATACGCAGGTTACGAGATGCCGAAACGCGAAACGGTGACGTCGTGAGAAAGCGACTGACTCGAGATGCTGCTCATGTATGAATCTGCTACAATCTCGACACGCCTGGCGGTCAAGTTCGGACCGATGACTACCCTGAATCTAGAACATGACGTCCTGGCAGACCTGTGACTGTGGGAGGTAGACCCCCATGCTCTGTCAATTGAGAAGTACTCATTCATCGCATAGGGTAAGAGGTCGAAAATGGTATCACATCTCGTCATTTTGACTACCCGTCTAAATCCCATCCCTACATATGTATGGCTGGCTGATTTCACCCAGGATGAACCACCTAGCCCGTCCGCCTGAACCACGTTTCCGTAAACTACCTCAAGTGATTCCAAGGCAACCGTCTTAGTGGCAATTGGTCAATAGACTCGGACTGAGAGTTTGCGAGAAGTCCCTCGAACCGACCTAATGCCAATATGCCCTGCCTAACAAATCCACTTGGGCTTCGTCCAGCTGGTGAATTACGCCGTAATCGAAGACGGCTGGGGATATCTCTTTCGCAAATTGGCATGAGCACGCCTAATTGCACATGAATAACGCCGTCTCACTCCATTGAGCTCCCGGAAGCCAGCTATTTGCCAGCCTGGTCGTCCTGTTCCTACATCGCCGCGCACGGGCGATATTCCCCGTGGAAATCACCGCCGCTGTTGAGCGGCAAACGAGGCCCTCAGAGCAAGAATTTGCTGCTTCTCGGCCTCGGGTAGCATGTCGATTTGCGCCTGCGGAAGCTCCATTACCTGCCTTATCAGCGCATCGTTGTCCTGCACAGGCGGTGGTGCAGCGGCCGGGGCGCCGTAGCTCGGGGGAGCGGCCGCCGGCGCTGCATATGGCATGCCGGCCACGGGAGGAGTGTTGTTGGCAGCGGGATAGCCGGGCATGACGCCGGGGAAGCTGGGCGCAGGAGGGTGTTGGGCCTGTGGAGCGCCTGGCTCTGCGACCGACTGGATGGCTTCAGGCGAGACGAGGCCCATAAGAAGCAGGGCCTGAAAAACAGCGTAGGAAAGTTGCGGTGCCTGTTGTAGCAGCTCGGTCGCTCTTTGAGGATCTGTGGTTGCCAGTGACTTCATCTGGCCGAGTATATCGAGGAGTTGAGGAGGAGGAAGGGTATTGAGGGTTCGGGAGATAGCATCTGTGCAGGTGATGCCATGCGGTATCTCCTTGCCGGCGGGCAATGATGGAAGTGAGCCTGCTTGTGAGGTCGCGCCAGCGCCGTTGGCTGCGTGCGTGCTCATCATTGTGGAAGCCTTTCTCGGTCAGTCAAAGGTGGATTGAGCGAAGGCAAACGGGACTGCCACAGACCTGAACATTACCACCGTCATCGTCTCCGCTCTTTTGCTCATTGGAGAAGTCAACGCGCAGTTTGCGACCCATAATTTCGTAGTCATTGAGGTTGCGCACGGCAGAAGAGGCCGAGTCTGGATGATGGTCAGCATGGCACAGTAACGATAAGGAAGCGAATGCGCCTAACCGGTGTCTGGGTAATCTGCGAAGCCGAACCCCTTAGGACGGCCTGTCTCAGAGTCGTACACGAGGCGGAACCGCTCTACTTTGCCGGCACTGGAGAAAATGTCGGTGATTTGTTCTTCGGATAGGCCTGGGAATCGCATCCGTCAGCATTTAGATAGTAGCGAGCGCTACATCAAGCCAGTAAATATTCAGGGTCACCAGAGATGCAATCCGCAATTTCGTACCGTATGGAATATTGCCGACAAAGACAACGCGAGACGGGGGCCGAGTCGACATGATGGAAGCTGGGGATGCGGATGGCTGGCGTCGCAAATGAACGGCGCGACGTCCCCAAAGCCGCGCTCGCGCAGTGGGGGGGGATTGGGAGAGTGGATGGAGCAGTGAATAGAATATAGGTTCTTGAAGTAACCACAAGGTTTCAAAATGTAGGATCGGGGACGTTGGACGTTAATTGGCTGAATAGCGAAGATGTCGACGGTGAGGGAAGCTCGATTGGATGTCTCGAGACGAGCAGAGCATGCAAGCTCGGCAAGTGCCTGTTGGTTAGAGTACGTATCTACCTACTCTACGCCTCGAGTTTGGAGCCGGATCTCACGACAAAAGCTCCGTGCCGGACTTTATCCGCCCCTCGATTCCATGGACACGCGGCATCGGTATAACTAATCACCGGACGTATTTGAGACAGCAGGTCACTCACTTACATACAGTACAGTCGCCGCCTGGCTTCGTGAAGGGGACTCGATGCAGGTACGAAGGACTGTACGTCGCCCAGACAGAGGCAAGGCAGCTGAGAGCAAGGTATCTCGGTACTCGGCGCGGAGCGTTTTGCAGCGCGCCATTCAAGCGTGGGGCGAAACCAGGAACTTGGGAGCCGGCTCCCCATTCGGGGTGCATCAGCCTCCCGCGCCAATCTGGAAAGGGGACCCCCCATATCTGCAGGGAGCCGTTCTGTACAGTAGTTGCGACGGTGGCCTCTTAGACCAAGCGCTGCATGTACGGGATAGCGCAGCAATTGAAGTGAGAGCAACCTCAATGCACGCCAGATCTCATTTGGATGCCTTGCCTGGAGCTCTCTTGTGACGACCAGTTTCTGCCCTGTCGGACGCACAATTGCTCTTGAGCTGATTGGCTTTCCCCTTCCATTTTCGTCATTCATTTTTGGCCCGTTCTCCTTCATCCCCGTCAACTTGTCACAAAGACGCAGGCTGGCAGGCTGGCAGGTTGAGCGACAACGCCACGCGACACCTAAGCGGAAAGCCAGCTGTCGACGCCCCGGCCCGAAGCCTTGTTCCTCTCGAGTTACCACAAAGGACCGCGAGCGGCAGGCCGCTGCAGTCGGCTGCCAGCGATAGCCTCGCATAATGCCAGCCAAGTCGAGGTTCACGAAGCTCGATGCCTTCACCAAGACAGTCGATGAGGCGCGAATCAGGACTACCAGCGGCGGAATCGTCACCATCGTGTCGCTGCTGGTAGTCTTCTTCTTAGCATGGGGAGAATGGACCGACTATCGACGCATCGACATACATCCGGAGCTCATTGTCGACAAGGGCAGAGGTACGCATCAAGGCCATTGCGCCAAACCTGATCGACTCGGAACAACCTACTGACAGCAGGTATGATAGGAGAGCGGATGGAGATCCACCTCAACATTACCTTCCCCAAGATGCCTTGTGAGCTCCTGACGCTAGATGTCATGGACGTCTCCGGCGAGCAGCAACATGGCGTTGCGCACGGTGTTAACAAGGTCCGACTTCAACCTCCGTCAAAGGGGGGCGGCGTCATCGACATCAAGTCTTTGGCTCTGCACGATGAAAAGGCCGAACACCTCGACCCCAAATACTGCGGCGAATGCTACGGTGCTACGGCTCCTGCCACTGCGCAAAAGTCGGGCTGCTGCAACAGCTGCGACGAGGTCCGCGAGGCCTACGCTGCCACGGGTTGGGCATTCGGTCGAGGCGAGGGCGTGGAGCAGTGCGAGCGAGAGCACTATGCTGAAAAGCTGGATGCGCAACGTGAAGAAGGCTGTCGCATCGAGGGTGGTCTGCAGGTCAACAAGGTCGTGGGCAACTTCCATCTCGCACCCGGACGCAGCTTCAGCAATGGAAATATCCACGTGCACGATCTCAAGAACTACTGGGACACCAAGGAGGGCAAACAACACGACTTTACACATGAGATTCATCAGCTGCGCTTCGGCCCGCAAGTCCCTGATCACATCAAGCAGAAGTTGGGCAACACTCAGAATGCCTGGACGAATCACCATCTAAACCCATTAGACGGCACCAAGCAGGAAACCAGCGATGCCAACTACAACTACATGTACTTTGTCAAGATTGTCCCAACGTCGTATCTGCCTCTTGGCTGGGAAAAGAGGGTTCAAGTCATTGGCGCGGACGGAAGTCTCGAAACGCACCAGTATTCCGTCACTCTCCACAAGAGAAGTCTCACAGGAGGAACCGATGCCGCCGAGGGTCATGCGGAGCGGCAGCATTCGAGGGGCGGCATTCCTGGTGTCTTCTTTTCTTACGTGAGTTTCACCAACATGTCAAATTGCGTCTGCCAACGTTATGACTGACTCTCCGCAGGATATATCCCCCATGAAAGTCATCAATCGCGAGGAGCAATCCAAATCTTTCCTTGGCTTCTTGGCAGGACTGTGCGCCATTGTCGGTGGGACTTTGACAGTGGCTGCGGCGATTGACCGAGGTCTGTTTGAAGGCGCCGCGAGACTCAAGAAGATGCGATCAAAGGACCTCTGAGCAAATCTGCGAGACGGACTCGCGCGACACGGTGCCTGTTCAAAGTGTCGATGTATAATGGCGTTTTCTGTTTGCTGCTTCGGATACAGGATAGAGGGAAGAGGTTGAAAAGGGGGGCGAGTTACGCGGGCAGCCCGTCGAGGAAGCTTCACGCGCCCATAGAATGAGGCGCAACTTGCAAAAGAGGGGTATCTGACCGGTGTTTTCACTGTGGGGTCTTGGTCTTCTGGCTCACGTTTACCTAGCGCGCGCATGTTTCCAATATGTAACTTACAGTATGCGCGGAGAGGCAGAGCTCCAGGTCAGGGAGGTAAAACCAGCCTAGCTTGCAGGTGAACAAGATCGATCTGACCAGTTGGCGTCGCGTTGCTCGGACATGTGGAGATTGATGGCAGGCTCGAGAGGGTGAAACCCGTCATGCTCATGGGAAGCTCCAGCGATATGAACGGACCGTCCGTCCCGTACAATGCGTTGAAACGCCCGCAATCGTCAAAAAGCCAGAGCCCGGTGGGATGGGAACAGATGATGGGCGCGTTGTTTTACCAGACCGTGCGGCCCGGGAAATGGAGCACTATTCCGCAAGGAGCTGGCTATCTGGGAAGTCTGGACATCAACTCGCTCTACTAGGTAAGTTAGATATCTAATGGAACCGGAGATATCAAGATAGCCAGGCCGTCGGGTATGGCTCACCAGTCGACGATTGCCGACCAAACGTGGTGTCCAATAGGTGTTTTCTGTCCACGACTAGCTAGGCTCGTTTCCTCATCGGCTTATTTACCCGCACGCCTGTCCAACAATGTCAGCAAAAGAAAGCTCCTTGCTCAAAGTGCGTCGACATGAGATGCAGTATTTGCTTGATTGGGCAGACGTCCCAAGGCATGGCAACTTCGAAGCATGGCATGCATGCAGGGACTCGGTCGCTAATGCTTGGGTCAATGAGAACCGGGGGCATGCAGCACGCGGTTCGGATGATTTGAGGGTTCACAGCCATGGATCGGCGAGCGACAGGAGAGTTGATAGCATCGCCAAAAAAAAAAAATGAGCTCGGCAACTCGCATCATTCCATGAGTGCCCATTTCCCTAGCCGCCGGAAGCAAGGCACTGGCGCGAACCACTCTCTTTGTTCTACGAAGTACTACAGGCCTACAGTACAGTGGCAGGGTGCCGCCCGTGAAACGTGGTGCTTGACGACGTCTGGCTTGGTGGCTAGCAATTTCTCACATTAATTACAGACGAGACAAGGCGGCCTCATTGGGCAAAGGGTCGAGCTGGCACAAGGGCACGATGGCTTCGGTTTGATTGCCCCTTATTGGACCAAAGGGACCTCATCTCGGGAATCCGGGGGAGAGGAAGGATGAAGGGGGGGAGGGAGGGATTTTCTCCAGGCCATTTATCCCGGCATGTCTCACCCGCCTGCATTACCCCCCCCCCCCCCCCCCGTGTGCATGAACATGTGGTTCGAAGCCTGCCGCGATGGCCTCGCTCAAATCTCGTCGTCGCTTGGCGCAACAGAAGCGCGCCGATGGATGATTGGGGGTAACAAACAATGCCATGTGCCGCAGCGTTAGAGTACTTACCTAGGTAGGTACTACGGTAGGTATAGGACGAAGTACCTACCAAGTGTTTTGTTAGGAGAAGCGACAGAGCTGCGCACCTCACTCTATCCGGTTCCCCTCCCTCAAAAAATGAGAAGGGAAGCAGAGGGGGCCGTGTTTCGGGTGCGCCGACGCGTCTACAGTCCCCCGGGCTTCGGAGGAAGAGTGCGGGCGGAGGGAATACGTAAGTTAACTTATTTGGAACTAGATAGGTACCTTAGGTAAGTTAAAATGGCCCTCGCGCAACACCTTCCCCACCGACGCGACAAGGGACGAACTCGGGAGGTGCGCGGTGTGGCCATTGATACGGTCGAGGAACCAAAAGCCTAAGTACAGTAAGTTAGAAAACTTGCCGGGGAGGAGGGGAGGGAGGGAATCCAATGCACCCCAGAACTTTGCGAATTTCTTTCAAACTCATGCAGGCTGTATGCATTCAAGAGGTACCCGTAGGCACGTACAAGTCTCTTTGTGCCTCGTAATTGTTGGTTCTCCTGAGGCTGCAGGACCCTCCGAGACTGACCGTGCTAACCCAAGGGGTCAAGTTTGCTAAGGAACTTCACTTACAATACAGAAGAGCACAGAGGGAGCGTGCGCACGTCCGTCCCCCGTGACCCAGGAACAAATGGTCAACACGACGTAATGTACGAATACAGCAGGGCAGTAATAAGTTAGGTGGCTTTCCAGACTCTGTCGAGCCCGAGGCAAACCAGTCTCGGGGCGGCGGCGGCCATGTGTCTGTGTCTGTCTGTGTGCTTTGTGCATGCAAAAGAACAGAACATGGCGTTGTTGCTGTGTACTTCGTATAACTGAGTGACCTTCGGCATCTTTTTGCATGCAGTCAATCATTCATGTGACGTTAACCGTGGCCCAATGCCTTGCAGATGGATGGATGCCCAGGTGGAGGCTGGTAAATGACGATGGGGTAAAAGTTGTTGATGCCGCGCTTTCCCATAGGACACTGCACCATGCACATGCTGTAATAAGTTACATAGGCCTAAAGTCTGGTACAGTAACATGTTTGGGCGAGGATTTTGTTCGCGAGATTTGAACGGGCCCGCCGGTCCAAGGAGCACTGGTTGGTTGGTTGGTTCGGCGGACAATTGGACATGGAAGGGGGGGGGGGGGATCGAGCATGGCCCCCCGTCCATCATGCACACATGCGCTAACAAAGAGTCCCGGCAACGAGCCATCCAAACAAGCGCGTGGAAGACGGGAGGAAAACCAAAACTGTGGATTAAGTTAGACCCCCCCCGTACTAAGAAAGCACTCCACCCATCCTGTCAATGGATGGGAAAACCTTCATCTCCATCCTGCACGTTGACGATACAGTATAGTAAATCTGTCATAAGAGGGTAACATTGCGCATCGGGGCCTAGTAGTAAGCTCGATGCACGGAGAACCTAACTTACTTCACAGCACCTACAGGTTTTACCAACAATGGAAGTGCAATGTGTGGACTGGCCATATTACTGCCTCGGGGCATGCAATAGGCCTACCTGCAGTACAACTGTAACTTACAGTAAGGTTCCTTACAGTGCGCTGCTCGTAAGGAGAGAGAAGCCTACCAAGGCATCGGGGCAGGAGCCGCCTGAATATGGCACACATTTTATTACGCGGGAGGGAAGGAGCCAAGCCGGGAAGAGCCAGACAAGGCAAGGCAAGGCCAGGAAAAGACCGGGAGGGACCAGGAAGGGAGACGATGGTCGGAGGGAGGATCAGGTGGGCTTCCTCGCTCCTTCCGATCCAAGCAGGTGGCCGTATGAATACAGTGTGAAAAGTAACATTAACGCAGTCCTGTACCATACAATACCTACATGAATACATTTTACAGATGATCAAAGCGCGACACTGTCCTGGTCTCAGGTATCTCTTGCACATCTCGTATGCGCTTCACACTGTGCCAAAAGTGTCCCCGTCCTTGTGTCAAGCCCGTCACTCGACGGCCCTGCGCCTCCATGTCCCCTTTCTTCACGTCACCAACCAAAAGACAGGCGAACGGACGGACGGACTGCCTGCTTGACGCTTCTCTTGTCTCGCCCCAACTGGAACCAAAGTGCAGCGGCAGGCCCATCACTACTATAGCAGCCACGCCCGCGCCCAAATCCATGCCCAAGTCTACGCCCTCGCTCGCCCTCGCCCTGGCTGCGACCACGAACCACAATCACTTTTAGGCTACATCGCAGGCGCTCTCTCGCTCGCTCCCTTTTCTTGTCCTTTCCGTCCAGCGCCTGCAGGGACCGCGGCTTGTTCATCCAGTCGTCCTGCACGCCTGTCGCTGATTCACCGATTCCCGATCCTTTGATTACCCGCTTCGACTCCTCTGCCCCCCACCATCCACTCGCCGTGCTTCTCTTGTGAACGCCCCTCACACCCCCCGGCGAATGATTTCCTGACGGCCACTGCACTCGCTCGCTGCCCGGGTGCTTCTCTCGAATTTACCTACGCTGCTGCAAATTACCTGCCGCACCTGATCAGGTATCCCTATCACTTAACTCGCCTACCTGCCCAAACATACGGTACAGCGCTCTCTCCCTTCGGCACTACGTATCAAAGGAGAGCTACGTCTCGCAGCCCACCTGTCTCGCCCTCGGCAGTCTCTCGTTTCTTCTCGCCCTCTTCAGTCTGGACTTGCCCGTCTATCCCCGTCGACGCCGATTTGAACCTCGCCCCGGTCCATGTCTCCGGCTTCCCGTCGTCTGCCTTCAACCGCGACCGTCCATCTGGAATTCTGTCCACCGCACATGGTGACGAAATACCCTGTTCGAAAATCGACCCGTCCCTACCGTTACGTTTAGTGCAAGCGACCGAATTCCTGTCGCTCTTGGCGGGCTGATCCCGCCAGAATCGTCGGGATACCCTCATTTGCATCTTTCTCGTCTGCATGGGATTCTGCGGCATCCGGTAAGCGGTGCTAGACGACGTCGAGATGCCTAACCGCCCGAGCATGCTGGACTTGCGCGCCAACTCGTCGCATTCGGCTGCCTCCTCATCCTCCAGACCCTTGCGATCACCTCGTCTCCATATCGCCGGCGAGGCGCCTCCCGAATTATCCCCATTAGACGCCTTCGCCCATCAAAGTCGCCTGCTTGCCAAACAACTGCAGGATAGTAATAAAGATGGCAATAGGGTTAGCCGACTTCCTCCCCTGACCGTCGAAAGCCCTTTAGTCCAGCAGGCTCGTTCCGAATACTTTCGCTCCTTTGCGCAAGATGATTACCCGGAAACGGTCCCGTCTGAGCCAGTGTCTTCTGGGCTGTGCCTGCGTACTGAGGTTGAAGAAGCCTTCTTGCCCCAAGACAGACCGAGATCGATGCATCCACGAATGAGTCGGATTCCCCCGACGCCCGAAGATGCCAACTCAATGCCCCTCTTAACAACAGACTCGGAGAGGTCGATAAGGGGTCGTCAATTGGAATCCGTCAGCGAAACGAGTGATTACTTCGGTGCTCGCCGAGAGCGGTCCCCATCGCCTTTGAATAGCGACACGCAGTCGCAATATGAAACCCCGATCGACAGATCGCCCGCTCGCAAAAACGCCTCATTATTACATCCGGCCGGACGCCCTTATCCATTCGTCTCCAATTCGGCTGAGAAATCAAAGCATGGGTCATTCGATGAGCTCGGCCTGGCTCCCCCTCGCGGTCCGCTTTCCAGACGCTCTCCCAGCACCGTATCTTCGCCCCTGCCCGGGGATGAGGAGACCGGCAGTAACGTTTCGAGCTCCATCTATTCCATGTCGCTTCGCAAACTGTCAGGCGCAAGTATAGGAATGGCAAATGTGTTGCCATCTCCTGCCGTCAGCACGTTTCAAAGATCACCCTCCGTTGCGTCCGACTCATCTGCGCTACCGCGCCCATCCTTCAACTTCTCCAGACCGATCAGCAGGGCAGGCACCCCGAACCTTGACCTGCCAAAGAGGCAGGCCTCGTCAGATAGCCAGCCGTCTTTCATCTTGGCGGACGACACGGCCCATACTCCTGTGAGCATGCACAGCGACGCTTTTCCCGATACTCCCCTGGACGACGGACGAAGTGCAGCTCCATCTTACATATACTCGACGTTTTCACTCCCTCGGGGTAAGAGCATTCAGCGGTCTGGAACCCCGGACAGCCAAGTGCAGGGCTCCCTCAAGTGGGAACAGTCTGGACTTTCATCGAGCAGCGGCTCGCAGGCTCCTCGCGGTGCGCCGCCCTCACCACCCACGCGACCTTCGAGCTCGTCAACGCAGCCCATACCTGACGATGGTGCCAGCGTCGGAAGCAGCGCCGGAAGGCCATCGACTGACACTGGAAAGGGAAGCATGGACGACAACCGGCTTGGTGTTACTGGTTATGCTGCGTCTAGCCTCGGTCGGCCTTCCGTGGATACCACTCGTCTGTCCGAAGACGCTCCTCGAGGCCGAACTCTGACTTCGCCGGCGCACGAGGATGCAGCTCGCGGTAGGACACCTGCTTCAGTGGGTACGAGTAACTCGGCCAGCACCATTCGGCCGTCTCAAAGTTCGCGCATGATCGCACCGTCAGTATCGGAAATGTCTGCGGAAGAGCATCTGGCAAAGGGTATCGAATGCCATGAGAATGGTTCCTTGAATGAGTCGACGTACCACCTCCGCCATGCCGCGCGCCAGAATAATCCCACAGCTATGCTCTTGTATGCATTGGCCTGCCGTCATGGTTGGGGCATGCGCGCAAATCAGAGGGAGGGCGTCCAATGGCTAAGAAAGGCTGCAGAGTATGCCAGCGTTGAGATCGCTGATGATGAAGACCGGGCCAAGGAGGGCCGGCCAGCCAATTTCCTGGAAACCAAGACTCGCAAAGCTCAGTTCGCTCTCAGCATCTACGAACTGGGTGTCAGCCACATGAATGGATGGGGCATTGAACAGGACAAATCTCTGGCTCTTCGATGTTTTGAAATCGCCGGCAGTAAGTGCAACTTAACAAGTGGAGCCCGTGCCCAAACGATGAATGCTAACTTGTCCAAGATTGGGGGGATGTCGATGCCCTTGCCGAAGCCGGATTCTGCTACGCCAAAGGCGTCGGTTGCAAGAAGGACCTCAAGAAAAGTGCCAGATTCTACCGAATGGCCGAAGCCAAGGGAATGAGTATGGTCGGAAACAGTTGGTATGTACTCGTCATGACCGAATGCCTCTGAGTGCGCGCTGACTCCCGTAATAGGATACACAAGTCCAAGTACAACGACAGCGGAAACGATGCATCGCCGAAAGAAAAAAGCAAAAAGAAATCCCGGAGCAAGTCACGCACGCGAGCTATGTTTGGCCTAAAGACGGGCTGAACCAGTAACAATACCTAGATATTCGTTCATTCGAACATCTATAACGATTATGACATTCTTGCCAATTCATCTACGCCTTGGAGTTTCTGGAGCAACATTGCACTACTTCGTGGGTTCAGCATTGAGCAAGCAGTTCAAGCCTCTCGTCCTTGATGCTTGGCACCTGTGTTATTCCCCCATATTGGCCGACAACCACGGGGATAGGGCGCGCTGGAAAGCCACCTTTTGTTGTCGAGACACGGCTTCTTACAGGCCCTCACTCCATTCTTCTTTGTTAAACCTAATCCTCCCGCAGTTGAGGCGGATAGGCGGACTTTTTGGTGGCATGTAGGAAATTATCTGCTGTCAGGACATCGGGCTACTCAACAGCCAAAGTATTTTGCATGTACATATACCCTGGGAGCTGAGCACAGTGTCACAAAAAGCTCATAACAACGTACAAAATGACGCAGCATATGTTGAGAATTGTCAAAAAACCTTTGCTCTTGAGTTCTAGAGTGGTCGAAACCCTTTTATACACGTCTCCATCCATCATCGCCGTCGCTCGAGAATGTTCATCAGGTATCGACGTCCATCTTCTCCGATGATAGTGGCACCTCGTGCACACTGACGTATCTGCCGATATCGTTCTTCCGAATGATCTTCTCGTTGAGGACGGCCGTCGTGCCCTTGGGGAAAGCGTAGCTCTGAAGTTTGGAGCTCTTCTCATTTGGCTTGATATGGTTCCTCTTCAATGTAGTCTTGTCCTTGGTGATTATTGCCACGTCGACATTGGAGCCGGAGCCCAGATCGTTAAAAATGCCTGCCAAAATGGCCTCGCTCGCCAGCTTGACGGCCTCATCCTGTGTCAGGCTGGGCTTCCATTGGGTCTCGAAGACGCTCATGGCCGCCAGACTACCACTGCCCATGGTTACGTAGGGCAGCTTATCGGTGCTGCCGTGAGCGTGCACGGTGAAGAGATGAGTGCCGGTCGGGTCACAACCGGCGACGACGAGGTAGGCACCAATGTGGCCCTGGTAGCGGAACAGGTGCTGTTTGAGCAGCGTCATGCAGGTAACGACGCGGGGCTTGCGGCCGGTCGACAGGGAGTGCAGCTCGAGCTGCGAGGAGATGAGGGCGGTGGTGAACTCGGTGTCAGCGGCAGTGCCGGCGCCGGCGCACCAGATCTGAGGTGAGATGTAGTGCAGCTTCTCGCAGTTCTTGTCGGCGACGATGGGACCCGAGGTGGCTCGCGTATCGGCGGCGATCTATGATCCGGAAGAAAGTCTCGAGTCAGCGATAGTTGCAGCGTAAGAAGCAACATCGTGGGGAGCGTCTTCAAGGGCAGGGGAGGAGATCCTTAGGGGTGCAACAAGAGGATTCCTGGGGGGATCGCACGCACCACGACGCCTCCGTCAAAGATGCAGCCGACGATGGTCGTTCCCGTACTCGTGGCCTTTGGCAAGGGTACGCCACGGGCGTGCAAGGCCGCATTGCGGTTATAGTTGGAGAAATCGAAGCCCGGCATGCTGGGCGAGTGCAGCTGCTGATACCGGGTCGTGCTCGATCGTCCGTGAAGATCGCTGGCTGAAGTTGACGAAATCGGGAAGGGTCAAGCAAGAGTTCTTCTGTTTCGAAATTTGCTCTTTCAATTCGGTTTGTAAAATTTGTCGTGGACGTTGGCAAAGTTGGGATGGTTTGATGGAGAGGCGAGCTGATGACGAGGCTGGAAGCTGCCTTCAGACAACGCACGCAGTCGGAGCTCCTGGGTGGGACGCGGTCGCTGCTCCAGTGCGTACCTAGGTACCTTAGGAAGACACAAGACCCGCAGCCAGGCAGGCCCGGGGGGGGGGGGGGGGTACGTACTTATCCTCTGATGAGGCAAGGCGGTCACCTTCCATCTCAGCTCCACTCATTCACCCCCGGAAAGCTCACTTCACGTGACGGCGCTTAGCTTCCAAAAAAGTTACTGGGATCGGGTTTCGCGGCGAGCAGTTGCTTCTTGTAGGCGATCGATTGCTTCGCGCGCCTTTGCCTTTTTCCACCTTCTGCCGTTTCAGCAACCTCAATACCCTCGCGACGATTGACGAAATTCGACGTCACTTCACGCTATTGCTATCGAATTTTACTAATTTTCTTCTCCTCGACGACTTGAATCTCGACGGGGACTCACGATACAGTAGCTTTCAGCAACTCGAAAGTCTGGTAGCACGCCTCCAGAGTTGCGATACACGGGTTCACGACAGTACTTAGGAGTCTGGTCCTATGCCGCAACCGAATATATGAACTGATATAACGGCTTCGGGTCTCACTGTCGTCCTTCGCCATGGCCTCTCCCTTTGGCAACTCTGCCGGTGTGGCAGGCGGAGCTGCCGCTGGGGCTGTCAACTCAGGACCTGACCTGGAGACGATCCAGACAGAGGTAAATCGAACAGTCATCATACGATTACTAGTAGTCTTCTGACGGGGGCTAATACACATCTAGGCTCTCGGTTTTCTTTCAATAGCAGGCGACGCCAAGGTTCGTCTGACCACTGCCTGGTCGACACTCCCGGCTCCAACCTCCTCACTCCTTAGCATCGCGTCGCGAAAGGGCCTTGTCGCCGCAGCCGGCCCAGATCAACTCATAATCGCACGAACGGAGTCCGTCCGAAAAGCTTTTGAGTCCCCAAAAAATGGCGATACCGATGTGCGGGCGTTTGAGCCTCAGCTTCTCATCCCCATGCCCATGCGCATCTCGCAGCTCGCTTTTACGGCCGATGAGAATTACCTTGTGCTATCGGCAGAGAATGGCGGAGGTCTCGCAGTGTACGAAGTTCAAAGCCTTTTACAGGGCTCGAAGAACTCTACCTTTGAGCTCTCGACCAACGGGGAGCCGCTGCGTATGCTGGTGCCGAATCCAACGCCGGAGAAGGCTGAGCTCTGCGCCATTGTCACAAATAACGGAAATCTGCATATGGCAAGCCTAAAGGAAAGGCAGATCAGCAACGTGTTGAGGAGTCAAGTCAGCTGTATTAGCTGGAGTGCCAAAGGGAAGCAGCTCTGCGCCGGCCTTGCGGATGGCACAATACACCAGATGACACCTGAGGGGGACGCGAAAGCAGAAATTCCAAAGCCGCCCAGTGTGGGCAGTTGTCATGGTACAGAACCCTCACCTCCTTTTCTCGGATTTTCATACTGATTTGATAGTAGTTTCTTCACTTACCTGGCTGGAGAACAACCTCTTCCTTGCCGTTCATACTACAACCAACGAAACCCCTTCGGCGTCTGTCTACCACATCATCACTCGCGAGCCCCCTTCCAACTTTACCTTTCAAAAAATCAACGATCCCGTCGATCCCTTTGGCTCAGACAAGACGCCACATCATTCCATTCTTCGATTGAGAGACTTTCCCCCTGATCTTCAAGATCTACTCATTGTTGCCTCCACGGCTTCGACAGAAGTCGGCTTGCTGAGCCGATCCAAGGCTCCTCTTACAACCGACAAGCCCGCGAACTCTATTACTGGGGTCTTCACTCATACCGAGCTTCTAGATGACACCAAGAGACCAACCCTTCCTATGACAGATTCCATGGATGACTCAACTCCGGTGGGCATCGCTCTGGATCTCTCCAGCAAAGACAAGGTCTACAAACCTATTCCTTCAGAAGAGGAGCTTGAGGAATCCCCCACTCCGCTTCCGGGTTTGTGGGTACTCACGCATGAAGGCATCTTGTGCTCGTGGTGGGTAGTGTATACAGATTCCGTCATGAAGGGGACTTCTTACTCCGGACTTGCAATAGCTGAGGGAGCGGTGCCAACCTCGATTCCTGCACAAACGGCACCAGCAGTCTCGGCGGCCCCTTTTTCGAGCTCGAACGCAACGGCTTTCGGCGCCCCAGCAGCTCCAGCACCAGCGTTTGGTGCGTCGACCCAACTGGGACAAAAACAATCACCTTGGGGAGGTTCTGTTTCTACGCCTGCCGCTAATACAGGCGGCGCCGTCTTCGGAGCGAGCACTTTCGGAAATTCGCCAAGCTCTGGAGCCGCCTTTGGCAAGGCGAGTCCCATAGGGTTCGGCCAGTCCTCCCAGCTTGGCATAAGGACCTCCTCGCCATGGGCAACCGGAGGGGTCGCTGCTCCATCGTTCGGTCAGTCTGGTTTCTCAGGCTTCGCAAAAAATAGCAGTAATCAGAGCCCCTTTGGAGCAGCATCACCTTCGCCCTCGTCTGGAGGTTTCTCTGGATTTGCTAAGCAAGGCGGCTTTGCGTCGATTGCCGCAGAAAACCGGAATGGCTCAAGCGTTTTTGGATCTGGAAGCAAGCTCCCAAGTGAGCCATTCGGGTCAGGGACAGGGTCGAACGCCTTTGCCTCCAAAGACAACGAATCCACAAGCAATGTGTTCGGATCTACCCCCTTCAAGCTTGAATCTTCCTTCAAAGCGGATCCCAGCCAGGCCGAAAGCAATGATCAGCCTCCTGCGACGACCGGATCGTCACTTTTCGGCTCTGACTTCAGTAGCTTGGTTGGGCAGCAGCCTCGAGCAACCACGCCTCCCGGGAAGGACGAGGACATGGACACTGCCGAGCCTACTGAGCAGACACCACAGGCTCCGCCGCCCTCCGTATTCTCAACTACCGCAAACCAAGAGTCAACTACGCCGACAACCACGCCAGCTCCCGGACGATTCGGATTTGCTTCTTCACCTGCCCCCGGAACGTCACTTTTCGGGCAACCTACGAAGCTCGGGCAATCCGGCGGACTATTCGGCTCTGGCGAGCAGACTCCGAAGCCGTCAAGCGGTATCTTTGGCTCTGCCGAGCAAACACCCAAGCAGCCAACAAGCACGTCAAATATTTTCGGTCAGAAGAAGGATGAGCCTATACCTTCGATCGAGAAGAGCACGGAACCCGAAACCCCCAAGATCAAAACGGAAGAGGATGATCGTCCATTCACATCTCATGTTACGAGCAAAGAATCCGCTACAATGGGAGGTTCTTCGTTGTCCACAACACCTAGTATGCCCAAAACGCTATTCGGTAACCCCCTGGCGTCATCAAAACAAGAGGCGATGGCCAAGACACCGAACGCCGCCAATCAAAGCTCGTCGGTGTTTGGAAAATCCGCTTCAGACAAGGCTGCTGCCGAAGCAAAGGTGGCTGATGATGCGCCATTGCCCCCGGACTTCATCACTGCGCCCAAAACCTCCATACCGGAGGCGCCATTGCCACCTGACCCGACTCAACCTAAATCTGATCTCAAAGTAGAGAGCGAAGCCCTGGCGCTCGACACGAGTCCGCTCAAGGCATCGCATAATGAAGTGCCGTCGATCCCCTCTGGGCCCGAAGAGAGTGATGAAGGAAGCGACCTTGGCGAAGATGACGAGTCGGAGGGCAGCGGCGTGGATGTGGCCAAAGATCTCAGTCCCACCGCCCTTGGCCCAGCACCGACCCTGGGTTACACCCCTCAGAGCTCATTTGGCGGGGTTGGAGGAACAACACCTGCTACTGCACGGGCAGAGCAGGATCGGCCGAGAGCGCTCTTTGGGGAGATTGGCCGCAATGCGCCGCTTTTCCCCCGACCAAACGCGGGAAGTCCTCGATCGCCCAGCCCCGTGCGCAATGCCGCGACACAGCGAGTTTTCCGCATGGATGCGACGAGATCGGTCAGCGCACCAGGGATGGCGTCGCAATTGCTGGGGACTCCAAAGTCTCAGTCAGTCATGGGCCGTCACATTGTCAGCAGCGAGAAGCTGGCCAATGCCGAGGAGTCCTTCTTGCAACAACATCGGAAACTCAAGGCTCGTCAGGAGGCCGAGGAAACCCGCCCCTTGATCGACGAAGAGGATGACGAGGTGCAAAAGGTTCTTGCATCCGAGGTGGAGGGCACTCTGGAGCTGGACGAGTTTATTGCCCACTCCAATGTTGCGCCACCGGCGCAGGATAGCATACCGTCACAGGTGGAGGCAGTGTATCGCGACATCAACTCGATGATCGATACGCTTGGCTTGAACGCCCGCGCAGTCAAGGCCTTCCTGAAAGGACACACTGAGAATGGGAAAGAGGGCGGACGAGACAAGGACGACCTCGAGATTCCAGATGATTGGGTTCTGTGCGAGGTGTCAGAGTTGGGCGATGTCTTGGATAACGAGCTCTACGGTGACCTCGAGGATGGCCGGGTACAGGATCTCGACAGCAAGCTCGATGCCTGTCAAGAATTGTCACGCGAAATGCAAAGGCTTCGGGCCAGGCAAGAAGACGTCAAGCGAATAGTCATGGCTCGGCTGGATCCAGATCAGGTCCAAGTGGCACGTTCGCTACCACTCAGCGCCGAACAAGCGGCCCAACAGAATGAGCTGCGGCGAGAATATGGCAACTTCTCAAAACTCCTAGCGCAGGCTGAGGAAGCGTTAACGCTACTAAAGACGAGGCTGGCAGCCATGTCGGGCTCATCTGGCAGGGGAAGCTCCAATGTGCCGACGGTCGACGCGGTCATCCGTACCATTACGAAAATGACCTCGATGGCGGAGAAGCGAAGCGGGGATATCGACGTGCTCGAGACGCAGATGCGCAAGATGCGGCTTGGATCCGTCAGTCGGGAGGGGTCACCGATGGTGACGCCGCAAACAAAGAAGAGCATCATGATGACACCGAACGATTCGACGCCTTCGCGGACTTTCCGTCACAGCCTCTCGGGAAGCGTCTCGCTGGGACCATTGGCAAGAGCAACACCTCCGCGGAAGAAGCTGAGTGGCTTCAGCAGAGAGGAAAAGAGTGACCTCATGGGCAAGAGAGCCAGACGACAGGCTGTTCTGGCCAAGTTCAAGAGTAGCGTGGAAAAGAAGGGTGTTTCGGTATGGAATATGGAGGACATTGAATAGGCTAGACATTAGGTAGCGATGGCCGCTCAGGAGTACCACGCAAGGTTTTCATGAAAGAGGCATCTTTGCGAAAAAGGCATTGGCTTATTTGAAATATTACCAGGCGACGTTGTATTGCTCGTTGCGCTTCTCGTGCTTTGTAGGTTTTATGGTGCAATATTTTGAGACGGCTGTCATTGACATTATTGTAGCGTCTGGATACCTTGGGCACACAGTTGAGTGGGTGCAGCGCGAGTGCGGTAAGTGTATGAATACTGTATTCGTAGGGGTCCCTCATCAATAGGCTTGCAGGAAAGTCGAGCTCCACCATGGTGGGGATGCATGGCGCCCGCTGTCGTCGTAGTGGGGCTCCGTCTTATCAGCGATAAGGCAGCTCAGTCAATCGCCCGCAACGGCAACTTTTTTTCCTAATCGCCGTTTTGGAGGAACCATTCTGCCGTCGTTCTTGACGATCCTCGACACCATCACCCACTTCCTCCATTTTCCGGCATATCTCACCCACAATGGCTCCGGTACAGCAGGCCAGCTGGCGCAATACGCCAAGTGCCGAAGAGCTGGAGCGCCGCAACGTGAGTACTGCTGCTTTTCGTCAATCGACGATTGACCGGGCGCAAGATTGCTGACCAGGCGCAATGTGGGTATTGAACTATAGACTGTTGGCATTCACAAAGAGACAGTCACCAATGTGATTACGACCGACTATCCAGGCCACTTCCCCGGCGAGGATATGGCCTTCACCATCGAGCGCTTTCGTTCCGCCTTTTCCGTTAATTTCCACCGCAACGACGCCTCACACGCTTCCTTCTCCCTCGTAGGCCTCGACGCCTCGCTGGCAAATGCCTTTCGCCGCATCCTGATAGCCGAGATACCCACGTTAGCGATTGAGAATGTGTACATCGAGAACAACACATCCGTCATCCAGGACGAGGTTCTGGCGCACCGTCTCGGCCTGATACCCTTTGACGGCGGCCGGGAGGGCCTTCACAACTTCCTCAAGTGGTACAAGAAACCGGAGCCGGGCGAGGACCCTTATGCCAACTGCTTCGACTGGAACACGGTGCGGCTGGAGCTCAATGTGACCTGCACGGTCAATAAGGACGCGGCGCCCGACGAAAGGGACCCGACAAAGGCTTTCCACCACGCTCACGTCTACGCCAAGGACATTGTCTTTGTGCCCACGGGCAAGCAGGCCGACTACTTCAGCGGCGCGGACGCTATCCGGCCCGTTAACCCAGACATTCTGATTGCCAAGATGCGCCCGCGCCAGACCATCAACCTCTCCATGCACATGCACAAGGGCATCGGGGCCGACCACGCCAAGTTCTCGCCCGTCGCCACGGCGTCGTACCGCCTCCTGCCCACCATACAAATTCTCAAGCCCATAATCGGCGCGGATGCGGAAAAGTTTGCGCGCTGCTTCCCCGAGGGCGTCATCGGCCTCGAAAAGGTATCAAGGAAAGAGGCCGCCGAGGCCGGCAGCGGCTACGAAGGCCACGCCGGCGAGGTCAAGGCCGTCGTCCGGGATCCCATGAAGGATACGGTCAGCAGGGAGTGCCTGCGCCATGAGGAGTTTGAGGGCAAGGTCAAGCTGGGCCGGAGGAGAGACCACTTCATCTTCTCGATTGAGAGCACGGGGCAGTGGGACAGCGACGAGCTCTTCCTCGAGTCCATCAAGCACCTGAAACTAAAGTGCAAAAAGCTCGAGCAGCAAGTCATCAACATGACGCGGTAGTTGCGGTGCAGGGACGGTGTTTCGAGTTTTCAAACGTCAAATCTCTTACGATACGGGCTGGGTGTCTCTTGGTCATTTTTCTGCCTCTTGCTGGTTCCGGTTTTGCCTTGACATTTGGGTTCTTTTTCATATTCCTCATCGTCATATTCCTTCTATGTCTTGGCCTGGGTAGACGAAAGGGAAGCTGATACCACGGCATCAAGTAAATGTCAATACAGATCATGATTCATCTACCTACATCTATCTCTGTGATGCACGGCATGTTGACCACTGGGTGGTGGCTCTGACTACTCGCTTGGTCCTGTTTCAACGCCGGAAATGCAAGGACGCAATCATACCCCGACGGTCCATCCTACCGTGGACGTCGGCACGTCGATTTGCAAGCCCCTTACCCTCAATGATATCTCTTCACTTGATTCCGAATTCTAATCTGTCTTGAACTGGAGGTAAAAGTTAAACTCGAGCGGAAAGGCCGGATCCGTCACAACCACCAGCTGTCTATTCTCGATGCCGAGCTCGGCAATCGTCTTGCTCAGGTTCGGCCGCGTCTGCTCCTCCAGACTCTTTGGTGACTGCATGTAAAGAGTCTTTCCCTCGGCACGGATCGAGGGTTTCTTGAGCTGTGCTTCGGGCCGCGTCGCCAAGGAGTCGAGAAGGTCCTGGAGCGTCTTGCGCGGGTCGACATCCAGGGGCCGCGCTTGGCGGCCGCAGACGGGGCAGTCGTCCTTCTTCTCGTGCTTGAAGGTGTACGTGTATATGCCGTCGTTGCCCGAGTACATCATGTAGTTGTTCTCGAAGCCGAGGCACGGCGCGGACGTGGTGGCGATCTTGAAGGCCTCGTTGCAGCAGGCCGCAGCGATGATGGCGTTTGTCGAGGCGATGGCGGGGATGATGTTCTTGATGGTTCCCTGGGTGAGCGCGTAGGTGACGCCGGGGATGTTGAACTCCTGCGCCCTGACGAGCGCCTTTTGGTACAGCCAAGTGACGTGCTCCGGGTCGTCCTTGTCCAGCTGTGGGAAGGGCTTCTCGCGGTCCCAGGCGATGATGTGCGCCCACTCGACGCAGTGCTCGGGCTGGCGGGGGATCGAGGCGATGGTGCACAGGGGCACGGCGGCACGGGGCGCGTGCATCTCGAGCTGGCACTCGATGCACGACGTGATGGTAGGCAGAACCACGCGGGCCTGGCCCTTGAAGCCCTCTGTGCCGCCGTCGATGAGGGGCTTGATGGCGTCCGGGTCCTCAGACTCCTCGGCGATGGACACAAGCATCGCGTTGATCCACCGCCGCGCCTCGATGCTGTCGAGCCCGCAGACGACGAGCTGGAACTGTCGGTAAAAGTCTTCGTCAAAGTCCTGTATCCGCTTGTTGTGCGCCGTGATGGAGACGCCCTTGACCCGCTGCTCAACGAAGCGCGCCGCCACTTCGGCCTTGTACTTGCCGACATCTGACTCGCGAAACAGGAACTGCCGGTTGAGGTTGGAGATGTCTATCGTGTCTGGAAAGAGAGGATGGATGATTCAGCACGCGAGACGAGGGGCGTCACAAGCTAGACTCCAATGCCAGGACAGAAGGCAACACACCCATGTCGATGACGTGAATGTCCCTGAATTTGGACAGGGCCAGGTTCTTGAGGATCTCGCATCCCAGTCCTCCCGCACCACTGCATGATGTTTGAGTAGACTGCGATCTTCAAGACTCAAGAGAGGTGGACTGACATAACGCTATGAGAAGTGAAGGGGTCGTCAGATTTGGGCCGCACTGGAAGCTAGTAGGTAGGCAGGCGCGGGGATTTCTTACAGGACTTTAAACATGTCGAACTGCGCAAGGAACTCCTCAGACGTCGCATCTGGGTCTGTAAAAGGTCCAGGATTCCGGCGAATTTGGTTGAGATACTTCCTATAATGGCCGATTCAGTCAGTAGAGTCTTGGTACGTCTGCGTGCTCGACGTACCATCGCGCCTCCTCGGATGCCGTCTGGGCCGCGGACGCCATCTTGTCCGTCGAGTAGTGGAGAGAAGCTGGATTGTAAATATGACCCAACCGCCTTAATATCGTGGTATTCCTAGGGGGTGTGAGGAACAGGCAGTGCAGAGTTGCTTGAAGGAGGGTAAATGCGGATGAGCCCAGCCTCGGTGAGGGTCGGTGAGTCCTCGGTGAAGGTGGGGCAACTGCCTTCAAGCTCCCGAAGGTCTCATAGCCTCGATTCTCAACACATTTTCCTGCCTCATATCCTGCGCACCACCTTGCCATGTCACTTTTCTTTTCAAAATCATCGGCTCAAATGACGAGAAGATTTGATCAAGTGCTCTCGCTCAAGGATCGGGTCAGTTCGCAACCTCACAACAACAGGTCTACCTCTTCGGCGCCGAGCGAACCATGGATGAGCTGCTCACTCCGGTGAGCTCGACATACTTCAAGTCGAAAATAGTTGAAGAGCCCCTTTTCTCAGAGGCCAAGCCCGTCAAGACAACTAGTCCCAGAACGGCTGTCGCAAGTATAAACTCTGCAGACGAAGCCCTCGAAGCACTCAGGAATCAGCCAGACTACGACTCGCTGATCGTGGTCCTTCGCTACCTCACCAAACCATCACAACATACAAACTCTTTTCAGCTGCATTCGCCGAGTCCGCAGAGCGCGTCTATTGTCCACGCTCTGGTCTCAGAAATCGTGCCGAATTATTGGGCCTTGTTGCAAGAGGGCTCCGCCGACAATGGAGCAAAAGGGAGCGATGTCGATCTCTTGCTTTCATGCCTACGGAGCGTATCCGGCCTCAACGCAATCACGGCCCATGTCAGAGCCCTGACACAAGAAGCCAAGCTCTCCAAGCAAGACATGAAGCGACCAGATGTCGCTCTGAACATTGACATATTCCTAGATTTGCTCGCTGCTGTGCTGGGTGGCGACTCCTCCATCCACAACCTCTGGACTTCATCCACTGTCAATATCGGCGATAATGCAGCCCTGAAGAAGGTTCAAACTCAACAGCTAGTTTCGCTTCTCACGAATGGACGTATCGTATCCCTGTCTGCCGAGGCATTCGCCGTGACAGGTACCACGCGCAAATGGACCGCAGACGGCTTGGAATACAGCCAATGGATTGCCCGCAATCTTTCAACCTGGGTCAAGTCTGTACAATCGGACGACGAGTCAGCCTTTTGCTACGATATGTTCCAGCGGTCGACTTCATTAGGATACGCTAGTAAGTCGCCATGGCCGTCTTTAAAAGAATTGCACTTACTGTCTTAGGCGCCTTGATCGAGACCGTCATTGACGACGTCCTTTTATCGCAAGATGGAAGCCCAGAGGCATTCACCAAGCTCTGTTTCCATCAGTCGCGGGTAACGAAGAAGGTCATGGATTTTCTTCTCCAGTACTTGGCTCAGCGGTTCCTCAACAGCCTAGATCTCGACCGCTCAGAGTCAAATGCCACGGTAGGAGCTGTTTCTGGCCTAATCGATGCCGTGGTTTCTGGAGATGCATCTAGGAGCGCCCATCTTGTCTCTTGGTGCACCGCCTCATCAGGTGCCGGCCTTGGGGATGGAGTCGGCATCCGTCGTGCAGTTGTTGCCTGTATTGCCAAGGACAAGGACAACATAACTTCGGTTCTAGAAAAGAGTCTCACTCAATTTGGAGATCAGCTGTACATCAAGCATGCTGCGATGCTCCAGCAAGAAGGCGTGTTGAGCCCCTTCACCCTCACAGGATGCTTCTAACTTGGGCATAGTCCATACGCAGATACTGCTTCTCTCGGCAGGACAGATTTCCAGGCTCTTCCCCATAAAACTGAGTATGCTCCTACGATCTAGCACCTATCTCACTACAATATCGAACCGAATCGCTTCAACGCAACCAAGAGCTCGTTTTCTGGGTATGGTGGTCGGCGAGGCCCTTTCATCCCTGGTCGATAATAAGACTAAGAAACTCGACTTTCACATGGAGGAGACGGAGACGGATGAAGCCGAATGGTTGAAGAGTCTTTGCAAAGCTACTGACTCTATCGGAACTTTCCAATCTCTAACAAGGGAGGAGGCCCCTCGGTTGCCAAGCGCAGCTACATCTGTGCCTGCGGTAAAGGTCAAGTCACAGTCAAAGGCAGGATCGAAGCATAAGCCGCCAACACCCCTGACAGTCCCGAAAGCCATCATCGAAGAGATCGACTCCTCTGGTGACGAGGAGGACCTTGTCCCCTATGACAAGGCGTCGGATCCCGAGGATTCAGACGACGATGCCACCCTAGTTCAACGCAACAAGATCAAGGCTCCGGTCTACATCCGTGATCTCATCAGCTACTTGCGAGATTCTGAAAGCTATAACAAGCAGAACCTGGCGCTTCAGACGGCACCGGTCTTGATCCGCCGCAAGGCCAACTTTGGAACCGAAGTCAGCGCGCACGCCGACGAGCTGGCAGGCCTATTAATCGGGATACAAGACAAGTTCGACATTGACGGGTTTGCGGAGAAGCGACAGCAGTGCATGATTGCGCTCGTAGTCGCTCAGCCGAAGCTGATGGCGCCCTGGTTCGCGCGCACATTCTTTGAAGGCGATTACTCTCTGGCGCAGCGGACCGAGATTCTCGCCACGCTCGGCCTATCGGCGCGGGAGCTCGCCGGCTTCGACGTGTCGGAGCATCAGACCGCCGCCTCGTTTCCTTCCAAGAGGCTTCCGGGCAAGATTGAGCAGCTCTATCTCGACTCGTCCCAAGAGCCGGAAGCGTCGTCCTCGTCCCGGCTCAAGGCTCTCCCTCCCACGGCCCTCGAGTCCATCGCGCAGTCCCTGACGTCCTCTTTCTTGGAGCCCCTCGCAGCGCAGGCCGCCGATGCGACGAGCGGACCCGACGTCCTCAAGCTTGAGACCTTTACGCAGCGGTACAAGTCCAAGAGGCCAGCCAAGCCGCGAGTGCGCGCGATCCCAAACACCACGGCCGCGCTGCTCGCCGTGTCCTTCTTCTCCCCGCTCACCGCGCACTTCCAGTTCGCGCTGCGCTCTGCAAAGCCAGCGGTCCTGAACCCGGCCCTGCTGGCCCTATACCTGCAGACCCTCGGCGTCGTCGTCGACGCCGCGGGGCCCTCGACGCTGGCCCTGCCGCAGCTGACGGCCGAGCTGTGGGACCTGCTGCTGCGCGTGCGGGCGCACGTCCTGGGCGACGCGGGCGCCACCAGGGGCTGGCTCGTCGCCATGACGGTCCTGGTCGGCATCAACGAGGGCGGCGGCGGCGGCATGCGTCGCCTCTGTGAAGAGCACGGCCGCGAGCTTGTCGAGACGCGCGAGTGGGTCGGCGGCATCGTCGAGAGGACACGCGGCGACGACGGCGGCATCGAGAACGATGTCAAGATGTTGGCCGCGGGTGTGCTCATCAAGCTCGGCGAGGCTATTGAGAAGTATCAGGCCTTGCTCATTGGAGACTTGATAGGATTCTCTTGAATAGCGCCAGACGCGTTGCAAAAGCACAAGATGTCCATTATAGCGTGCAAATCCAATGTCACTATGGCTCGTGCCGAAGATAGGAACGGAGATATGCAATCTTGATTGCTGTCCCGTAGCAGCGTCTATTACCAAGTGACTCTAGATGCAATGGCAGACACAGGCTGTATCGTCAGCGAGACCAGTCGCTGGAATGAAGAAGGGGCATATTCCTCGTCACTCGTAAGCTACTCTCTTATCCAAAATCCACGCAGATTCCGTAACCGCGCGAGCAATGCATGCGAAACCCCCAATGGGAAACTCCGTTCCAGAAACTCCAGCCAGTACGGCGCTCACCATGCGAAACCCATTCACAGGCAAAATCGATCATCAATCACCGTCGCCGACGGGTTCCATCCTCGGTAGACCTTCGCTGCGCATCGGCAGGCTAGACAGGCACCAGTTGGCGTGGCTGAGGTGGTCGCTCAGACTCATTGCCATGCGCCGCAGCTCACTCTTGACTTCTTCCGAGGAAGCCCGGCCCTCCATGACGCGTGACGACGGCGCAATAGGCAGCGGTGGCAGTGATGCGTAGTTGAAGGGCAGGGGCTCGCGAAGATCGCCACGTGACTGATCATACTGCCCAGGCGGATCCTGAAGCGAAGGCGGAAACTGGGACGCGACCGGCGCGACGGTCTGTGGAGGTGACATTGACTCGGGATCCATATCGACAAACTCGCTCAGAGAATACGGTCTGCTGCCGTTGATAGACTGTTCACTGGCTGTTCCCGGGCGCTGTGCCTGCTCATTATCAGATGAGTGTCCTGGCAAGTCCGCCACAACGGTCGCATATTGCATGTCGTCCGAGACGTATATCGAGGGTTCTCGATTGGTACTGTGCGTCACGTAGAGTGAAGCATGTTTCTCCAGCTCAAATGGGTTCGCACCGCCCATCTCTGAGCCGCTGATGGAACCAACGTCCGAGTGCGATGTAGATGGTCTGGTATAGTCGGTTGAAGAGTCCGCAAAGCTCATATCGAGGTCGATCAAGCTTCCGACCGATTCGCGGTTCACCGGACTGTGCTTCGAAGAGACATCGCTAAACACCGTTGAGTTATGAAGGGGGTCAGTGGGATGGCGAGAGAGCTGCGGTTGCGAACCAACTTCCGGTGTAGACACTTCGTCGGTGAATGGAAACCTGAACATTTCTGGGTTTGCCGAGGCAGGAGGGGCCATGGTCGGGAATTTCCAATCCTGCGTGCGACGGTTGATATTTACATCCGCGGGATCGCTAAGAGGCGCCTTCACATATACGGAGCCGTCACCAAGATCGTAGTTGGATGAGGTGCGCGGGTCCCCTGCTCGGATGGTGTTCAGGTCAACGAAAAGCGACAAGTCGCTGCCGTGAAGAGAGGCATCTAGATCAATTAGAGACTCGCGAACGTCCGCTGCTGGGGCTGACTCGTCTCGAAGCGGCAGATCCGAAGCCGGCGCCATAAAAGGTCTTCCATAGTACGCCCTCGAATTGTCCTCGTAGTTTGAGATAGTGTTGGGGTCAAAGACCTTTTCCAGTGGCGCCTTGACAGAAGGAAGCTGTGGCGGCGGGCGTCGACGAGACTTTGGCTTGGACGGGCGTGAGGTTTCCTCAAACGACTGTTGGCTGAAGTCAACGCCTGAACCGTAGGCGTCAAAAACCTCCTCAGCCTTGCCGCTATCGAACATTTGCTGATCGAAGGCAGCGGTTGTGCTGAAGTTCCATTCATCGTTCGCGAGGGCCGTAGACGGGATGTCGGAGAGCCCCTGGGCGCCTCCGGCTGAGAAGAGAGAGCGACGGTCACCACCTTGAGCTTCCCATAGCTTGAAGCCCCTGACCAGGTGGGAGAGCGAGGAGGTAGGATAAGTGTCTTCGGTCTGAAAAAGGTAGCCGTGGCGTTGAATCTCTCCAATGATGGGTCGTTCGGCAGGGTCTTGCCTTAGACAGTACGAGACGAGGTCCTTGAGCCCGGCGGAGTACTTGTCCCCCTCAAGTCGAGGAGCTCTCTGCTTAATCCGGTTACCGAGCTGCGCAAAGTCTATGCCGATACTATCTGTAGCGTTGGGGGGTAAGCCAGAGGCAATTTCGTAGACCATGGCGCCAAATGCCCATATGTCGACCTCGGTTCCGTAGGAGGCGGTATGGTCGAAGAGTTCCGGAGCCATCCAGTGAGGCGTTCCGATAAATGTAGTGCGCTTGTCAGCTTTAGTCTCGATGACACCAGCAACGCCAAAGTCGCAAAGCTGGACGTCTCCGACTTCAGTGACCAGCACGTTGGCGCATTTGAGATCACGATGGATGATGCCCTGCCCATGAACCCAGCGCATGGCCTCCGCAACCTCGCGAAGGATGGGAATGATCCATTTCTCTTGCAAGCCTCCCGGCGCGGTCGGTTTCATTAGAGTGGCCACGCTGCCGCCGGCACAGTATTCCGTGATCATCCACATGGACTGGCCGACGGGCAAGGCCTCGATGACATGGTTGATGTTCTTTGCGCCGCTATCACTCAGCAATTGCAGCGCGTTGATCTCTTTGAGCAGATCGCTATACGTGTCGGCCCGCTTGGGATCGATGGTATCGCCCTCCTCGATGTCAATAATCTTGATGGCGACAAGGCGGCCCGTCTTCTGGGCGGTGGCCTTGTATACGCGGCCAAAGTTTCCCTTGCCAATGAGCTCGTTGAGATGATATGGCGGGACTTCTTTTTCGGACTTTGCGCACTCCTCCACAACGGCCTTTTGCATCTTCTTGGCATCCTCGAATGCTCTCTGTTTGGTGACAGAGAGCTCAGACCAGCTCACCCGAAGGGCCGCCATGGCGCCTGAGGCTTCGGGCGGACCGCCGAAGGCAACGGACTCGAGCTCAGTTGAAAGTCAAGGGCGGCAGCAGTCGAGCGCGCATCATGGGGGAAATTGAAAGTCTCGATGGTTTGGAGACAAGGCGGATGTCGCCGCGACGTCGCCGTTGAGAAGCCCAAGGGGGGGTTAATGGCTGGGAACTGGCATGGCCTGAGATGCGGTCCGGTGTGTCAGGTGGGGTCACGTGAGTGCTTGACCATCGCCGTCACCGAGCGCCACTGCCCGAACACTCACGTTTCATCCACGACAATTTGGGCTGTATCCGAATCAGACGGTCTGGTGAATTTCGAAGATAGATTGTTGCATTTTTGGGCTTTGCGATATGGCCATGACCTTAAATCAGTCTAAGTCCCATAGTATAGGGTACGTAGATGAACTGGATAGTACACTCCCAGCTTCATGCTTCTTGCAGTTTCCCAAGAAGCTTGCCGTGAATTCCCTCCCAGCCACTCTCACAGGTGCTTTTGACGATCCCAATGACAAACCTGGAGCATTTTATAACGACATCTTCGACCAATATTAGTTCGCCGCCCTCGGTCTCCTCGATTTGCCAGACCGTCTCAAGCATCGTACTCATGGGACTGCGAATCCGCACAAAGCAGCCATTGTCAATGTTCATGAACTCATATGTACTCACGACATCCGAATCCCAGAGTCCGGCGGGAAGAGCGTGCAGCTTGTCAGTCACCTGGTAGCACTTTGGGGGTGCAACGGCAGGGTCACAACGACCTTCCGGTACGACAGGCTCTGGATCTGATGGGGTATCGCGGAGCTCATATTTGACCATATGAGGATCACATTGGATGAAGAACTCGTGATTCTGGAGTGTCGAAATTGCCTTTTCTGCGGTAATACCAGCAGGGATGGGACTGGAGTGTCGAAGAGAAGCGGTTGTGCTGAACATGGCCAACAGTTGACGCTCGTTTAGTGTGTTAGCCCCTGAATATAATCCGGCTCATGGCAAACTCACGATCAGAGTGAAAGGATCACGGAGGCTGAGAACGTCGGTGAGCTTTTGAGATTATGGTCAATGGTTCTCACATATATATGCCGGTTTCCAGGTCGACATTGAACATTGCGGACTGAGCGTCGCCGGCGTCTCCGTCTCAGACATAAAGCTCGAGCTCCCTCTGACCCAAGATCCACATAATTCGAGACACGTGCGACGACACGTACAAGTAGGCCTGTGAGTTCCGTATGAGGTCGTCCATGTGTTGTTAGGGATGAGAGAATGATATCCATATCTTTTCCTACATGAGTCTATTACATCGGCTTCAGCGCTTGATTTTTGTTCTCGTCGGCTGTACGACTACGAAGGGCTGCCATCAATTGCCATCCTAGAGCCGGCTTCCTGCATGGACTTGGCTGGTAGCCTGGTACCCACGAAAGGGTACGTACTGTACTTCCTGATCTGGAGTCTGGGACTCTGGGGTCGAACTCCAGCATTGCCGCCCCCACCCCCACCTTCGTAAAGTGCAGTCTATTGTTAGTCACTAGCCACGTGACTTCGCGATGTAAGAAAGTCGCTCGCAACGCGGCCTTCGTGTCTTGCTGCACGCCACCGTGAACACTGAGCAGGATCCGATGCTCATTGCCTCACCCTACGGCAATAGCCCACGGCTGCCGGCTGTTAGAACTTGCAGACGAATGCGTCCCAGCTAGTATTGAGGCAGACATGCTCTTCTTCCTATAGCTAGCCTCTCGTCACCATTCGCTCGACATCGCCACCATGGTGACTTCAACGAAGCTCAACCGGTCGCATACCCCCCGAAAGCCTACTACTGGTACACAATTCTCCAAGAAACCAGTAAAACCAAACGCCAGTATCCTCAGCTTCTTCCAGAAAACCCAGAAGCAGGAGGAATCCCTCTTTGTCGGTGCAACGCCAGAACTCGACCATCCTGATGACGACATATATAGCGCTGGAGAATCTCGCTTCAACGAGTCCGAGTCTCCAATCAAGAAGAGACGCTTGAGCGACGGCAAGCATGTGGTGCCAGATTCTTGCCAGGAATCATCGAGGCATGAGGCATCGGAGGATTCCTCGAACCCTACCGTCCAAGACGTGAAAGATGTCAAGGTGGCAAATTCAGCAACGGAACCTACGCGCAAAAAAGCACGACCTCGAATCAATGGACCCTTCATCGTGGATTCCGATAGCGAAGATGACGAAGAGACTCCTTTGATTGGGAAGGGAAATGTATCTTTTCCTGATCATGAACCCATCAAAGCAGAGGCGATATCCGTTGTTCCTCCCATCGAAGCAGACCGGAGTGCAAAGCTCCCCACGGACCGAACTACCGAGGCCCCTATCACCATAAAACATGAAGACTCCACGTATGCTCGTTTTGATGAGCTTGATGAGACGGAGGTTCTTGACGAAATTGAGGTCGACGATTTCGAAGGGGAGGAGATGAGGGAAAGAAAGTTCATGTGGGAGCAAGCTCGTCTTGAAGCCGAGGAAGATGGCTTACTTGGCGAAGACTTCATCGATGAGCCTCCAGATGACGATGCCGCCATAGAAAGCTGTCCCATCTGCAACGGGGGCTTAGCGGGCGTCTCTGCGGATGACGCAAGTCGACATGTTAATGCTTGCCTGGATGGCAACCCCATCCCGCTTCCCGTCAAAGAGAAGAGTCCGTCAAAACCTCTTTCAGAAGTCGATTCTGCAGATATGAGCAAGAGGTTTGCGCGCGCGGCCGTACCTCGACCGGCTCAGCCCAACCCGTTCGAGACGGATGCCGGCGGCAAGGTGGCAAAGTCTGCTTTCTCCAAGCTCATGTCCAACAACGCTGAGGACACTGCCTGGGCCACAGCAGCTGCCGCTGAGCACGCATCTCGAGGCCGACCGGCGTACGAGCGAACATGCCCCTTCTACAAGATCATGCCAGGCTTCAACATTTGCGTCGATGCGTTTCGCTACGGTGCGGTACAAGGATGCGAAGCCTACTTTCTCAGTCACTTCCACAGTGATCACTATATTGGCTTGACGGCGAGTTGGACGCATGGTCCAATTTACTGCAGCAAAGTAACCGGTAGTCTGGTCAAGCAGCAACTGCGCACCGCAGCGAAATGGGTCGTGGCGATCGACTTCGACAAGCCTTATGAGGTCCCTGGGACTGGCGCTACGGTTACCATGATTCCTGCAAACCACTGTCCTGGAAGCTCGTTGTTTCTCTTTGAGAAGTCCATGGGCTCAGGACCCAAAAGCACAACGAGACGCATTCTTCACTGCGGAGACTTCCGTGCCTGTCCAGATCATATCGGACACCCTCTGCTCAAGCCTGATGTGGTAGACTCGATCACTGGAAAACGAAAGCAGCAGACGATCCACATGTGTTATCTTGACACGACTTATCTCAACCCGCGATACTCTTTCCCTGCGCAAGACGAAGTCATCAAAGCCTGTGCGGATATTTGCGCCTCCATGTCGCCGGATCCTGACTGCAAGAATGATGTGTGGGAACAGAATGCTGCTCAATCCAATGGTGTCCAGGACGTGAGCAAGTATTTTTACAGTACAAAGGCTGAGGAAGATACGAAGGAGCCGAAAGAGGGGAAGAAATTGGGACAGCGTCTTTTGGTGGTTTGTGGGACGTACTCGATTGGCAAAGAGCGTATCTGTATTGCGATTGCTAAGGCTCTGAAGAGTAAGATCTTCGCCACCCCCGCCAAGATGAAGCTTTGCAAACAGCTGGATGATCCGGAACTGTCAGCGCTTCTCACGACAAACCCCGTTGACGCGCAGGTGCACATGCAGTCGCTCATGGAGATCCGTGCCGAGACACTCAAGGACTACCTCGCCAGCTACAAGCCCCATTTCAGCCGCATTGTCGGCTTCAGGCCAAGCGGCTGGACCTTTCGGCCGGGAAATGGCAAGGTGACCGCAGCCAACACGCCTCCAAGCAGCATATCGACGCAGCAGATTCTTCATGGTAAAGGCTGGAAGACGAATTTTGGATACAAGGACTTTGTGGCGCAGAGAGGAAGCACAAAGGAAGCCATGTGTTTTGGTGTTCCTTACTCGGAACACAGCAGCTTTCGAGAGCTAGCCATGTTTGTCATGGGCTTGAGGATTGAGAAGGTGATTCCGACTGTCAATGTTGGAAGTGAGCCCTCAAGAAAGAGGATGAAGGGTTGGATAGACAGGTGGATGTCTGAGAGACGACGAGGGGGCCTGGTCAAACCCTTGATCGAGGGACAGGATGGTCAAGACGGCAAGGTAGAGCTCTGGGAGGGCAAAACGACCCAGGGAGGTGGAGCTTGGTGGTGAAATCATTACATTTTGCCACATACAGTGTAGCCCGACACGGCTCTTTTATCATAAGTCTTCCTTTAGAAGAAGGGCTGCTCAATTGTCAGGGTCCCAATTGCACGATCCTGGTGAATGCATTGCGCCGTCGTGAATCGACCCATGATCATGCGATGAGAAGCGTCGTCTTTGCTGTGAATTCATACCCTTTGCCATCGTCCCCCAAATCACCTAGCCTTTGCTCTTTGCGCTGCGGCCTCTGTCCAAGGAGAATCAGTAAATTTAACTCCTGAGCGCTTCAACTGTTTTTTTTCTTCGCAAAAGCTTACCTCTCCGTGTTGCATCCTCGAGCAGCTGCGTGTCCACTGACGCGGCTGGCAGATGAACGTACCGCACGACGGAGCCTCGAATGAAGACGTTCTTGACCGAGCTCTATATAGTTTGTCAGAAAGATGTATCTTAGAAACCAGCATGCTCTTTCAAGGGTACCACCCAATTCCCTTGGTGGATGAAGCGCGGCGCGCGCGAGGAAGAGAGAGCAGACGTACCAGGTGTGGGTACTTGAGCTCCTCGACGACCTGGATATCGTCCAACTTGATGTTGAGGTACTGGTCGACACTCTTGAGCGTGCCCTTCAGTTGAATGTCGTTTTTCAGCTCAATCGTGACCTCGTGGTCGATGAGCGTCTTGAAGAAGCTGTGTGAGAGCGAATGGTCATCCGTCAGCGCGCGTCTTCTTTTTCTTTTCCCCCGTCCTGCAACGAATTGTGAAGCCTCATCCATGTCCCCATTGTCAGTTAGAAAGAAAGCGCATATGCAGCTCGTACCTGAAGAATAGCATGGCTCAGGTCGTATCCTTGGGCACTCTTTGTATCGGGCAGTGAGCGAAGAGTGTGGCCTTTGGTCGACGTGAAAGGTAGGAAAGGAAAGGCGGCTTCTTCCGGGCGATGTTAGAGTTCAATGAGGCCTGTGAGTTGTTTTTTGGAGTGATTTATGGGAATTTTTCGTGCTGAGATCACTTCTTCGAGTCGAGATGCTGAACGTTGGCTGGCGATGCTCAATGAGATGCCGTCTGATCGCTCGCAGCGCTCACCGTCAGCCCGATACGGATATCCCATGTCACGTGATGAACATCATGTCACGACAGAGACGTCCATGCTCTTGCGTGGAGGAGCAGGTCGGATATCCTCAACACAGGATAATTAGCATACTTACGGATCCAATCAAGCAAATTCATGATTCCCTGCTTATCCCAAGTCTAAATAGTACATCATTCCTGAAGAAGTGATGAATTTTTCTACGCTACATGTACAAACGCCCTTTTTTTGGCGCTCCGCTCCGCACTCTCCTCCTCCCACTCCTCATCGACATACTCTTTGACGCTCTTGTCGCGGATCTGCATCCCAACGACCTTGAGTGCCGCAATATTCACGCCCATTTCATCCTTTTGCCTCTTAAGCGCCGCGCGGAGGTTCATCCGGATGCCGTCCATCATGGCCCGCATCGTCCGGCTCGCGACGATCTGCTTGTGATGCGTCTTGATCATGAAGAAGAGGATGCGGCATGTCAGCGGCATGTTCATCGACCGCGCCGCGAAGATGTTGACAAATGTGAAGAGCAAGGGCACCGACGCAAAGGGGAGTACCAGCAAGGCGTCATGTAGCGCCGAGGCCTTGATGCGCTGCAGCACCGTCATGACGTGCTGCTCGGCCGAGATATTTCCCAGCGCCAGGAAAACCGGGTTCCTTTGTGGAGGCGGCGCGTGAGGGTTCGAGAGCTTGGCTTCCTCGTACTCCTTCATCAGGTTGAGATCCGCCATACCCATCTCGAGCGCTTCCTGGATTCGCTCTCCTGCCATGAGAGTTTCCGTCGTTTGCTTGCTTGCTGCTGCAACCTCGCCATTCTCGTCCTGAGCATCGGGGTCTTGCTCGAGAGAAGTCGTCAACGTGCTCTCGTATAATTCCTCAATCTCCTTCTCTCGTTCTTCCTCGAGGAAAATCTGCTCGTCCGTCTCCTCCCAAACCCGGATGCTCTTGTCGTGGCCGGCACTCACCAGGAAGTTACCACTTCTACTGATTGCAATCGACCATACCTCTCCGTGATGGCCGTCTAACCGTTGGATCTGCTCAAACTTGTCGCCATCCCAGTATCGTATTGTCCTGTCCTTGCTGCTACTGAAGAAATGGTGCCCATTGCCGTCAGAGTTGTGTGGAACAAATGCAACTTGCAGGATACTGTCCTGGTGTCCAAAGAGAGCTTTGTGGCAGTCTCCAAAATCGAGACCCCATACCCTGATGTTCTTGTCGGCAGAACTTGTGACGATGAGCTTACTATCGTAGGATATGTCCATACTCAGCACCGGAAGCTTGTGCCCATACAGGTTGAGGTACAGTTTTAATGAGTCGACGAAAAACACCTTGACGGTATTGTCCAGTAATGATACAGCCAACAGCTTGGCGTCGGGCGAGAACTTCAGACTCAAAATATCATCAGAGACCTTGAGCGTTCTGGACTGGACGAGCTTCAACTTGGGCGTTTTCCTTGTTGTACCAAGAACCTCTTCTTGGACAATCTTGAAGTCCCAAAACTTGGCCGTCTTGTCCGCACTTCCTGAGACGACTGATCGACCGTCAGGATGAACATGAAGAGACCAAATGGCTCCCTCGTGAGCCTGAACGCTGTCCAGAAGTGTTGAAGAGGCAATGTCGAATAATTGCAGCTCGCCACCTTTGGTTCCCACCACAACCACCTTGTCTCCAGGCAAGAAGGCGCAGCATAGCGAGTAGCCACATTCGAACGTCCGTATGCATGTTCTCGTTTTAATGTTCCATATTTTCAGAGATCCATTGGCCGCTGAGGCCAGCATCTTATCGTCCGAGCTGAGCGCAACTGCTCGAATATCTGTGCGGTGGCCAGGAAGCTCGACTGCCAGTGTACGGGTATAATCTGGCATTTCTTGTGACTTCTTCCGATCGGCCTTGTCTCGAATCGGCAGGTTGTAGTATTCGAGCTGATTGTTCGTTGTCCCGATCAACAAATTGACGCTCTTTTGTGCACCGCCGAGCGCCCAGTCCACTGACCGGACTTTACCGCCTGTCCTGACGATGACGTACTGGACGAAGATGTCGCTGATGTCTGCACTGGTCTCGTCCTCGGCGCCATCGTCGCCGTTGGCCATCTCTTCGTCTTCTTGCTTTCCGTCTTTTTGCTTCTCTCTCCGCCGTCTTCGCTTGCGAGCCAAGGTCTTCTTTACCTCTGCTTGTGACTTGATTCGCCACACATCAACGCTCTTCTCCAGCCCGTGAACGGCAAAGTAGTCGCGCTGGGGATGAAAAATAATCTCGGTAGCACGGTCTTTGCTCTGTCGGTGCAAGGTGCCTCGATCGGATAAGTATCGCGCAGTGGGCGAGACAGTGACCGCATGTGAGCTAGACGCAAGAGCGTCTGCGTCCAGATCCCAAACCTTCATCTCTCCGTCATTACCAGCAGTCACGCATCCAGACAAGTCGGGGGCGACGCCGACGGCCCAACACTCGCCGTTCGTTTGAGAAATGTGAGTCTCAATGCAGTATCTCGAAGATAGATCCCAGAGCTTGAGCAGAGAGTCCTTTCCGGTGGTCAGGAGGAACCCCTCGGAAGGGTCTTGGCTCTCCCTGACCAGCGCCTTTGAACCATCCTCATTCTCGACTTGTAACTCCGGCTCGATGAATTGAAGCCCCGTCACCTGGTCCTTGTGCCCACGCAATTTGTACAGGCCGACTTCGGCGACGAGGTCCCAGATGATGACATCGGTATCTCGGGACCCGCTGGCAAGTCGAACGCCAGACTTATCGAAAGCAAGCTTCGTGATCGCGGACTTATGACCATTGAAGTTGACTATGACGGTGGAGATTTTACTGTCCCAGAGCCGAATGCTGCCGTCTTCGTAGCCAACGGCAAAGACATCCTTATCGGTCTTGCTCTGAGCTATTGCCGAAACGGGAACGGTACAGCGTTCATCTCTCCATCTGCTGAGGAGTTCGCCTTTCTTTATATCCCAACAGAGGACTTCTTCGTTGGCGGCGACGACTGCCTGTCCTGCGCCGGTGCCTGTACGATCTTTGGACGTCCAGACGATATTCGATGTGCCGGTCGCGACGATGCCAAAAGATTTGGCGTGCTCGTATTTTCTTTTCAAAAAAGGGTTAGCTTCAGCTGTTCATGTAATCATTGTGCTTTTTCACTCACAAATACGATTTAACCATGTTTGCGAAGTTGCGACGAACAATGCGCGCAGCCTGCCACTATAACAAAGACCAGCGACAGTCGTACCGCAATGCGCTGCCCATATCTTAGAGGGGAATTTTTTTTCGGCGTTCCATCACTTTGCCTTATCGATAGTGGGGTGACGTCCCCGGATCAAGCTCTCCCTATGCGTCACGTGTTGCTGCTCCACCGCCAGCTTGACGTCCTGCGACTCCTAAGCCCCACCATCGTCGTCAGACGGCTTCAGTATGCGGAGAGATGCAGGCAGGGCGCGACATTGAACTGCTGCCAAGATGCTTCTTCTCGACTACCAGAACGTCCTGATTCAATCAGTTCTCACCGAGAAATTCTCTGGGTAAGCTTCTTTCTCGCGTCGGGCCCCCTTTGAGGAAGCCCCGCTGATGACATGCAGTGCCCCTCCCTCGTCCATTGACCAGACCATCTCCGATTTCGACGGCGTCACGTTCCATATCTCGACTCCAGAATCCAAATCAAAGATCCTTCTCTCTTTGCAAATAAAGTGTTTCAAGGATCTCGTCGATCATGGCGCCGAGCAGGTTCTCCGGCGAGAATATGGCGACTTCATGGCGCCGACCGAGCCTGGTTACGACTTTTCGGTGATGATTGACCTCGAACAGCTACCGGCGGATAAAGGTAGCATCCTGACAAACCTCCAGGGTTTCACTGCGCTAACTCATGCCGTATAGAGGAGCGCGAGGCCCTGGCGATGAAATTTGCCTTATTAAAACGGAACGCTATGGCAGCGCCCTTTGAGCAAGCGTATGAAGAACACTATAAATTGAAGGAAGAGGCGTCTAAATTCACCTCTGAGGAAGCTCCGCAAGGAGTTCGGGAAGGTGGAGAGGTCAAGGCTATTCATTACCGAGATGAAGAGGCAATCTACGTCAAAGCCAGCCACGACAGAGTTACCGTCATCTTCAGTACAGTCTTTCGCGAGGAGACCGATCGAGTTTTTGGCAAGGTCTTCATTCAAGAGTTTGTCGACGCACGGAGAAGAGCCATTCAGAATGCACCTCAGGTGCTCTTCCGGAACGACCCTCCACTCGAGTTACAAGGCGTTCCCGGAGTGCGGAGCACTGGTACTGGCGAGATCGGCTATGTCACTTTCGGTACGCTGGTCGCTGTACTTCCATGCATCTCTGTTACTCGCATCAACTAACGGTGGTTTAGTATTATTCCCGAGGCACCTGACTCCTCAACGTATGCCCATTGTCATTTCGCACATTCAAACGTTCAGAGACTATTTCCACTACCACATTAAGGCGTCAAAGGCCTATATTCACTCACGAATGCGCAAGCGCACCGCCGACTTCTTGCAAGGTATGAGGAATCCGACTTTTCTCTCAAGGGTAATGCTGACATTACTAGTGCTTCGTCGCGCACGTCCGGAGAATGAAGAGCGGGAGAGAAAGACTGCCAGTGGCCGGTCCTTCAAGGTGCAAGGGAGTTGAGTCACCCTATAGACACGAGCAGCGGCATGCACCACGAAGTGATGAAGAGTTCACATCGATTTTGATAAGACCTGTGTATGCATACTGAGTCACTAGCTACGGGGTAGAGTTGGTGAACGCAATCCATTTCGAACGCTTACGCTGGACTCACAATACATTATTCGACCCCCTTGGCCAGAGTCTGTAGAAAGTCAGACCCCACGTCCATCTCATTAGGTCATGCGAAGACATCAGTGCTCTCGGATGCTTCTTGTAGTGGTGCTGACAACTTTCACAAAATTGGACCAGCCTGCTGCAAGCGAGTTGGCAGTCCAACTCTACCATTGATGACTTGGTGCAAATTGGCCTAAGGGTTGGTGATAATTCGCCCATAGTTTCTCGAATGCTTCTCCATCCTTCTTTCACGGCTCACGCAATGTACATGGTTCATCTACTATCCTTCTTTCACGGCGCACGCAGAGCCATGTCTTCATGACGATCCACCGAGATGATGTTGCACTGCTTTTTAGATAATAATGTGGTTGTAGTGCATCTTGAGATTAACGGGTGCTGAGTTCCCAAGTTCCTAGGCCAGGAGAGTTAAGGTTGCCGCTTTCGAATGCGCGGACCGGTACGTATATCCCAGCGACTTGGCGGTTAGTCATTCGCGCCGTCACCGCCAGGGCAAAGGCACGGGGTTGGCATCCCTCGGCAATCGGTCTCGGCCAATCTCAAAGGTCGCGAAACAACATGTCTCGGCTGCCCTTTTGGACGTCCACCCACGTCACCGGCCAGAAAGTTCTCCTCCACGCCAAGGCCCGCGGGAGGTAGGAACGATGGTCTGGCCGTTTGGATCGTCGGGCTCCGGACGCCCCGACGGATCCCGAGACGGCGACGAGACCAGGAAGCGGCCCTTATCCTGGTCGGGCATACTAACTTCTGGAGAGATCGATCCATTCGCTGCGGCCCGCGAATGGGCGCCCGTTGTCCTCTTTTCGCTCGCCGGGCTCGGGGCTCTGCAGCTGTACGCCAATTATCTGCGTCGGATACCGGGCAGCGCCTACATACGGCCGTCCTACTTTCGAAACAGAAGCATCTTTGGCCGGGTCACGAGTGTAGGAGATGGCGACAACTTCCACATGTTCCACACGCCGGGCGGAAGAGCTACTGGCTGGGGTTGGTTGCGGCGAGTGCCCCAAGGGAGGAAGGAACTCAAGGATCGCACGGTAAGCAGGGCACTGAGGAGCTACCCCCTTTCGACCCTGGACTCTAGCTGATGAAAGCACTGGCAGATACCTATTCGTATCGCCGGCGTTGATGCGCCAGAAGGTGCACATTTCGGTAAACCCGCTCAGCCGTGGGCTCCCGAGGCTCTCGCATGGCTCTCCGACTACATACAGAACCGAAATATCCGCGCATATGTATGGCGGCGAGATCAGTATAATCGCATCGTCGCGACCGTCTACGTTCGCCGATGGCTCATCCGCAGAGATGTCGGCCTCGAAATGCTCAAGCGAGGTCTGGCGACCGTGTACGAGGCCAAGTTTGGTGCTGAATTCGGCGGCATGAGGGCCTCTTACGAAAAGGCCGAGGCTCGGGCCAAGAGGAAGCGAAAGGGAATATGGTCCGGCAAGGCGAAGGCCTTTGAAAGTCCCAGGGACTATAAGACGCGATGGGCTGCGCAGAAAGACAAGACGGATGGAAAGGCATGATGTTATTAGACCAGAACTCCCGATGGAGCAGTCTCAAGATTTTGGGGCCAGCTCAGGTGCCTATGGTTACAGAGCTCAGCCGAACCGACTATCCTTGCTTCTCGGATGGCCCGACGGCCTGGCCCGGTCGTTCCTGCTCCGAACCTGCCATTCATAAGACAATTGAAGGGTCTCTGACTGGGAGACTCAAATCACATCTCGTGACATGTTGTAAAGTGCATTCATCCGAACGGCGCATAGAGAATACCTACCCTATGCTGTCCATTTCGTGCCCTTTCGTAGTCTGCCTTGATGCCCTTTTGCCATCCGTCCGACTTTACGAAGTGTACCTACGAATACGAATACTCATGCCTCTATATACAGGGTGCCACTGGCAATACGACATACACGCACATTTGAGGAGTTCTTCCGCTGCAATACCTATCGCCAGCCCGCATATGTTCCGTAATATCGAATGATTTGTATTCGTAGCGTGTATAAAGTACGGAGGAAGTTATGCAACGAGGGATCCTTCCAACTGCAAGCTGCTTCAAAAGCGCCACGTAACTTACCTGATGCGCAGTACAATATCAAGGATGAATTAGACAATGAAGAATTGCGAAGAATAAAGGCACTAGCTGCGACATACAAAACCGTCGGCGAGATCCCCTTGATGGTCGTACCAGGCCAGGCCAGGTAAACCCCGGTGAGGCGTAGTTCACCGAGGGGGCGGGGGCAGGCTGGGGCCGCAACAAGTGCAATCAGAGGTAAGGAGCATGTTAGCAAGATGTTGACTCGATGAACATGCTGCGCGGGCATGTGCGCGCGAATACCTGCAGATACTTCAAGCAAGCGCAAGCTGTAAGGAGGGCCGAGGGGGCCCTTCCAACCATCCAAGCAAGGAGCTTTCCTTCTATGCCCCTTTTGACAGTGCTGAGTGCTGACACGCATGGCCAGAAGGACGATGTGGCATCAATGGTCGACCCTGTGGCTGTAGAGACGCACAAGTGCGCCTCGTGCAGATATACCTACGGTATCTGCGAAGTAGTAGCGAGTGCAGTGTGCAGTTTTCCACTCGGGAAATTGCACGTTCAGCCGTCTCTTTGGTTGCGCTCTCCCATGGGTTGAAAGGAGAAGGAGAAGCGAAATTGGCTCATCCATCGATGGCGACCAGACGACCCCGCGATGCCTGTCTGTAGCCAGTAAGCGTGCAGCGTCGCGTCGCGATTTCCAACAGTCAAATTTGGCCGGCTGACGGCGCCTTTGTTCATCATCCACGGGAATCTAAAGGCCAACAAGTCGCTGCAGACCGGAGCGTTTTATTTTCGCATGCGCGCGCGAACTTTATAATCTCTGGCTCGAGAGCCCGGCAACTGCGCATGTGGATAAATAAGGTACAGTGATACTGCACCGTAGAGTGCAGTACAGAATGGTGCAAGTGCTGCCATGAGTCGTCAACAAAAAAACGGTCCGGCATTGCGCGTCCCCCTGCGCTCATTCAGCACGAATCAAGCAACAAACAGCGGCGCGCGAACAAAGGGGACCATGCCCACCTTACAATGCAGCACAGTACATCACTGTATAGAAAAGTCTCTCGGGAGACCGGGTCGCACAGGAGCGGAAGTCGGGTAGCGGGTGCCGATGATGTCACAGCGTCATCCCTAGGTGTTATTTGACTTTGGGCTTTCGGCCTCTCGCATCCCTCTTCTTCCCAAAGTCCCGTTTTACTCGTCTTCGTTGATGGTACATCTCGCGACCCAAAGTGCGCTGTGCCGGAGGTGCCTTGAATTTAGTGTGGTTAGACGATTTAGGCCCTTGGGCGGAGTACAGTACCTGCGTCGAGTCACACGGTGCTGATGCATCGGCCAGCCTGCGCCCCAGATCCCTTGCCGGCTCATGCTCACAATAGCGACCACCGCCGCCTTTGTGCTGGCAGGGGACGTGCACCTGTCAGGATGTTCCTGCCACCTCGTATCGCTTGATCTCGAGCAAACTCATGCACGCCGCAGCAACATCAGCGCATCACAGACGCATGATACATACAGTAGAGTACGTACGTATATACCGAGACTTCTTGCAGTCTTGGATTACCGCGCGAAATGGCACTCGAAAGATTACGAGTGTCGACCCAGCCTTTGTCGACTTTACGCGACTGATCGAGGTTCAATATAGTACTTACCTTAGGCACCTACAGTATGTGCCTTACCTTAGGATAGGCATCTCGTAGAGGTACCGCTACTCGGGAAGCAGCCACGAGGCGCGATCAAAGACCCCCGGCCCCTCTCATCCCATCCCGTTCACCCGCCCCCGAGCTCCTAAAAGAGGAAGAGAGGACCGGAGGGAGCGCGCGGGCGAAGGAGTCGGTGGAACAGGCCCGAGCGCCCAAAGTGATTGCGCAACCTCCTTTGCCCTGCCCCTTGTGCCCCGACTCCTGCGAACACTGTGGCTAGCAGGCCATCTTTGTATCGATGCCATCCATAGTGTACTGTACTTTGTCCTTGCGGCCGTACTGTACCGCTCCATCGGCGTCCTCGAGCCTCTCGCCCGCCGAAGAGTTGGAAGCTACTAGGACAAGACCGACCCGACCGAGTTTGCTCAACTCAACATTACAAATTATTCGCTCGCCTGCAAAGTTACACTACGCCGCCGCTGTGTGCTCCTCTCAACCGGCACCAAATATCTGGGCTCACTCGCCTCGTGCGTTCAACGCGACGTCGCACAGCGTCATCGTCATCGTCGTCGCCGTCGCCGTCGTCACCATCACCCATCAGTACTTTGCCGGGCCTGGTGCCACTTGTTGACCTCCTCCTGCTCCTGCTCCTGCTCCCTCCCCTTTCATGTTCCCCTCCTGCGGCCCCCGCCCTCATCTTCCTCTGATAAAATCTTCGCACGACAAAGTGGGTTCCTCTCCCCTGCCATCTGCTGAGTCCTTGCATGCAAACACGAGGTACCTGTACAACTCAGCCCCAGCCCGCCTGGGTGTGCCCCCCATCCTTGGAACCTCCTTCTGAGCAGTGCGGCACTTGTCCCGAACTGGGCTAGCGCCACGTCTCGAGTTGCCCGTCACAACAACTCCAGCAATTTCCCACATTCTTTGCCCTGGGAAGCCTCTTGTCAGCCAGCTTGCTTGCCATTCATTCATTTGTGCAAGCGAGGCTCAACGCACACATCGCCAGCGAGAGGGGGACATCACGGTGACAAGGCCACAGAGCCCGTGTTCGCTGTCGCATTCGATTCGATTTGCTTTGGTCCGACCGTCGCTTCGTCCGTCGGCCATTTCCCACACTCGTTCATTTTCGCCTTGATTTTTTCACTCCTTTCGACCGCGTGTCCCTAGACCGCCTCCGTGCCTATCAGCATCGATTCCGTGTCTGTCGGCTTTCGATTCTGATTCATCTCGTCACGCTCGATCGCTCGTCGATTTTCCGAATCCGAGAACGGCCTGAAATGCCCTTGCCGTTGTACTTTTACCGATACATCGATCTACGGTCGCATTTTTCGTCTCCCCTCGAGCTCCGATAAACCTTCATCGACTGCGAAGCCCCCGTTCATCGAGCAAACCCGACGCGATCAGGGTGCCATGAGGCTACCCTTCCGACAGCGCCGTCAGGCGCGGCGGCCGGAGCCTCTCGGCTCTGGTCTCCTCGCGCTGACAGTATTCACACTGCCCATTTCGCAGGCTCTCGAATTTCGGCGAGCACCTCCAGCGAACCTCGATCTCGGAAATTTAGGAAGTATATTGGTAGTCGGAGATTATAACGGTATCTCTCGTTACGAATATGACGGACAGACGTCGAAGCCGCTCAGCACCAATGGCAGCCAGTCACTTTTTGCTCGATTACCGAACGGCGCCCTGGCTCCCGTTGCGGCGACCGATGCCTCGATCCGATCCATGTGCACTTTCAGACGCAAAAACGGCGACGTAGGCGGAATCATTATGGGCGGGAACTTTACGAGCGTGAACGGCACCGAATCCACCGCGATTGCCTTATTCAACCCGAACACCACACAGGTCACACCTATCGGTGGACTAGAAGGCGAAGTTCGAGCCGTTTATTGTGACCAGGAGCGCGACATGGTTTACGTGGGAGGTCAGTTCAGAGGCGCCAACTCGACGAATGCTCTCGCATGGTCAGGAGAAAAGAAGGATTGGGTTAATTTACCCTTTGCTGGCTTCAATGGTCCGGTGGAAGCCATTACGAAGGCCTCGAATGGGCACATCATCTTTGGAGGCAATTTTACCGGCCTGGGCAATACCAGCACACCAAGCAACCCCGATGAACAAACCATCAATTTGTCGACCGCGAATGTCAGCGCGACGAACACAGCCACGACCAACGGCTTTACCGACCCCAGGACTGTAATCTGCAGCGCGGGCTCTGACGGTCCCGGGCAAACTTGGCTGTTGCAAGACAAGACACCCGGTACCTGGGGGGCAAGTTTCGGGTTTGGATTTGAACCGACCAAGCTCAGGCTGTGGAATACGCGCCAGGAGGGTCGTGGCACCAAGACGTTCCGTTTCCTCGCATTCCCGATTAACGGCATCATGAACTTCACCTACGTCGATCCAGCAACTGGACAAAATGCATCCTGCACCAGCGAGTGCCCCCTCAGCAATGACCCGAAAGTCCCTTTCCAGGACTTCCACTTCGTCAACCGAGTTGGTATGAATAGTTTCCAGATCGCCATATCGGATTGGTATGGCAACGGCGCAGGCCTTTCAGGTGTGCGACTGTTCCAGGACGACATTTTCTCTTACGCCATTCCTGAGTTCAATGAGCCGACGTGTGGAGGGACCCGATTCCCATCGAGCGCCTCTTCGACAGGACCATGGGCTCGTGCGCCTTCACTGCAGAGTAATGCGGACTATCTTACTGCGCGCTTTTCTGGCCCGATCACGTCCGACTCCGCATCCGTCGTCTTCTTCCCCAGCATTCGCGAGTCCGGCAATTACTCTGTCAACATGTACACGCCGGGCTGTAAGCCAGACCGAACATGCGATACTCGTGGACGAGTTAATGTCACAGGCGTTATGTCGGCCAGCACAGCCAATGGTCGATTCTCCACGACGCTCTTCCAAACCAATAATTTCGACAAATATGATCAGATCTACTTTGGATATATCGAGAAGACTTCGGATGGCTTTAAGCCCAGCGTCACCATTACGCCACTCGCGGGACAGGGAGTCGATACCTTGACGGTGGTTGCGCAGCGTGTCGGTTTCACCCTTACCAACTCAACAGGTGGCCTCAATGGACTCTTTGACTTCGACCCCGATAACGCAACCGTCGACGCTTCCAAATTTGAGTCCTCGCCCATCAATAAATTGGGCTCAAGTTTTGAGCGCAGCTCCGGAGTTACTTCATTGGCAACTTCTGGTGATGTGATCTATGTAGGTGGTGATTTCAAGTCTGATAAGCAGGACAACATGGTTGCCATCGGGGGTCCCAACAACAACATCCAACCCCTCGATGCCGGGTTGAACGGACGAGTCCTGGATATGCACATTGAAAAGTCCAAGGTGTATGTCGGAGGGGATTTCAACAATACCAGATCTTCGCCTCGGGCTGGTCTGGACCACGTTGCCGTCTACGACGAGCAAGCCAAGTCGTGGCAACCGCTTGGTGCTGGTGTCAACGGCCGAGTTCAGCATGTCGTCCCGTTGGTCGTTAACATAACGTCAAACTCGACGGAGACCGCCATAGCCTTTTCAGGTACTTTCACGGAATGCCGTGGATTCGGTAGCAACCGAGCAGTGGCCGTGGAGGGGTTTGCGGTATGGGTACCGTCCAAGAGCAATTGGCTTCAGAACCTAGGAGGTTCTCTTCCCACGTACAACGGCGTCCTTACTGGTGCCGCGCTTAATGTCCCAGACAACCAGACGTTTTTCGCCGGATCCATCGCATCAGCACAGATTGGCGCGAACGGAGCCGTTATGTTGAGCGACCAGGGTCTCGCAAGTTTACCGATCACGATTCAGGCACAAGAGCCTGAATCCGCACTTACTCGCCGCGACGGTCTCTCAAGCGAAGCGATGCGTGGTGTTGTGACAGGCACGTTCTACGACAACGGCAACACCAACTTGACAGTGCTCGCCGGCCACTTCGCAGCGCAGTCGTCGAATGGATCTACCATCAATAACCTAGCATTTATCGATGGCAACGAGAACGGATTTGTGAGCGGCCTCGAAGCCGGCTTGGACCCCCAATCGACCTTCACGACAGTTGCTGTGCAAGGAAGTGTACTATACGCTGGGGGCGCAGTCAGTGGCACGGTCAGGAACGGACGAGTCAACGGCTTGGTTGCCTATGACATGAGCACGAAGACATGGAGCAATCAACCTGCACCGGTCGCCGGTGGCAAGGGCACAGTAACAGCCATCACGGTTCGACCAAAGACGGCTGAGGTCTACGTTGCGGGTGACTTCACCAAGGTTGGTGCTCTCGACTGCCCTGCTGTCTGCCTGTACAACGCGGACTCGAACCAATGGGTCCAACCCGGCCCTGGATTGGCAGGCGAGGTATCTGCCTTGATGTGGTCGAGCGAGTCCACCCTCATCGCAGGTGGTAATATGCGCGCCAACGGATCGAATACGCGATACCTGGTTTCGTACAATGTCAAGCAGCAATCTTGGATGGAATTCCCGGGAGCAGACGTCATTCCCGGACCGGTTCAAGTGATGACTCCCGGATCCAGCGATGGTAACCAAGTCTGGATTGCGGGCAAGTCGGCTCAGGACGGAGCTGTTTTCCTCATGAAGTACGACGGCAAGAGTTGGAAGGCAGCGACTCCAGCCTTTCCCGCCAACAGCGTTCTGCGAAGCCTGCAGGTGTTCTCACTTACGCAGAGCCACGACAAGACAGATATCCTTGACGACAAGCAGGCCCTGATGATTACTGGTTCTATTGAGATGCCTCGGGTCGGCCAGGTTTCGGCCGCCATCTACAACGGCACGCACCTGCAACCTTTTGCTCTGACTACACAGTCTGGCAGTGGCACGGGAAACATCGCCAAGATCTTCACGCAAAAGGATGACTTCTTCACGACAGCTCGCGGCGGGATGCCTCTTGTCTTCATCGTCCTGATAGGGTTGGCGATCTCGCTCGCCCTGATACTCTTGATGGTGTTGGCCGGCATTGTCCTTGATCGATTGCGCAAGAAGCGTGAAGGATATACGCCGGCTCCCACGTCGATGTACGATCGCGGCAGCGGCATCCAGAGGATACCGCCGCGTGAACTGCTGGAGTCGTTGGGCAAAACCCGGCCTTCAGCGCCTCACGTGTGAGACTGTATGGCCACTACATGGTCAGCAGTGATTGCTCTTGTTGCATTTCGGCGTTGGATAGGCGTGGGAAAAGTCACAGGCAACAGCCAACCCGAGCGAGTCACACTTTCGACCTGGCATCTAAACCATCGTCTTCACCTGCAACCGAGGACGTTCGATACCCCCGGCCACATAATCGTCGACCTGGCGGCTGTACTGACGGAGAGCTGTACATCGCTGTATCTAGCTCCCGGCTCTGGCTCTGCTCGACATCATGAAGTCATGACCTCTGTTTAATGTTTAACTTCATCGCGGCAACCTTCTTCTTTTCCTTCTTTTTTTTCAACAGATACCGCAAGGGCCACTACCTGTCTCGGATTCTACTGAACTTTTTTCTCTGCCTTTTAAACCACAATACTCTTTTCACTTCTCGCCCTTCCTTGTACAAGATGGTTCCGTGTACATAAAAAAGTTCAGATTAGTTTTCCGACACAAAAAATGCCTGAGCGTGTCAGGCGGCCTGGCCAAACCATTTTCTTTGCTGTTTCTTTTCTCTGTTTCTCTCTTCTCTCTTTCTGTCTTCATCGTTCTATACCTCTTGATCTCCCTTCGCATGATCAGGAGATCCTGGCGATGAGCCGAACCATACGCAACGCGCATAAGCGGACCATGTACCTAGCTAGATTCGTGAGCAATGACACTCTGCAAATACATTGTCACAAAAGCATAATACGGTATCGCGGAGGTGTTTGCATGTTTCGACGTGATCATTATCATCATCATCGTCATCAGTGTCCCGACGTCGCTTGCGAATCGCCCTCGGGTGTTCCCGAGATCCTAAAGACGCGGCGCGGACAGGAACTTGTGCGGTACGTTTGGCAGCGATCCAGTCCCGTGTTCAACGATCTACCGATCAAACAGGCTCCCTCCCCCACGCCGTCAAAGGGATCGTCCGCCTCCTCCACCACTACCGCCGCAGCTGCCGCCGCCGACCGACCGACTGATCCTTCATCCATTCGGCTCCGACGATCAGGCGCAACGTCAGGATCATCCCAAGCGTTTGGGAACAAACAACCCGCAGATCCATGATACCAAAGTTGCAGAATAAGAAGGAGGTAGTCAGGGGATAAACAGGAGACGTCTCAATATCGCACGATCAACGTGTGTATATCATCTACAAAACCCCACGATAACCCGACTTATCCCCTAATCTTGCTGCGCCGCGCACGAGACGACCTTCCCGACGCGGACTCATCATCCGAAGGGACCGCCCACGAGCCAAAAACGGCATACACGTATGGCTGTGTCCACAGCAGCTGACAGTACACCGACGGACTCTCAACCATTGGGGAACCTCAGTCGGGCATACCCACAAAGATGATCCAGCCTGGCGCATATGCGTAAGATGCGACGCTTGCCTTGAATGCAGGCACATGCCTAGCTCTCTCGAGTCTGGAAAGAGGAGTTCACGGTACTACGGGGAGAACAGACAACGGTTTTTTTTTGGGGGGCAATGATCTCTGAGGAATCGAGAGGGGGTGGAGGTTGATGAGGAAAACGTATGAGTTGTCAAAACGGCCATGCGTCACGGCGGTGAGCAGTCAGTCGATCGATCACAGTGGCACAACGGGGGACAACAGCGGAGGGGGCGAGGAAAGGGAAAGCTGAAAGGAAGCGTCGCCGCAGCTCGGAACCATTTTTACAGCAGTCGAGCGATTCGCCTAACAAATAGACGGCTTCCTCACTCGTTGCAGTTCTTCTCGCTACCTGTCGTCTGCGAGTGGCAGCCGTGTTTTTGCCACTGTCACAGCATTTCATGCTAGTATGCGCTTTTAGCGATATGCCGCGAGGCGTAATCATGACATTTCCATCAAGTCTCAGATGTTTTGATAAGGCAGCGTCGCACAGAGGTGCTCGTTTAGACCTGCACGCTCGACGCAGACTTGCAGACATGGGGGTCGCCACCCTGCCTGCCTTGTGGCCCTACAAAGTTGGGTACCCCCTTTCTTCTCCCCTCGGGTGCCTACCGGGGAGTTTTCGTGACAGTGTCGTTCTGAAGCGGTGCCTTGGAAACGACGTGTCGGATTCGGGATGACTGGGATGAATGTCAATGTCCAAGGTGGTGCTGTGGGATGTCGGGGGCCGGTTGAGGATTGGATGGCAGCACAGCGTGCTGTAAGGGTGGGCGTGTGTTTCAATCTAACACAATCTGAAGGATGGGATGGGCAGGAGAGCATACTAAGGCCTCGCAGAAGTCATGATAGGACCTGAATCATAACATAAGCCATACTGTATAAGTCGAGTACTAGAATGGGACTGCGCGTGATGAACTGGATAGATGCATTCACATAAGCCAGATACTGGCATCGAGCTAGTTGAGCTTGGCTCTTATTCGCTCATTATCCGGAGCGTGATCCGGATCGGATATGTGAATGAGACAGAGGGTGTCCGGAGTAAGTCATGGCCCGAATTGAAGTCTTCTCGCCGCCTTTTGAGATCAGTTCAGGCCCCGAAAAGGATGTAGAATCGCTCGAGACGCACAAAAAGCCCAAAGCACAAGAATCATCGTGGTTGAAGGGTGGAGTGACAATGTCCGCCCCGATGAAGTGAATAAGAGGACGGGGATTTGCTGCAAGTGAGCATGCACCCCACGACGATCTCAACGACAATCTCAACGACAAGTCATCAAGCCGCGTGCTGTCAACCGCCTCACGGGAGCGAGGACTGTGTTGTCCCTCGCCTCCCCCTTTGACGGGAGGATGGCCCAAGGGCCTTGATTAGCTGCGAGAGCTGCAGCCACGGATCGTGGTGAGACGGTGGCCACGGGGCTCGGAGAGCAGAAGCCGTGGGCTGCAGAAGCAAGGCCTGATTGCCTGTTATGGACGCAGTCATGGACGCAACAGATTCGTAGGGAGGGCAGGAATGTCAGACTGTGTTTGGGCGCGTTACACTTCAGCCTCGAAAGAGGTTGAGAGGAAAGGAGGCGAAGACGAAACGGAATCCCTTGCGTGTGCTCCATACTACACCACAGGTTCACAGAGCACATGCATCTTGTCCACGCAGGCACACAGACACATTTCGCAGGGACGAGCTGTGGGGCTTCGATGGAGTCGTGGCCGTCTGATGTTAGACGAGGCTCACGCCTCGTCCGACCGATCACGCACAATGACGGAGCTGGCCTTAGTCTTGGATCGCTTCGAGGACTTCAGACTGGCGTAGGTACCACGGAGTGGCCTCTCACGGGTCCGCAGAAAGACACATGTCACAAGGCGGGAGCCCATGCCGGTCCCGATGGGTATGCAGCAAAGGAGGAAGGGGGTGAGGCTTCACGCCGTAGCTGATGGAGCCTTGGTGTACAAGCTGTTGGTAGTCGTGACCGAGTCGTGGAATTTACTGGCGGGAAACCCGGCGAGCCGACAGCAGCAGCAAACGTCGGCGAAGGCGGGTTTCGTGGCCCGGTACTCGATTCGACGCGTGCTTTATGGGTTACCTGCAGCATCAACGTCATTCAAGTCCCATGCCGTGGCTCGACTGCCGTTTCGTGACATGGTAATTGCTCTTGTTCATCTCCGCAAAGGCGCGTGCTCCACGAATAAGTCGTGGTTCTCTCGACCAGCCACGCAGCCGCCTAGTGAATACAGTCAGTCCAAGCCATCAAACCGAGGTACAACAGTCAAGGTGCAGCAGAGGGGGCGAATGCTTCAAAAGGGGCCGCAGGCATGTACTGTAATTCGACGCACGCACGAGGTTGAAAGAGAAGAAGGGATGAAAGGGTGGGAGGAAGAAGGTGGAGAATACAAGGCAAAAAGAGGAAGGGGGTGAGCGTAGCCCTGGGGAAGAGGTGCCCCACTCGAGAGTGAACAGGCTCCGCTGAAGAGGCGGCGACAACCAATTAGCGAGCCGAGCGATGACGTCGGGTCCGCTTCTGGGTGGAGCTTGCCGGTGACGCTAGGGTCTTGCTGCCGGAGCCATTGACGTCACTGGGTCACCGACTAATTCAACGACGGATGCTGGTTGCTTTACGTTGCGTTGCTTTGCTATGAAAGGAGATGCCATTTGAAGCGCACCTACGAATACCTCTACGGATACCAAGGGGAAACTCGTGTTACCCTATGACAAAGTACTCGCGACTTGATATTCACACCTCTTTGTCTTGCCGCATCCTACCTGCCTGTCCTGCCTCCTGCCTCCTTTACTCTCCATCCCGTGTCGCCCGCGGCAGGAAAGTCCATTGGGTCTCTCGGCAGGCAAGAAGAGCACGAGGGTCCTTCCAGATACGTATGAGATGCCGACGAGACAATGGATGCACCAAGACAGCTTAGGCATGTATTAAATGGAATTGACGTGTCTTTATAATTCACCCCCTTTAATTGTTGTGACTATGTACCCTGCTGCATCGTTTGGATAAATGCATATCCACGCTGCAACTACTGTATGCCTCCTCCCAACCGGCAAGATAGATGCAAACCCAAGGGAAGAAAAAAGAACACGCGGGTGTCGGTATGACATCATTGCGTTGCCTCCCCCCCATTCCTCACAGTAGACATTCCCGAACGACTGGGGGTGAAAGGGGAAAAAACAACAATTGAGATGATGTCGTGGGCCGTGGAACCGCCAAGGACAAGACCCTGAAATGCCGACCGTGCTGCTGGAAAAGAAAGCGACGAACCGTCTGGCCAAGCGAATGCACACAGTCTGCACAGTAACGACGCAGCCAAGAGCAATCAAATCATTAATGTGTTTTTTTTTTGCCCGCGTACAACATGCTGTACGAATACGCAGTACATGTTTCCCCTGTGTAATCGTGCATGTAAATAAACAACGAGGCCGAAAATGAAAAGAAAATCCATCTCTTTCCGACCTCGTGCTCGCCACGCACTTTCTCCACCAACACGCGCCCCTGATCGATCAACCACCTTGCCGCCCGTCGAAACGATTTTCATCCACCCCCTCCTTTTCCATCGTTTGCCCTTGGTTCGCAAGGAATAATTATCCCCCCCCCCCCCTCTCCAAGGTAGATTACCCCTAGAGGGTCGGAATGAGGGCAATGTTCAGGAGAGTAGAGGGGGGGAAAGGCACATTGTACGGAGTCTTCTCCTAAATCGGAAGACGGACCGGGAGGGCGGCTCAAAGAAAACCAGTCGTCCGGCGTTGATGTATTGATACGACTGCATCTTCATTTTCGTCTTGCGTACGAAGTATGCAGTACTGTATACATGCACACCGGTAATTATGGAGCATGATTCGGCGTTCCATGTACGTACAGGAAGTTATCCGAGATGCGCGCTTCTCATTCTCGCGGGGGTGTTGTTACATCCTACAGTATTCGTACATTACATACAGTACATGCCGAACATGCAGTGGGCTGCAGCGGCCGTTTCAAACAAAAACAAAATGTCACATCAAGGTCCAGAGAACGGATGGCAACACGGGAGGGTTACCGCCTTCTGACAAGCGATGGCCCCCACAGCTTGCCAACGTCCCCGGACTGGTGCTTTCTCGAGAGGAACAGAGTAAATTACGAGATACTCACACACTGTACGGGGTAGGGAGAATGGGAGAGGGGGGGGAGGAGCGGAAACCATTGGGGATTGTCACTGGATATTACCAGGCCGGGCAGCTGGCAGGCCAAGCTTTTCTAACCCCCTTGCCTCCCGCGTGCCCACTCGACGAGATCAGCCGCCGATGCCGACCAGAGATGGGACAATGGCAAAGAAAAGGAAAAAAACGTGCGTTGTCTCCACCAACCTGGTGCCCTCCAAGGAGAGATACTGTAGATAGGAGAGGCACCGGTCCCAGCCCAGCATCTTGTGTGGACGACACGGGCGCTCCTCGCCACCACTACGTCGCCGGAGCCGCATCTCAGTAGGGCATAAAACACACACCGACAAAAACCAAAAAGGGGGAAAAGAAAATGTACGTGTAGGTAAAAGTGGCAGTGGCGAACATTCACGACGGACGGCGTCGTTAGCCGAGTCTTACCCTACACATCCTCGCGACCCTACAGTACATTCAAGTCTATGCAACCACGCTAAACGATATGCAACAGAAAGCATGCGATTCCTAGTTTCTGCCATGCAATAAGGAGATGGGAGAAAACTGAGAAATTATGGAGAAAACCACGCAAGACTGTAAGTTACCCTAGCTAAACATTGAAAGGGGAAAGAAAGTCGAGCATTTTACGTGGCTTACCCCCCTTCACGGATCAACATGTTCCAAAAAGGATCTCGGAAGAGGTTACCTTTGCGATTGTGCTCAGTCTTAGCCGCGTTTCCTCATACTTTTCAGGGTGATTTCTTTCTCTCTCTCTTGCGCCTCAATCTGAGGCAAGGCTGTCGCAGACTAAACATGTCTCTGCACCTTGTCTCGGCGATCCTTCCCTGTCCCCCCCTTTCCCCCCTTCTCACCCCTCCCCCTGCCCTCCCCGAAATAATACTACCCACGCTCCGAGACGGGCGAAGAAGAGTTCGACATGATAAGTTAACTTTGCATACCTAAATTCTCAGCGCGGCTGGGGGAAGGAAGCAACTGCTAGGTTTTGCGCTGAACCGGGGGGGGGGGGGGGGGGTGGGGGGGCAGGACCGATATGCTTGCTTCCAGAAGTAGTTGCACAACGATGCCCTCCGTGACTGTACATACGTCTTGCGACTTCTTTCGTCATTCTCAATTCGTACCCGCCATTGTCTGGTTAAATCTCGAGAAGGGGAAGAAAATAAAGGGAAAGCACATATATTATAATAAAAGCAATTCGAAGATGAAAAGTATGCGCCGACATGCATCTAGAAAACATCACATCCTCTTCGGGTTTTGGTAGAGACAATGCAACTTCTTTCTCTCGCCGCAAAGCCCCCGCAATTAAAAAAGCTTGTTTTCCCGTCTTGACATCCGTCACGCCCCCCCCCCCCCTCAACCCCACTCCCCCTTTCCCTCTCCTCTCGCTGCTCTCCACCTCTCCATCCGTCGTCGGCCATTCCTGAAACGCACCCCTGCCAAAGGAGCGACGAGTGGGGGAAGGACGTCCGATTTCCATTCAGTAACTTACCGTAAGTTACTGCCCTCGGTCTGTCTGCCCTCTGCCTTCTGCTTCTCTACGTTGTAACGTACGTGCTGTACTGTCTAATGCCCCTGTATGAAGCAAGTACTAGGTATATTACGAGATGGAGTATGGACCCTGGCTGGCCCCTGCTGTGCGTTTGGAGTTTCTCTCAAGTACTCGTTTTGCGACGCAGCCGTCTGGTAGAAAGGAGTCCTCCAAGTCGCAATCATGTCGTGTCTCTCTCCATTCATCTACAATATTCATCGATTCATTACAAATGGAAAGGTACGAATACTGCCGTACTCTATATCAAGATTCACTCTGGATATCGCACTCGATTCCTCGGCTGTCGCTGAACCTCGTGCCCACCGCAAAAGACATTCATGGCTTCTCCACCTTGCTCGCATGTCACTTCTGGGAAATAGACTCCTCTGATCCCGCCGATCCGGGGCATGTCTTGTAGATAAACTCTTTTCTCTTGCGCGTGACATTCATTGTGTTTGTCCCTGCTACTATGGGAAGTGGAGTGGCTGCCTCCTTCCACCGTCCTCTAACGGGCAGACGACATGTAATTATTGCTCAATTTCATCACCTGCTCCTCTAAAGCATCGCATACCTACGAAGTGACTTGAAAGAATTTGTGATGAATATGTTATTTTACATCATTACCGCCTTGAATACGATTCAAATATCTGCAAGTATGTCACAAAATCACATCTCGTGCAAAGCCAAAGGCCGGTGGAGGTTCTCAGTTAGCTACAACTGAATGCATCTACTTCTGTGGCTGCTGTTGGCCCCAGATTGCCCGAAAGATGGCTGTCTTGCGCGGGTGTGGTTCCTCATGCGCTTCTGTCCTCCTAGTTCCGCCATGCGTTGGCGGCTTCGCCGAGCCATCTCAGTCTGGCACACGTCCATCGTCCTGTAATCTCGCCGCCGAACGACGAGCAAAGACTGCCTGATGTTTCTCGGGTATATCGTCATCTCTTCGAACCTAATCATACAGCAGCCCCGTCTTCATCGGCCTGCCGGTGAGATGACTGCCCTTCTCTTTGCCGAATCTCTCATCCGACTGCTTCCTCCAGCGGTGTCCAACACTTTTTCCACTGGTTAAGTATGACCCGCTAGATCCTTCGCTCGCCATGCATGCCGGGGTCCGTTGCAAATCTCCGCCGAAATTGACCCAAAACGCCATGAAATGAGTATCAGCGGTCTGAATTGCGTGCCGACACCATGAGTAACCCAGCAACTTTAAATCCGTAGAGTGAACCGGTCGACCAAGAGACGAATGTGGGAAATGTACAGACGATCTGCCCTTCTCCTCGGCTTCTTGTCCGACGGTTGATATGTCGTCATGATAGAAAAGTGAATGACCAGGAAAATGTACAAGCCAGCTTGGCCAATGTCAATCCAAAACTGGCGAGCTGTCGAGAGGCATGTCTATCGAAGTTCATGATGGAAAATACATCGTGGCAGGATTCGATGCTCGTGCGATTGCCACTTATGAATGTGGCTTTCGAAGGGCAATGCCAACTTCGAAATGACGCGCGGCCGCCTTTGATTGAGCAAGGCCGCAGATCCACTGCTCTTTAGTCGGAATGATGATCTTCTGATCCTGCCTCGGATCGGGCATCGCCTCTGTGAACCTTTCTATGTCTCCTCAAATTTGATACAACTGAGAAGTGGCGTCCGCATCCTTCAACTTCGCATGCAAAGGCTACAGTATGTCAGCGCGTTGGGCTTGCATTGCAGTGGAGACTTCAACTTACGCTTCTCCCCTGTATGGCTATACATATGCGTCTGCAGTGAGCTGGGACGAGTAAATCGCTTGTCGCACACTTTACACTTGTGCTTCTTTTGTGTACTTGACGAAACCTTGGAGCTGAATTGTCCCATCATTGATTGGGGTGCCGGGGGGATTTGCGACCCCATGAGACCTTGCGGGCGGGGTAAAGTTCTTGAGTTAACTGATTCGATGTCAGACCCTGCGGTTGAGTAGTCGGAAACCGAATCGCCATAATATGAGCTGAAGTTGCCGTTGGATGATATGGATGAGCTAGTCGAGTGCGTTGATGGGAACCCATACGAGTCCACCGAAGATCGGTTGCTTCGGGGGCCATAAATGTTTCTGGGAGTCTCTTGGCTCATAGCCAGCATGCCGTGGCTAGCATCGAGAGCATCTGCAAAGCTTCTTCGCTCATCAGCTTGAGCAGCGTGGAGACTTCTACCTTTATGTCAGTTGTGCGCTTAAGCAGGAGTAGGCCGAGAGACTAACTGCTGGGAGAATCGTCTTTCTGCTTCTGGACTCATTCCGAAGGTAGATTGCCGCGCGGGAGCCGGTGCATAGCCCAACGCATCGTAGGGAGCAGCTGACGCGGCGGCGAAGTGACCATTGACGGGGGATGCGGAGGCGGCATACGTCGCATCGCCATATGCTGCTGCTGAAGTAGTATGTAAACGGTTCAGACCTAAGAGATCTGAGGAACGTTAGTATCAAGGCCGACGGGTGATGAACGACGGGACATTTTTTTTTGGCTCACCTGCAGACGTAGCGGCTACCGGTAGCGAAGCATACGAAGCCATAGATGATGCGCTGCTCGTGCTGGCTCTGGCAGGCTGTTGAGGCTTGGCAGCCATCATGTGGTGATGAACGGCGGGCTGCTGGTGCTGATTACCGACGTAAAGTGGGCTGCCGGCGGTGGCGCCAGTCTGCGGAGGTGATGCTGAAGACGTCCATGGATTCGAGAAGGTTGGCGGCTGAGCGTGCGGCGCATAATCGAAATTCAATGGAGGGCCGAACCGCTGCTGTTGAGATGTGGGTAGAGTCATCGTCATGATGGCGCCAGGGCGAACAAGAGACGTGCAGCTTGGTGGTTGGCGGCGCAAGAATCAAAGCAGCAAGACGATGCGATGCCAGTCGGATGGAAAGCGAGCAGCAAAGGTATTGTTGGTATATTGAAACTGGATGCGGTCCCTTTGACGGCGCGTCGTAGAACGTGTGAGTGTGTGTGCGAGTATAGGTGCGAGTGTAGGTACGTGTGCTGTAAGTGAGAGCGTGTGTGCCTGGAAAAGCGCGATTGCCACGCGGATCTGGAGGAGGGTCGCTCGAGGGGGCGTTGGCGACGGGAGTCGGGAGAGGCAAAAGTGGGAAGGAGTTTGTTGATCAGATGCGGGATCCTGACTAGAATAAAAGCCAAGTCGGCAACTCAGTTCAGATCATCAAAGACTGAGAAGATCCCACACTGGAGTTGGGGAGAGTCGTTTTTTTGCGCCGGAAGACAAGGTGGGATCAGCGAAGTCTTAAGTGTCCACGAGTATGAATTGACGTGCGTCAGTCCAGTCTTAGCCAAGCGGCGAGCTCAAGGGCCACTTCGACTCCTCCGTGCGAGTACAGGGAGCAGGGTGTGTGACGACTCTGGTCTAGCTGATCGGCAGCCCGATGTCCCTTTGACAATGGCCGAGCCGACAGGGTTGCGGCGACGAGGCAGGGGATACCGGAGGGGGGGGTTTAGGGGGTGGCCTTGGACAGGGAAGCATTGGGGCAGAGTCGAGAGGGTTGAGGTGGATACTGGGGGTGTGTCGGAACAAGAGCTTGCTCTAGGGGGTGAAAAGGGGACAGAGGGGTGCGGGGTGCGGGGGCGTTCAGTTCAAGTTGCTCACCCACGGAGTAGCGCAGGTGCATTTAGCGCATGTATGCACATACTTGGTTCGTGCGAGAACAAGGCTTAAGGCAGAGACAGGTATGCACATATGCATCTATTGGAGCCTGTTCAGCACAGCAGCGAGACCTCAACAGTTGTTAGCGCTTCTCTACGTACCAGTATCAGGCAGCAGAGCCGGCAGGTGCCATGGTACTCGAAAGTTGAGAGCAGAGCGGGCCACCACCTTCTACCGTACAGATGGAGCTGGCTGGGACTTGACTCCTTTCTGGCGGCACAGTGTTCTCTATCCTGGCACCCGTGCCCTAGCACGAGGTGGCTGTTAGACATAGGAAACTTGCATGCCTACGTACCTTCCAAGGCTGAGTTTGCAGCTTCTCGTCTGCCCTCACCAGCTCAGGCAGTAGCAGCTGGAGGTGGGGGGAAGCCGCGCCAACAACGCCAGATCAGCGAGGTATCTAGCACCTCATTTTCTGGCCTCCACTTGGCTGGCTGGCTGGCTGCGTTGTCGGACGCGTGCCGCTCACGTCAGGGACTCACCCCAAACTCGCCCCTTAATCGGCGCGCAGCGGTTCTCCTGCTCACAGGCGCGCGCATGTGATTGCTTCTTTGCTCGCCAGCCGCTGCAAGATTGCTGCTACCACGAGACTGCAGGGCTTTTTTGCTCCGCAGTACAGTACCACGGGGGACTCGGTGGCCATTTGCGTCTGCTCAGGCGGCCGGCAAATTATAATGATATCATGGCTGGCTCCGTCTCTTGGACAGCCCCGAGACTCGCTCCGAGAAGTCGCACAAAGTGTTTGGCTGCGAAATGCCATCACGACGCGTAGCCTGATACTTGGTAGAGCCAGGAAGTAACTTACTGCCGGAGATGGTGGAGGAGACAGTACGCGGTGGACAACATACCGTTTTCTTTTTGTTTTGCCGTTGGCAGATTCGAGAAAGGGGGGCACGGGATTAGGAGGGTGGACGGACGCGGTGCGGGCGGAACTCAGAGCAGCCGGCGCGCTCATGACGTTAGGCGAGGGCGGTCAACGGATAGCCTGCGAGAATAGCAGAGGACCAGAGCAGAGGGACCGGAAAGCTTGAGAGGGGGGGCCGCAATACTGTGGATGCTTCGTGCTCCCCAGGCGGCGCGAGGAAGGAGGGGGACAGCGGTGCGGATGGTGTGTACGAATCTAGCTATACAGTGTTAAAGAAAGTGCCAGTGAACTGTATGTATATCCAATAAACGGCGCAACAGGCAAAAGAGCCACAACACTTCTGCTCTCCCAAAGGAGAGTCTCACCACAGTCCGATTCCACCCCGTGCTTGCACTCGGGACATGGAGTCGTTAAGTCAATAACTCGGAAAGATATCTGAAAAGGGCAAAAGGGCAAGGCCGTCTGAAAAAAAAAACACACAAACTCCGATCAGACTTTTCTCTATAAGCAGAGGCGGCATCGCAATGGCAGAATGGAGAGCAATACGCCACTGAGCGGGGAAGCGTTTGATGGTGGGACGGAGCCTGACGAGTTCCCAAGAAATCCGAGTCCAATGGTGAGCACAGAGCAGGCCGTCTCAAGCAGATACGAGCGTGGAGTATCAGTGTCTGGTCTGCGGCCTCGTGGCTCCCGGATGCGACGCCGCAAAACCTGGACATCGGTAGTGCCTTGGGTCGACGGTGATGCCTTTGATCGCATCGTCGAGCTGTCGAGATGTCCCCGTACACGAGTTGCCCGTGCGCTGAAGCCTACCTTGGTTGCTGTGCGAGCCCGTGCTGGGAGTGACGAGGGAGCCCGGTTCGCCCGCAGATTCCTATCCCCCGTGGACCGTGGCACAAGGATGCCCAAGAACGGAGCACTGTGCGAGGTCAATGGGCAAGGTTGCAATCTGGATGGTGTGCGGCATGTCGAGAGCGGGTGAAATGCTGAGACGGCATCATGCAGGGACTGTCAACCAGACATTGGCGAAGATGGGAAATGGCCTCTTTCCCTTGACCGACCTGGAATTCCCCAAGTCTGGAGTACATACTCCGTAATCGTACAGTAGTACCTACTTCGTAGCAGGTAAGGTAGGTAGCCCGTGCAGGTGAGGGTAGAGCACTGAAAACATGGGACGCTCAGGAACAGGCGGTCGAGTCCAAGGTTCATAGCCCAGCTCGCTCGACATTAACCAAAGTCTAAAGACGAGGAAACATGTAAATGGGGACATCAAGATGGTCAAGCTCGTCGAGGTAATCGAGTATGGGAGTCGTCGAGCTCGCCGGATGAATATGCGAACGAGCGACGAATGGAAGCTATGTCCCGACCTTTTTTTGGTCTGCCGCCGCACGAATACTCCGCAGTTGCGCACATGGACACACACCGTTTGTTGCCGCTCGACGCCAAAAGAAAAGGCCGGCGTTACATCCACCGTTGGTATCCGAACACTCACCAGACGAGCGGCTTCTGATGTTTCAACGGCCGCCAAGTGCTTCGTTAAGTAGGTAGCTTACTTGTACGAGGTATCAGTCCCACCTTCATTCAGACGGCGTTCTCGTGCCCCTTTGCCTCTTGGTGGCAGAATGGCCATTCGGATTCGACTCCAAATTCATCCTGCAGCGATTGTTTCCACGGTAAGAGACGCCACAGCAACTTTGTACGCACCCGCAGCACTCTGATGGTTGCGCGCACAGCGCATATGCAGTGTACACCGTGTGTGCGTGTGCGGCGGCATAGGAGGAGGTGGAAAATTCAATGGCACTCACCGTTCGTCGCCTCGGCATGTAGACATGGCAATTGCTCGTCAGGACGGGCGTTGCGCACAGATTCGGCACTAACAAATCGTCTGCCGGCAAAAGAGCTTGTTCGTGTGGCATGGCGATTGACACCTGGCGACAGGGTCGGAACCTTGGCAGACTCAATCAATTCTATGCTTCGTCGTCAATGCATGGCCCCGACAATACCCTTGGATGACGTTGGTGCCTCGTTTCTCAAAAGGACGCTTGTCAGATGGCTCACGCCAATGGGCACCCTTCCAAGATCAGGGGTCCATCCAGGAATCTCCCTTTGACGATTTCTGTCCCGGCGATTCGTGCCTCCGCATGCATTGCCCTCCGCCGTGCGCTCGCCAAAGCTCGTGGAACGCGGGAGCCACGGCGCCGTAGAAAAAGGGCCATGTGGCGGGAACCTCTGTCTCTTTGGCCATGTCCTGTCCCCCGGGTCTCGCGAGCAGAAGAGGGGGAGGAAAAGCTTCTTTAGGCTGCCCAAAATTTGGCCCGCGAGCTAATATCGGCGGCGTTGGAACTCTGTCTGTTCGGCCGGTGGGAAGAGAGAGGGAGAGAGAGGGAGGCGTGACTGGATTAAAGCGACCGACGGCGCGACACTTTTGCGGGCGCACGCGCGATATGCCTTTCGACAGGGCGGCATTTCTGCGGCCCGACTTTGGTCGTTGGTTCCCCTTTCAACGACCTGCCGTCGAGTCCCTGCCCTGTCCGGGTGAATTGCATCCGTTCAATTTTAGGAGCGACGGAGGTCCAGGTTGTTGGCAGAGTTGAGGGCCCAATCGCGCGACTAGCCAGCGCCTTCTCTCTCTCTTCTTTTTTCTTCCTTTGAGAAACCCGTTTTAGAGGCCTTGGATAGGGAGGACTAGAGTAGAAAAAATGCAATGGAGCCGAAAAGTGCACGTCCTCGGTGCATGCCAGCAAATGGTTCACATGCCTTTCCCCTCCCCCCCAAGATGGGCTTGGGGGTGCTGCCCAGGCAGCCTGGGCGGTGGGAGGTAGGCTTAGGGGACACTGGACTGACAGGTAGGATAGGGTGTCGAAACACTGCTTTCGTGGCTGACCAACAAAGTGCCCCTTACAGTACGATCTCTTAATTGCATCTCACTTTGCCATCCGCCCCGATACACTAGGGGCGTCGATACACCAGCTCCAGCCATGCTGCCCTAGAGCCGGCATCTTGCAGCCCTGACGTAAGGCCGATGAGGTACGAAGTACATGCCAGCAGGTAGACGGGACCCTGGGCAAGAGGTGCCCATGCCGCATGCCGCATCCACTCTTCAATGACTTGTCACTTCTCCTTGTCGCCGCCTGCTGTTGCTGTGAGCCTGTGTCCCGTCGGCCCGCCCTCAAGAAGTCCCAGTCTCCCAGCTGCTTGCTCCCCCCCCATGCTTTGCTTTCTTCTGGCTACTCACGTACCGACTACGACGCCATTCAAGTCCCGTAGATATCAATGCCGGCCGCGACTTGTCTCACCTGATAGTACTCTGGACTCACGACCCCAATCTCCGTGCAGACGCAGAACTGAGCCAGCGTGAGGAGTGGCCGTGGAGATGCAAAAATCGGAACTCAGGGTCATTCGGGTGACTACATATCTGCGCCTGCATCGGCCAATGCAGCTCCGTTAAGACGGGGCAAGCGTCCGCTGGGAGAGCTGGTATGCTAGCAACCTTTTAGCTCGCCGGCCGACAACACGACGACGGCGGGGCAGAAAGACGTCTAGGTGGAGTCGCGCCTACGCATAGTTGCGTCGTTCCTCCGTCCTGGCTCCCGACTCCTGGCTCCTCCGCATCCTTTTGGCACCCGAGGTGCGGCGACCTCGTTCCCGACAAGGCAATTCAGGGCAGCCATGGGAGGCGCAAGGATACTAGACTCCCTCAATGAGCTCATCAAGTTTGGGGGAAAACTTCCCAACCTGTCCAAGTATATTCGTCTTGAAACCCCATAAACCGTCGCTTGCCCTTTTACAATTACAAGTCGAATCATTGCATCTTTTGTGGCGAGCTTCAATGGTGACTGCCCGCTAAAGTCTTGAATTAAAACAATGCCAGACGCAGTAAGAGGCAAGGGATTAAGCGATGCACCCTCCCCGTCGACCCCTTGGGAATAAGCAATACTGTACCGACGGGGTCGCCCACAAGGTAGAACAGCCGCCATAGCAAAAACATTGCCTTGCGTACTGTAGACCCTACCTAAGAAAGGGGGGAGAACACTGTACTGTAACTTGCTGTAAGAGAAACAGAACCGGGAACCCCCATGGAGACAAGTCACAAAACAGGGTCTCTGATTGGTAGCTTCCACAAGCAACGCCGCGACTGACATCACGGGAACCGAGAGGGCGACCCAGCGTGCCTGGTCCCAGGTTTCATCGTCGTCGGCAGCGCATCGTGCCTGCTCTGACGTAGTGCCTACCTCAGGGTCCTCCGGTTGTCGTCGGCGCCGCCTTTTCGTGGCCCATGACGATTCGGATATCCACCGTCTGCTGCAGCCTGTAGGGCAGGACCGGCCCCCATGACCGGCCCATCAAAACATCGACTTTATTGTGCCCCTTAAGTAAGTCACTCTGAGTTCCCCGGCTGCCTATGCACACACACACACCCCACTTGAGCTAGTAGAATGTCAGCGCAAAGCGATGTCAATTAGGCCTACTTGCTAACTTGCAAGACAGGTGTACAAGAGCGTGTTGATAAGGCTAGGAGAAAATGCATTCCTGCGAGACAAGATTGAAAGTCTCAGATGCTCGTAAGTCGAACGGCTTCAGGGTTTGCTACTTGGAAACGGTTCGTTGAATACTTCACGACGCCTGGATGTGAGGCTTAGCCATTATATGCAGATGCTTGGACTTTACAGACATGTCTGCGCTTTGTGATGGTCTCCTCCGTCGCTTCAAGAATACCCAAGTGACCGAACAATCTGTTTTTGGCGACCCGTATATAACCCTTCTCGTGGAGCGTCTACGTGTACGAAGTAGCGCCTTAATACTCGATCGCTGCCCCAAGCAGAAACAATCCGTCTCTTTTATCTCATAAGAGTGGCTGAGGATAAAAGGCTGAGCTGACGAACAGACTCACCGTCTCGTATACCGTCTGCCGGTGAAAAGCCACAGTCCTCATGCGGACAAGACTAAGTCTGTGTGTTGCATTTTCCCCCAGGCTCCCCATGCGAGAATACCTGCTCCGTTTCGAGAGTATTGCGCTTCATCAGTGAAAGCTTCCCTCTCTCCTTGCCCTGACAGCCATAGAGGTTGCACGGCTTCGATGCCCGGTAGTTATCATTAGTGCAGATCAAGACTCAGAGCCGGTGATATAATGTGTTGCCGACTCGCTATCGGCCAGAGCAACGTAGCGAGTCTCAAGGAAGTCACCTTGGAAGATTGGATGCCTGGGAACCCCGATTTTTCCCAGGTCGTGAAGAGGCTTTCTGGGGCACATGAAAATATCATTGATGCGATTTGAGGCCTTGTTGAACAAATACCTTTTGCTGCAGCTTCTTGCGACCGCGCCACAGCCGAGAGACAGGGATCCGAACCAACCATTGCCGGTCGATGACCTGAGCGGCCTCTCTCAACCAGCCCCGGCACCATTGCTGTCGTCCCGGCAGGCAACGAGGAGCATTGTACTGGATGGGGAGCTTGAGCTCGCCTTGAAGGGCTTAATAGAGCTTAGTCTGGGGATTAGACTGTTCTTAGTCCTGAGGAAAGACCGCAGCAGGCCCACGTACCCCGTACTCGTCACGTAAGTCCCCTACCCTTGCCGAGCAGATGCCTTGTGCGGCAGGAAGCACCTCAAGAACGCTGGGGCCCCCCACTAAAGTCGTCCCATAATTCGCTCGAGGGCTCCTTCTTGAGCGGGTCTCTACTTACTGTGAAAGCCGTGGGGGTGTGGGAAGCTGCTTATCGATGACGGCCAATCACAGCTCGCTTGAAGGTTCCCCCCACGCTAAGTCAGAACACAGTGGGTCCTGGGACAGTGAGCACGTCCTTCTAGCTCACGCCCCCCTCTTGTCCCCTCTCGCACCCGATTGTCGCCTTTCACTTGTATGAATAGCCTGGTGCTGGAAGAGCTTTCTCGAAAAGCTCTGAAGGCTTTACTTCCATCCTTCGAGCATCTGGTAATTGGCTTTGACTTGGGCTGATCAGTGCACTATGAAGAACACGAGAAGCAGCTCTCAGCATGTCGTGATATGACTGATATTTCACCTCACGTATCCCACGTACTCGTTGGTGCTCCTCGTAATACGTATGTGAAATGTAAGCGGCAGGCAGCAGCCCAACCACTGAGCGAGCCAACTTGTCTCGCCAATTTAGGGGCTTGGCAGCAAATGCGCGTACGTACAGTACACCACACTCCAGGGAAGGAGGTGGCGATGAGCTCGTTCAGGAATGTCAGGAGCGAACGCCCACTTCGACAAGGCAAGGTCGCAAGGCAAGAAGGCACTAACTGACCCATTGCCGCAATCCAGGTACCCGTCAGTCATTGAATCCTCCCAACGACACCCTGTGATGCAGAATCTTTGGTCCTGTTCGCAACTCAAGCTGTGCTTATGGAGCACGGAAAGCCAGCCACCAACCTCACCTTCAAGCAAGTCAAAGTTCTCATGTCAAACCAATACCTACTATATCCGCAAGACATAAATCCCGATGCGTTCTGGGGCGTCGTACTCTTGGCAAAGCTGCGCAGTGAAGTATTTCGTACGAGATAACACAAGTTGACGAGCTATCGGCCCAAGATCTCGAACATTGCCTGCCAACGTTCATCGACCACCGTCGTCAGTTGCAGGGTCTCGTCCCAGTACCCCGGCATGTTTTGCGCGCAAGAGGCAGGATTCAGAGGACTGAAACACGCCGGCCCCCAGCGCCCATGTCCCTGCATGCATACGTGCCGAGCATGCATCGAGGAAAAGAAAGTATCAACTCTCATTCGTGGCCGGCCGGCAAGTCGCGGTCTCCACATGCGTATTTCTCCCAGAGAGGCTATCCTGCCTGCTCACTTCTTTGCTCTGGAGGATGCGATAAGAGCAGAAGGCCGGCATTCTGAATCGAGGCTCCTCCGGGGCCGGGCTCGAAGTTTCCCGGCCCAGCACTGCGTGCTTCTTCGGCTCAACATGCATCACAATGGTGGCAATCTCTTTCCGCCTGTGACTGAAGGCAAGCCGTGATATCACTTAAAACCTGGAACCGCCGACAGGGACCTGGAGACGGCGCTATCCTAGTGCTGACTCAATGCCAACCTGGGTTTTCATCACTTGACTGTGCTCAGGATACGTTGGGGAGTCTGTCGAGTTCACGATGGTCGCAACGCGCAAATTCTCTCCGGTTTTGCATGATAAGCCAGTGCCTTCGCGGCTGCTGTGACATTCAGGCTACGGAACCGACAGTCCCTCGTCCTTGCCAGTATAGATGCTTCGCGAATCCAAACATCGTCAATTACTGAAGAAAGTTTCAACGGCTGCCGATCCTTCTTGGGGACCTAGTGAACATGGCAAGGTTCATCAGATAGCCGATCGGGATACTCACTGATCGCCATCCGAGCTGTCAGTCGCGCCGGCAGTTATTAGCCATGCCATCCAGTCATCCAGGCGGTCCGACTACCGTTTGTGCCACATTTCAGAAGAACCAGTCTACGCTACAGTACATTTTTTCGTACATGGTGTCATCGGCGTAGCTTCCGTCTATGCCCTGGCGCCTTGTTGGGCAGGGTCCCTTGTCTCTCCAAGTTTTCGAGGCGAGACAGGAAGTTATGCCGGCAGCTGCGAGTAAGTGTGAGTAATTTCACCTCCTGCCACTTATTCTCAACTGCAGCCCGGATACGCCGGGGTATAATACATTCGTTGCCGATATGTCTGCGTGATGATCCAACGGTCCACCTCAACGTGAGGCATTCTGCAGCAGGCGGCGACATAGTGGAATGAATAGACTGCCTCACACTATGAGCCTGCGACTGCCCAATGAGACATGGCATTGAAGGAGTATCCTCAGCACGGACGTTTGAAGGCTCTGACCGAAAAGAAAAGATGCCCCGGCACTTGGATACAACAAACTTTAAATTTCGAGGATAGCGCCGGCAATGGAGGGTGTCGTGTTTTCGAGGGGGCGGCTCGCGTTGGCAGATGCGGTCGAGACCTCGTTTCTGCATCAGCAGTACCGAACGACACAGGTATTTACGGCCCTATCTATGCTGCGCCGACGCAAGCGCGTTGACCACGAACTCATCTTCCTACATAGAATCCTTTACAGACCCCAGATCTGAGACTTGAGGCACCGCGGCTGCCTGCTTAAGCCACCAATATCTTGATGAATGAAGTACCGAACGACGAATGACCCCGCTATTCCAGCGTGTGGCGAATCGATTGTCGAAATGGTGTCCGATATCCGCAATTCCTGTGGTTGAATCGGCTCGGCCACGATAGGTGCATGGATACACGTGCCTCATGGTGTCGAATTTCTCGACCGGTTCATCGCAAGAACTCTTCGGAAGTGTCTCCTATGGAGCAAAGTCGAGCCACGGAGTAAACTCCGTTGGGCGCACCATGGTCGGCCCCGAAACCTTGAATGGTTGGCGCCAGTAGACGGCGGTAGCGGAGTGCAAAACAGAACCCACGGCAGCACACATGTGCTGCATATGCGGACGAGATTTGGACGCTTCCAGAGGCATCTGAAGATAAGTGTATCACGTCGGCAGCTGCGAATTCGACGTACTTCCATTCATTGTCCGAACCGAATTTCGCAATTCGTGAATGGGAATACAGTCGCTGATCCCGTAACGCAAGCCCAACTTTGCTACCCGTTCTGACGGCTGCCAGATCCTGCGGATCTCCCGCCGAGGCGAGAGGTAAAAAAGGCTTGGCGCACCCTTCTCCACAAAGCCAAGTCTTGGGCTCTTTGCTACTTTTACTCCATTCACGCCATGTGTCTCGGAGGATTCCCGCCAATCCCTGTGCTGAATCCCATGAGCCGAGGGGACTGCAAGAAATACGATGTATCTCGTACAGTACGACTCTGCACACAGCAGAACAATTTCATGGACCGCGGCAGCCTGTTAGCATTCCGTTCTCTCACAGCTCCCATGAGACTGCTGCTTTTTCTCATAGGACCTATCGTATGTGCTTGGTGGCTCATGGGTGAAGAGAGCCTGAAATGAAATCGGCCAAGTCAACGACACGAATTCGCAGCTATCACAACCAATCGCAAGCGAGTCATGTTTTCTTTTTTCATTGCAAGTTCGCCCGGGGTCCTTGATTGAGAGGGAGATTTCCCGTGAAGCCGCCGAGACAAGCCGCCGTAGCGTCTTCAGCCGCCAACGGTACTTGACGACAACGAGAAGAGACGCGTGGATGATTTGCTTTGTAGGCGTACGAAGCGGCATCGAGACAGTCAAACACTTGATCATTCGGCTGCGACCCACCAACGGTGCAGGCTTCTCATGGCTACAATTCCGCTGACACCACGGGCAGTTCTTGGACGGGAGCGGCTGGCTCACGACTTACGGGCGTTTGCAAGGTTTAAGACGTCGCAGATGCAATTATCAAGCCGTCATTTTCTGTGCCGCTGCATGCAAGCTTGTTTCCACCTATCCTTCTTGTCGGTCGCATTGCGGGCGAAATGGCGGTTGACGAGGGTCAACATGCTTATTCCCACAGGCGCAGCGACACTGACGGCCCCCAAGGCCATCTTGAGTCGTGGCTAGCACTTGACAGACAATGTCTGCTCATGCGCTTGAGCAAGAGCCCCGTTTCAAGAAACGAATGATAATCGAGGCCCGTCGTCATTGACATTCTGGTATTTCGAGTGTCAGAAGCAGGTCCTGATGCAGTTGTGGCCGCCAATCTGTCAGACCTGCAAGGTGCGAAATGGCGGATGCATCTCGCATACAGCGTATCAACGGGAATTGCATTGCAATTCTAGTTTCCGTTAGCGCAGACTCGGTATCTCGTCGCTCTGCCCTGGTCCTTTTGAGCCTTGCCTTTAGGCCCGGATGGCGAATTCTCCTTCATTTACTCGGTATTCCTAGTCGGCCCTGCCAGGACCCCAAAAAAGCAAGGCAGCATGGACCACTTCAAAGAACCGGGCGAGCGGTAAGATACCTCTGACGCAAGGGAGTTATGGCGGTGCCAGGATGTGCGGACGTGGGAAGAATAACATGACGGGATATGGCGCAAAATGGGGGGTGGGGAGATTGCGAGGAAGAAACGAGCAAGAGGATAAGGAGGAGCATGGCAACGTCTTTGCTTTTCGATGTGTTGATGGGCACAGTACACAGAAGGTGGATGGACGTGGCGTCGGCATGTTTCGTCCAAAGGCCAGCAGCGGCCCTTTCAACCTCTCTCCTGTCGTTGTCTGTCTGTCTGTCTGTCTGTCTGTCAAGCCCCGGGTGTGCGTGTCTGTAGGCCCGGGTGTTCAAGACATTGCGCGCCCGAAGATGTGACTCGACGCAAAGAAAAGGGGATGCGCATGTGAGTACAGTACGTAGAGGGAAAGAAAGAGGAAGAAGTGCTCGTGAGACAAGGAGAAGACAGGGGGGCGTTTCTCTCTGTGGTCGGCGCACGAGAACAAGGAGAGAGAGAGGGAGAGGAGGGGGCGTGGTCATGGGCATGGGAGAGAGTGTCGAAGACATGGGAAAGATGAAAGGGGGGGTGGGGAGAGAGACATGGGGACGCCACAAGAAAGAGATGGGAGGACGCGTGCCATTGTGGGCTGGCTTTTCCTGATGGTGGAAGAGAGAAACGGTATGACGTAGCTTGTGTGTTGCTGTGTGCGACAGGTCTCTCCTTGGGGCCTTGGCGCAGAGACGGTGAGAAGGAAGGAAAGGATGCTGGGTGCTGGATGGGGAGGAGCAGAAAGAAGTGGAAAAGAGTAAGACCAGGCACGCGGTTAAACGCCAGCCAGTACGCTAGGGGTGGGCAAGAGAGTGCGTACATTACATGTGTGTGTGTGTGTGTGTGGGTGTGTGGGTGTGGACGACCCTTTTGTTTTCCTTTCCCGTCACTTGTTTCTTGTCTTCCACATCTACGTACTACCAAAAGCTGCCGTGGTGTGTAGTATTCACCTACCAGTCGCGCCTCGGATTTTGTCAAAAAAAGGCCCATCTCCTCCGCGCTTCCCTGGAAAAATAGGTTGGTGATGATTCACTTCACATCTTCCAAAAAAGCAAGAGGTCAGCCTCTGTCGGAGAGAAGAACATGTTGTTCTTCACAAAGATCCAAGTTCTGGAAATGCAACACGGGGGCGAACCTCGCAAGGTCGTAGGGCGGGATGGGGAAAGGATGGATGATCGATGGGAGCAAAGTGTCATCCTCGGTTGGATGGGGAAATCGGTCAGACCGGGAAAACGACAAAAAAAAGATCACACCAAAAGGCGAGGTAGGTAGGTAAAGTATTTCGCAAACACCGAATTTGTTGTACTCGCAACGCCGACTACGTCACGCTGCGCCGGCCGTAAAAAAAAAGGACATGCCCGTGTTCATATGCCAGCAAGAGACAGACTCCGGGGAACAAACAGCACCCTCGTATGTCTCCTGCCTTTTGCGCATGTCTTGAAACTGCAACAATGTGACCAAATGGAGGGGGCGCCACAGTGTTTCCTGTATTGTACTGTCAAAAAGGCCTTGAATTAATTTCTTTCCTGTAATTCTCTTCTCTAAGAATCGTAAGTAAAAAAAAACATGGGCCATGCTTCCCACCATGATGCCACGACACCTCAGATTTCTTTCCCGTCCGACGAAACTCGCAGAGATGCGTGCAGGTTGCTTTCGCCTGCTTCCATCCTCCGCAAAATGCCCTGCTCAATGACCTGTTAACACCAACGCCTGTATAAATAAAAAGTACTTTCCTCCTTGTCAAACCACTTACGTCTTGGCAGAGGTCTGTCCAGCTTCTCGCTCAAATTCCACTCATCTCCTCTCGACCTGGCCGTCGTGGTTCTCGACTTCATCGCTCGTCCATCAAAGGATGATGGCCAGCTCGGACCTGTCGATGCCATCCTCACTGAGATTCGGGTAGTAAGGCACCATGGCGTCCGCTCCCTGAATGTACGCGTCGTTGTACAGTCGCCAATACGGCGTCCGCACTTTTCGTGCAGGATGAAATAGCCCGGCCCACACGTAGTTGAGCACCACGCCCGGGCCGACAGCCATGCGAATCGCTTCGATAGCCTCCACAATGCGGTCAATAACGTGAGGGCTCGTCTCAAACAGGTTGGGGTAGAGCAGGTTGAGCAAGTGGACCATGGCATCCTCGCAGCCAAGGCCAATAACCCCGAGACCGATGTGCTTGACGACTGACGCCGCCGTCTGCCGATGCACCTGGTCGCGATCAATAAGCGCGTCCTCGAGGAGCGGCGTGACAGCATAAATGTAGTCCTTGCCCATTTCGCCAATGTACTCGAAGAGGAACGACAAGGCCTTGAGCACACCGTTTTGCACGTTGAGCTCCGGAACACGGTACTCGTTCATAAGCGCTGGCAGAACCGTAAATGGCGCGCAAGTTTCAGCAACGATACCAATCGCGACAGCGGTGTTGACGCGAGACTGTCGTTCCTGAATGCGAAGGTTGCTCAGCAGCGTGGCCAGCACATCCTGCGGACCAATGGCCTTGGCAATGAAACCAAAGGTATTGTTGGCGGCTCTTCGGATGCCCTTCTTGTGCGCTTTCAGCATGTCGAGCAGCTCAAAGCAGATTCGCATCCACTCGCGAGCATTGACACTCTCAGGCCCGCGATCTGCGATTCGTCCAACAAGGTCGATCGTATTTTCTTGAACTTTCTCATGTCGATTCCGGAGAATGGGCGTCAGACGCGGCAACAAGTCCTTGATCGGTGGCTGCATCTGTGCAATGCCCACAACCGTGACGATCGATCGAAGAGCGCCGAGAATGGATCCGAGCACCTCGGGGTATTCCTCACCCAAGTACTCGTAGAGGACAATGCCCAGTTTACCCATGAGCTCGTCTTCACCGCATTGCTTCATGACCATAGCAATGCGCGAGATGAGGTCAGCGGCCTGCTGTCGAACCGTGGGAGACTTGTTGTTGAGTCGCCAGAGAATAGTGCTCGTAATCTGAGGCAAGAACGGACCGCAGCGATCGCCAAGGGCGTTGACCACGGATCCGAAGCCATTGAGAATCACAATGTCCTCGGAAGTCTGCGACTGAAACGTGTGTAGGATGCCATCCACGAGGCGTACCTCCAGTCGCTCATCAATGTCGGCCGCTCCGAGGCTCGTCACTATCTTCTCGATTGTTTCAACCGTCATTTTGCGATATTGCTCGGATTCGTCCTTGAGATTATCCACGATTCGCTCAAAAATCTCGCTGACACCAACTTTTTGGCCAATGTCGACGGTCGTCTCCACAACTTGTTTGTAGTTGCGCTTGTCCACAGCCATCCGCCTGACCCAATAGTTCTTGAAGAAGTCATCCAACACGTGTTCCTTGAGATAGCTGCTGCTCACACCTTTTGTCGCTGCACATTGCGAGACCACTTTGAGAACAACCTTCTTCATCTCCTCGTCCGGTGTGGAGAACTCTCGAAGAAGAATTTCCATGATCTGAGTCGTATAGTAGTTTGCGTATTCCTCGTCCATGAGCGGAATGATGTATCCAACCGCCTTCAGGAAACCGGCAAGACCTTTGCCTCTCTGCTTGCGCGCTCCTGTCCAGAGTGGATTGAGGATCTCATCAAAACTCTCAATACCGTAGGGATTGGATGCCTCGGCCAGTGCGGCAATCGCCAAACTGGTCACCGTTCGGACCTTGGTCTGCTCATCGTTGAGATTTGGCGCGATGCAGTCAATCAGCCCCTTGAGGTGAGGCAATACTGCGCATCCCATGAGGATGGCAATCTGCTGGACAATCTTGACGCCTGTATGACGCGCATGCCACGACTTTTTGCTTCGGCACACGGCTCGGAGGAATGGTAAGAGTGCCGGGATAGACAGAGCAGACGCGACCACGGCAAACGCTCTCGCTGTCGTATTCCGCACGTAGTCGTCGACGTGATCAATATCGGGACGCATGACACTAATCATTGTTGCCAGACCAGCTGCTTTCGCCACATTCGAGATGATCTCACGACCTTCGACTCGAGCGTAGTAGTCTTGATCAATGAGCAGCGGTTCGATGACAACGAGGATCTTGTGAACATAGGGACGCACGAGCTCGTCCAACTTGTAGAGAATACGATCAATGACCTTGACCAAAAGATGGCGTTCCTGCTCTTCCAGCGTCTTTTCCATGAGAAGAGGAAGAATCTGCGCAAACAAGGGTGCTGGTCCAAACTGTCGCGCATTATCTGTGATCTGACGCAGAGCAGTCTTACGCATGGGGGGTGTGCCGTTCTTGATCTTGAGTAGTAGTTTCATGATCTTTCTTTCTTTGAGTTCCTCGACAGACATGGCCGTTTCGTCTGAGCCGTCATTGAGTTTTCCAAAGTAATTCATATCTTCCGGCTTCAGGAACTGCAAATCACCGACGCCAGAGATTTCGGCCGGCATCGGCTGGCCGCCCAATCGGGTCTGTTCCGGGTCTTGCATCATGAATCCAGTCTGCGGAAGAGGTGTAGCCACGGCTCGGTGAGTCGAAGGACGAATTTGCTGAAATCCCTCAGGGAACTCGAGGACTTTGTAGCCCTGATCTTCGCCTGGCAAAAGGAGATCGAGTTCTTCATCACTGAGCATCATGTTACGCCCAATATCAGTACCAAACGCAGGGGGCAATGCTGGGGCCTTCATTGGCGCAGGAGTCGCAAGTCCTTGGTTGCCCATGGGTGTTGCGGACGGAGCTTGATCCCAACGTGAACGCTGCTTCGAGGCATCCGCAACAGACGGCGCCTCGTCCCATCTTGACCGTTTTGCTTGCGGTGCTGGCGTCGAAGCCACCTGTGATTGGTCGGCGCTCGCTTCTGTCGAAACGTCCCACCTCTTCCGGCGCTTGCGACTAGCAGTCACCTCTTCAGTCGATCCGGCTTCGGCATTCTCCTTATCTGGATTCTGGAGCGTGGGAACGGCTTCCGCTTGCTCAGCGTCAGTCGCTTGCTTGGCTTGGATAGCCTTGCGTACACGCTCCTCTTCCCGGTCAAGTTCTTGGCTTTGCATGATATCTCGATACGTTGCGCCGTTCTCTGTAGCGCCAGCTTGTCGATTCTCTGCAAAGGGATCGGCCCTAGTAGGTGTCAAAACGCGATTGAATCGTCGCTTCTGATAGTCGGTCTCGCGGTCGACGATACGGCCGCTCTTCTCTCCTCGACTCGCCAGAACGTCATCTTCTTCGACGCCATCGCCTCTAGCAAACTCGTCGATCAACTCGCGCGAAGCAGTGTACTGCCCGACCAGGCGCCGCGTCTGGTCTTCTCCCGCGTTGTCGTCATCGTCGTCGCCCATGGGAAGAGACGTATGATAGCCTGCAAACTTGTCCGATTCATCCTTGCTGTATAACTCGCTGTCGGCGCTGTCGGTGAGTTTCTGCCGCGTCAAGTCGGTTCGTTGCGACGATGCGTCGAGGCTACGCGAGCCCTTCTTTGCCGCGGCGGCAGCATTTCGCTCCCGCTGGCTCTTGGCAACGGCCTCGAAATCCGCGTCGGACATGGTTTCTCAGAGGCACTGCCGCATCAGCCAGGTTCCAAGTTGCAAGGTGCGCGCTGGGCGTTATCGTGGTACATGGATGGGCAGCCGGGCTAGGGTTGATTGACTTGATGAGAGCGGGAAAGGGAGCCTTGTCGTGTTCGGCGGCGAAAAGTTTAGAGTTAGCTAGGGGTAGCATCTAAGCCGAGGTTTCCCCGTGGTGCTTCAGCCGGCGCTATCTCAGGTCGAGCCAATCAGCAGCTGCAAATGACTAAAACTGGCTTGAGCCTTGTCGGCTGATGCGCACGGTACGTACCGCTAGCAGCTGCAGTCAGACTGCTTCCGTATTCGTAACTTACCGACCGTAAGTTATCAATACTTCCTATTCGTAGTTCGTTCAACTTCATCGGAACTTGGAGCTTTGTGCTGCAGAGTGCAGACATCTTCATTGGAAAAGCAGTCAATGAAGGTTACCGTCCTGAATCGCGATGAAGGCTTCCTCACATTATCACAAAAACGTGAGTTCATTATCTATATTGAACCTGGTCATCAGTTCTTTCATGCTTCTCGTAGCTAAAGCTTGTCATTCAGGGCCTTTGCCTTGTTCGCCTCCGCTTGACTATACTCTCTGCTTCAAAGATATACCCGTCATCCGTCTTCTCGGCTTTGACGGTCTTCTCCGTTTCTGTCTTGACCTTTCTCTTCCTTGTCTTTGCCAGGATGATGTTTTCCTCACTGACTGTCGCGATAGAACTTTCGAGTTCCTCTTTCTTCACTTTTCGATCCGAAAACTCGCGCAGATCAGCAGCGAAAAGAACCGAATGGGCCCAGCCTGCATACTGACCCCAGATTCCCCTGAAATGATCCCCTACAGCATCGTACAAGACCTTGCTGAAAGTCTTTGTTTTCGACTTGCCAAATTTGTAATCTCTTTGGGCAATCTGCCACACATGGGTATCGACGGGTACGGATTCACCCCAGCCCAGTCCCATCAGGCAGACGCAATCTGCCACCTTAGGCCCGACCCCTGTGAGGGCCAGCAACGCATCATGGGCTTCCCTGTATGTCGGCGAAGCATTCCGCGCATCAATAGTGCTCCAGGGTCCCTGATGCTTGGGATTCCGCAGCGACTCCAGCCAAAAAGGTGGCTTTTCCAGAGCGATTGTCCGTGCCGTCTCGGCAATGTACTTGGCCCGGTAACCAAATCCGAGTTCCCTCAAATGAGATTCGACATGCTTTCCTGTGAGTGACGACGGGCTTGGAAAGTCATGGAGAGCTTCGTCCCCTACATGGCCGATGAGGGGACCGTAGTGCGTGCACAGCTTGTGTACCTGGAACAGTCAATGAATCAGCATTTTGACTCGCCTCTGAGGTGACGAGATACTCACCATTTGCGAAATGCGGCTTATGTTATTGTTGCTACTACATATGAAGCAAATGAGTGCCTCCCAGGCGTCTTGACTCAACATGCGTACGCCGGTGAAGGCTGGAGCTCGTCGGCGGAAGTTGGGATCTGCATTTGACCATTGCTCATACAGAGTCTGGAGATCAAGATTGAGACTAAAGTAACGCCGCAGGAGATCCTCAGTGTCGTCCTCGACCAAGTCTGCCGTTGACGAAGGAGGTGTTGGCGGAGGTGTAGAGGCGTTTGGCCAAGTTACGCGATAGAGTAGATGATGAGGATCCTGCTTAAGAGAGAGTATGCGTCCGTGCAAAGTGCCTGTCCTGTGCCACTCAGAGTTAGCCATGAACAGCGCAATGAGTTTCGGGGAGCCTTGTACCATTCATCGTTTATTTTTCGCCATCGAAACGACTGCCCGCATCGGAGTGTTGTATCAATGCAGAGCTCAGTGAGGCTCACGGGTAGCTTTCGCCACTCATGTGACGCCCTTTTGACAGCCATGAGAAGGATGGAGTGGGTGACTGTCTATCACGACGAAATAGGAGAATGAGAAAAAGAATCGTGTTGTCTTGCCGACGAAAGTAATTGAAGAAGTCAAAGGGAAAGACAGGCGGAGGGCAGGATAACTTTCTTCAAGTCTGCACGAGGTAGTCGTACCGTACAGTAGGTAGATCCAGGGTCCAAATTCCGCAAGAGTCGATTCGCCCCCCCCTGAACGCTTCGGTGGACAGGCTCGGGATACGTACCACAACGCCCCGGCCTTTTGGGAGGAACGCTAATCTCGTACAGGCCTAGCGGCGATTTGCCAAAAAGCTCCAGCCTCGCCTGCAAAGTGCAAATGTGCACCAGCTGGAGGAACCCACCCTGGCCTCAAAGTTTCGAGAGCTCATCGTCCGCCGCGCCTTACCTGCATCCACGCGAGGCGACTGATTGGATTTTGCGAACTTCTCTCCTCAGTCGCACATCATGAACGGCGATAGCTATTCATCTCGGGGTAAGTAACAGAACTATTCACTTTTGCAGTATCGCAACGCCCAAGCAGCGGCTGACCATCTCCTGTTGCTGGTTTCGCAGAGGGGCGACGAGGCCGAGACTACCCGGTAAGTGTTGAAATCCTGTTCTTACCATTGTAGTCATCCGTTGACTCGCAACAGTCTGCCAGAGGTGAACGCGACGATCGCCGTGATCGCCATCGGGAACGCGATCGAGACCGCGAACCGCGTGATGGTCACCGAGACCGGGAACGAGACCGTGATCGCGAACGACCTCGCGAACGCAGGCGATCTAGATCTCCAGACCCCCGCGGACATCGCAGACAAGAAGGAGAGTTTGATGCATACTCGTCAAGCCGATCCCATCGGGACCGTGAACGAGAAGACCGCTATTCAGGTCGGGACCGCCGGGGGGAGCGCGAATGGGACCGCGATCGAGCAGCGCCTCGGAGAGACGGCCGTCGCGATGATCCAGAGCGGCCTCCTCGCCGAGACAGGGATCCGTACGAGGATCGCCGTCGCGGTGGTAGGGATCGCAGGGACGACGATGGCTTCGCGAGACAGAATGAAGCTCGACGCAGCCCGACACCGCCGGCGAAGCGTGAGCCAACGCCCGACTTGACCGACGTTGTGTCCATTTTGGAGAGAAAGAGACGATTGACCCAATGGGACATCAAGCCGCCTGGCTACGAATTGGTTACTGCAGAACAGGCTAAGCTGTCTGGCATGTTCCCTCTCCCTGGCGCTCCACGACAGCAGGCCATGGATCCCACCAAACTACAGGCCTTCATGAATCAACCGTCGGGTCAAGTATCAAGTGCAGGCCTCAAAGCCAGCAACTCTCGACAGTCAAAGCGACTGATCGTATCCAATCTACCAGCTACCGCTACCGACGATAGCCTGATGGCGTTTTTCAACCTGCAACTCAACGGGCTCAACGTCATTGAAGGCACAGATCCCTGCACTCAATGTCAATTCTCCAGCGACCGCACTTTCGCTGTGCTGGAATTCCAGAACGCTATCGAAGCGACCGTCGCTCTTGCTTTCGATGGCATAGCTATGGAGGCTGATGATGCCGTCAACGGCGCCTCCAAACCCGACTCGACTGGTTTGGTCATTCGCAGGCCCAAGGACTACGTTATGCCCGCAGTCCCAGACGAGATCACGCACGATCCTGAAGTGGTCTCAAACTATGTCCCCGACACCGTGCACAAGCTGTGTGTCACCAACATTCCTCCGTTCCTCAATGATGAGCAGGTCATGGAGCTTCTGGCGGCCTTTGGTAAGCCCAAGGCGTTCATCCTGGTGAAAGACCGAACCACTGAAGAGTCGAGGGTAAGAAAGCGAATTGCGCCCGGTGCTACTAGATACCGAAGGCTGAGACTGACGTGTATAGGGCATCGCCTTTGTCGAATATTTTGAGCCCACGTCAGCCAATGAGCCAGCACTCAACACGCTGAATGGCATGGACGTTGGGGGTCAGAAGCTGAGGGTTACAAAAGCGAGTTTCGGGTCCACTCAGGTCGCCAACTTTGATGTTGGTATCACGGCCATTAGCGGACTGGCATCCCAATCGTCCAATGAGACCGACAAAGGTCGTGTGGTCCAGTTGCTGAACATGGTCACGCCCGAAGAACTTTTGGACAGCGAAGAATACGAAGGTAATGAACCTCTCTCCTTCTGCCACCAACTCCAACATGGGCAGCTGGACAACACTGCGCGCCAACTTTTGTTGGCCTCCATGCTAGGTCTAGGCCATGATCCTCCAACCCAGGTGCTAATGATGGCGCAGAAATTTGCGACGATGTACGGGAAGAGTGCAGCAAGTTCGGTAAGGTCATCGACCTGAAGGCTCCGCGTCCGTCAGGCGGTAGCCGCCAATCAGCAGGTGTCGGCAAAATCTTCGTCAAATTTGACACAACCGACGCTGCACACAAGGCACTTACGGCGTTAGCTGGGAGGAAATTTGCTGACCGGACGGTCGTCACCACATATTTCCCAGAGGTATGGTTACTCGGGCGAAAGACAGATATCTATATACTGACAAGACACAGGAGAACTTCGATGTCGGCGCGTGGTAGATGGGAGGAGTCCATCAGGATCTGAATTTATGACTGCGGGTTCCTCGAACGTGAGGCATTTCACTATACGGTATTGCCCGTGATCAGGTGCACAGCAGAATGGATGAACCTATTAAATTCGGGCTACGAACGCTGCCAGTGCAGTGTGAGAACGTTGACACGATTTGGCGGTTCACAGCAAGGGAGAGCTACGGGCTGGAGGCCTGATGTATGGAGTACCTAAATAGTCATTCCGTGTTAGCAGGAATCGACAAAGCGCTGGCGAGCGAAGACGAATCAAAATAATTGAGCAGTGATCAGAAGTCCAGTCTATTCATCGAGCGCATAGGCTCTAACATAAGAGGTACCAGAAATTGTAAAAAGTGTTCTATCATCATGTTGCGTGCTGGGGTGCAGAAAGACATGGTAGTAAAGAGGAATTAAACTCACGATTATGTCGCGTGCGCTTTAAGCGCTGCTGGTATGTTGGTGTGGTCGTGAATGGCTACCGCGCCTGACAATGGAAGAAGCCGACGTCGCCATTGCAACGCGGGCGGGCAGACGGCGAAGCGCAGCGTAAGCTTCTGCGCCTGTTCTGCAGATTGTAGGAGAGAAAAATCTGAGCCTGCTCAGGACCAGGCGCTAGGGAAATTTGCAGTCTTGCTCACGTGACTTACCACATCGCTGCCGCTAGCGTCTCATCCGTCTGCCCTAACTAAGCGAAAATTTCGTGCTCCACACAAAGGCCTGCGTGAACGTGCAACTGGAAGTCGAGCCTCACGATACAACTCTCAACCCTCGGCACCACCGCAACACCGACAAGATGGGCAGACTTCACAGCAAGGGCAAGGGCATTTCTGCCTCCGCGCTCCCCTACTCTCGCGCCGCTCCCGCGTGGCTCAAGACCACCCCCGAGCAGGTCGTAGAGCAGATCTGCAAGCTCGCCAGAAAGGGCGCCACTCCCTCCCAGATTGGTGTCATTCTGCGTGACTCCCACGGCATTGCCCAGGTCAAGATTGTCACCGGTACGTTCACTTACGCAAGAATTTTCGCGGCATCGAATGCGCGCGTTCGAACCAAAGCACCAGTACTAACGGAATGACAGGTAACAAGATTCTGCGAATCCTGAAGTCGAGCGGTACGGACCCCTGAATCGAGATGGACGAGAAAGACATATAGCAATGGACACGACTGCGTCTACGTCCACATGGAGATTGCATCTCCTTTGCCTCTGTACGGTCAAGGCTGACAGAGTGATGTAACAGGCCTCGCTCCCGAGCTCCCCGAGGACCTGTACATGCTTATCAAGAAGGTACGTGTATTCCCACTGTCGCGCGACAGAACGGGTATTGCGAGCCAGAGACCGGCTGACAAAAAGCACTCAGGCTGTCGCCGTCCGCAAGCACCTCGAGCGCAACCGCAAGGACAAGGACTCCAAGTTCCGCCTCATTCTCATCGAGTCCCGTATCCACCGTCTCGCCCGCTACTACAAGACCGTTGGCGTCCTGCCTCCTACTTGGAAGTACGAGTCCGCCACTGCCAGCACCATCGTCGCATAAGGAGGGAATCCGCGAGGCACATTTGGGCCTGGTGATGCGGTGGTCTACGCTGGGTCTGGAGTTGGGGGAAATTATGGAAAACCTGCATTTAGAGAGCCTTGATGCTTCCACAGGTCCTCGATGACCGCAATGTAGTGTAACGCTCGGAAATGAAAGCGGTCGACTACAAATGCTCGGATATGAACAGCCCGACTGGGTATCTTTGGAATGTCGATGTCAACTCTAGAAACGCCCCTCCCCGCGCCCGTGTCCTTTGCCGATCCCAATCGCCTAGAAAATAGCGAGTCTAGGCTGTCTTTTCCAACTCTCTGGACCTTTGTAAGAGAAACTCCCCGAGCACGCGCAGAGGATCGCTGGGTCTGCGGTAGAGGTAAGTGAGAGAATATGGAATGGCGAGTACGGGAGACTGACTGGTCTTTGGCTAGTTGTTTCATCCCCTCAAGCAGAACTCCAGTGACTTTCGTATTCAGATATCGGCGGGTAGGATCGCCATGAGGTACCGCCTCTGAAGGCATCGTCAAGCTCGAATCTGGGTGTGCCGAAGCGGCGCGTGAACTCTGGGCTGGAGCTGGCGTCGCGGTTCGTGCTGGCGCGGGCGACTGCGCCTGGGAAGTTAGCGAAGGTCCCTTTGAAGCAATTGAAGCGCGATGAACCGATGTACTCAAAAAGAGAAATGATTCCTACCGCTGCTTGATCCATTGGCGCATCTGACATGACAACGTCCTTTTGGGGAGTATCCGGTGCAGCTGTCGGCTGTGTTTGCGGAGTCACTGCGGCATTGCTGTTTGCGACATCGAGACCTGCGGCGGCCTGTGCGGCGTCCGGCAGGGCGTCTACCTTGGTGCCATCATCCGCCATTGTCGAGATCAAGGTCGCGTGGCATGCGACAATGAATTCAGTGTTGAAAAGGCCGGGCAATTTGAAGGGTCGTGGATACGAAGTACGAAGTAGCTTGTCTTCAGTTTCCCCCAAATTTACGACCTAGAACGAAAGTGGGGCTGGGTACGAAGTACAGCTCGGACAGGCACTGGCCATTAACGCGGTCAGCTGACTTCGTGTTCAACTTCATTCCGTCATAGCCATCAACACGCGTCTGCCGTGTCGATCACGGTACGGATAGTTTGTGGCAAGTACTGCCCTGTAGGCTTAAAGAAATGACGGCAGCACCGCTCGCCCAACATGGATGCGTTTGTACGCAAATTGCCCAAGGCTTCCAAGGGCAATCATCAGACGGGGCCGGCACCCAAATATGACTCGGCCCACGAAAGACCGCCGAAACGGATTAAAAGGGAGACGAATCGACCCGTGGAGATGTCGGAAGCCGACGAAGACTCTTCAGATGAGGATGCAGCGAAGAACTCTGAAGGCGCTAGGGAAGACACTGGTACAGAAGACCGACGACAGGCTCCTCGGATTACCGACGTTGAGACGGTTTTGCCACCGACACAAATCGACGACAGGGCCATTGAAGAGTATGAGCTCGCAAGATCCTCACAAAAAAGTTCTCAAGAGCAAGAGGCTGCTGGAGCCAAGCCTCCTCCAATGTGGATCAGAGGCAAGAGTTCCATTTACGTGGATGCCTTCAACCTGGCGCTGGACACTGTGCTCGAGGAAGAGTCTCGACTGTTCGATGAGAAAGAGATGCAGGTATTCCAGCAGTGGAGAGAACTCAATTACGAAGCTCAGTACCTGTAGGTGACGAGGCGCCGGCGGGTTTTACTTCGCTGACAGATAGTAGCTACGTTCGACTCTTTCTTCGCAAGACAGCAGCCTGGCATCGGTCCAGCCGGTTAGGCTACTATGCAGATGTATCCGATCCCGAGGCTGCTATAGAGTCACTGCAAGAATCCAGACCGCTCCCTTCCGTCGAGTCAATTGCCTCAATACCTGGAATTGACTTGGAAGAAGGCGGTCTCGGTGAGTCTTTTACCTTTGCCGATGCATCAGAAGATTACATCACCACTGTTGGCGAAGCAGCTTCGCTTTTGTATCTCGATGAACTCAAGGTCTTGGCTAAAGAGGCCAAAGTCCAGGGTCGGAACAAGGCAGAGCTGATCAAGGGGCTTTCTCGAGTGAGCCAGCAGCAGGCCGGCCTCATGGCTGTCGGGCTAAGCCGACACAATAGTCGCGACTCGAACGCCTCGGAGCCGGAACCGCAGAAGTTCAGTTGCGCGAGGCGAATCCGCAGGGAGGACTCCAACCGGGAACAGCACTTTTTGGATAAGATATTGGCGTTGCTCGGTCCCTGTATCCGACTTTCGCCAGCGACCTTCAAGCTGTTTGAGCGCGTCCATCTCGTCTTTTACAGGTCTACCGAGTGGACGGAAAAGTCTCTCACTACCATCATTCTAGCAAAAATTGCTCGGCGCAATTTCCCCGATTACATCGTTTGCCGCACGTCAACCATCTTTGCATCAAGGTTGCACTTGCTAGAGTTTGAGGCTGCTATCCGTCTCGAATCCGAGGTGGACAACATTTTGGAGTTCAACGGTACGACGACGGAGGCCGGCTACCAGAGAGTCATCGACATCTTCGACTGCATATATCCCCGGTGGCAGAACTATGTCGAGGAAGAGCAGATAAAAGAGCGGAAAGTCTATGAAATGGGCGAGGGTGCGTACCTGAGGAGGTTCAACCCAGCCCACGCGTACACTCGCATAATTCACAAAGCCATGTATGTTCTTGGTCGTCGCAAGGAGCACCTGAGAGAGCATGAGCTGCTCAGCGAGCTACTTGGCCAGAAGCTGTTTCATTTGGCTCGGAGAGGGGCCTGGTATCAGCGAAAAGCCCTTCTAGAGGAGCACTACATGGCGAAACTCGACGAAGAAGCGAATTCTTCCAACTTGGAGCAACAGAAGAGAATCTGGAAGCAGACGGCGGTGGAGACGTGCGAGATTGGGTTGCAAGACCCCGACTGCCATCTCATACACCACTACGACCTTCAAAAACGACTGATCAAGTTGGAAAAGAAGCTGCGGATACCGCGACGGCTACAGCATGACTTTGGGCACGTGCGACTCGCCGAGCCGATCGAGATCACGGTCGAAGGGATCCAGCTGAAGCGCGATTTGCAGCCCAAACCCGGCGCTCAGGCTGCCTCGACAAAGACGATCTGGCTGGACGAGCTCGACACGCAAGGCGAATGCAGCGTGGAGGAAATGTGCCTCAGCCACTTCCGGACCCAAGGATGGAAGGGATATCACGCAGAAGGCGGAATAGTTCGAACGCTGTTCGGATATCTGTTCTACGATGTCTTGTTTCTCTACATCCCAAACGTGTTTCAGACGGCCTATCAGACATGTCCGCTGGACCTGCACACGGATGCCTTTTTCCCCGCCCGCGCATCGGAGATTAACCACAGACTGGTGGAGATTGCCAATGGCGAGGGTGAGAGGCTCCTGAGGGAGGTCTGGCAGCGGGAGCACGAGCGACGAACCAGCGTCGTCGGGCTCAACTGGGACTTTGACGTGGAACACCTGGCCGAACTCATCAACTGCTTCGAGGGGAGCGCGCTGGCTGCGATTTGCAAGGTCATGGCGCAAGAGTACAGGCATCGAGGGGGCGGTGTGCCAGACCTGCTACTGTGGCGGCGGACCGAGGACGGCCTCGACGTCGCGCGGGACGGGACGGCTAGCGGTCCGCAGGCGCTGGGCGGCGGCGGCCGCGGCGAGGTTATGTTTGCCGAGGTCAAGAGTGCCAACGACCGGCTGAGCGACACCCAGAGGCTCTGGATCCACGTCCTCACGGGCGCCGGGGTCAAGGTGGCATTGTGCAACGCGGTTGCCAAGGAGGTTCGCGAGGTCGACTAGGCCGACAGATGTGTGTGTGTGTGTGTGTGTGTGTGTGTGCCCGGACTTGCATGCGTCGCCGAGGACGTACATTACATCGCGACCTCCCCAATGCGTGAGAGAGACGCATAGCGGCGGGACCCAAGAGAGGGGGCGGCTTTAGACGGCTGGGCGTCTTCGTATCGGGGTTTCCCTGTGGACGACCGCGTGCCGCGCAACGGGCCGCATGTGTGGAGATGCATGCGAATGATGGACGGCTGGCTGATGTGGACTGCCAGAAGATGTGATTCCAGCTATCGACTACGAAGTAGGACGCAAGACGAAGTGACTACGTACCAGAAAACTCAATATCGTCATCCGGTCACGGCTCGTGCCAGCGTGAAAGGGAGGATCAGTCGATACCAGAGCGTATCAAGAGAGAACTGAATAGATATTTGCCAGTACAGTTACGGCAGAGTGCCGGAGCAGAATAACAGACTGCATGAGACGGGCCGCTGGGCGGGCCGCTCGTGTGCGTTTTGAGGCAGGCATAAGTTGCAGCCAGAACACATGGGAACATGGACCAGCTCTTATGCATCATGTGCTGACTGCGCGAAATACAGTGCTCTGACTTTTGGAGGTCGAACATGATTGCAATGATCGTCTATACCAGCATCAACAAGTCTAAGATGCCGTCAAAGAACGTGTCAGAATCTAGAAGGGTCGCCGAGTCCTCTACTGTCGAGTTCGCAGCCGCTGCTCTTGTGAGTCGAATGTTGACGCTTTCGACCATGTTGACCAAATGGGCTACCGAGGTCGTCCGGTTCCTTCTCTTGTTTTCGGAAAACATGAACAGGTCCTTTGCCAAAGCCATGTTCGATGCAACCGTCGAGCCTCGAGAAGCAGACGCCATGCCAGCGTCATCGATACGGGAAGCCGCTCCGAGAGCCACATCACGCCGCACGGGAAGCAGAGACTCGCTGTAAATATTGTCCAAAACGTCGGTAGAGATCTCGAATGGCTCCTCCCTGTTCGTTCTGCGAATGGCGTTCCTCACCAGGGGACGTACGGGGTCGGTCGGCACGACAATCTCGTCGAGCTTCCTGAACAGCTCCTCGCGCTCCTTGTCCGTCATGACGCCCTTTTCCGCCGGTGTCTTCGCCGCCGGCTTTCGTGGCATCCTGATGCGCTTGGCAGTCTGGACAATGTGGCCCGCCGAGGTGCTCGCTCTTGAGTTTCCTGGCAGGTTGATTGGCGTGGCCCCGGCGACGTCTTCGACTCTGCGAGCGGCGTCTGTCGTATCTCTGATGAGCGCCTCGATCGTCTCGGCACCTTTCTTAACCCACTTGCCAGCACCTTTGAGCACGTCGAAGCACTTGGATGCTACGCGACCAATCTTGAGAGACTGCGACGCTGGAACAGCATACGAGGCCAGAGACAACGCCATTTCGCCCAATAGCTCCTTGTTTATCGATAGGTACTCTTCGACGGTGACCGACTCATCTGTGACGAGTTTCTTCATCGTGTCCTCGAAAGCGCTCATTGGCACAAGGGAATCGATAATTTCCTTGCCGAGGCCCTTCGTTTCTTCTGTTGCCTGAACTATTCCGGATCCCTGGAGAGTCGCTTCCTTGCCACTGTCCGTACTGTCTTTGCCAGACGAATTCGCGGCGCTCACAGCCCGTGCGCAACTTGATGAAACATCATCTAGAGCTTGCCAGTAAAGACCGCGCTGGTGACGTAAGACCATCAGCTCACCCTGGAGAGCCTCCAGATAAGGCTGTCGGTTCGGAGCCCAGACAAAGTTGGCACGCGGAAGCTCTTGAGGATTAACTGCATATGGGTTCGAGGCCTTCACCTCCCCTTCCGCGTATAGGCGCTCTACTCGTTGGATCTCTTCATTCTTTTCGGAGAGTTTCGCAGTGACTGCTTGCCTCAAGGCCTGGAGTGTTTGAACCTCTTTGAAAGCATCTGAAGCGGTTTTGGGGTCTTGAGCAAGCTCCTCGGCTCTTTCGGCACGGCTGGCCGCTTCGAGGGTCCATGCTCTCCTGATAATCTCGCTCGTTCCTATGCGAGCCTCGTCGGACTTGTCTCTGGATTCGACGTAGATTTTCTGGTGGATATACCAGTGATCCTGGCTCAGCCTGGCTATCGTCAAAGCTGAGTCCGATAGCCGCCTCGACGCAACAACAGCTTTGGCTACCTCGGCTTTGGCGATGATGGGATCATTGGTGTCGCTTGCTCGACGATGTGCCACCTCGAATTCCAAGTTCGCCGAGGAAACTCGCAGAGCTTCCTCTTCAGCGGCCACGTTTGCCTTACGCGCTGCCGCAACCTGAGCTTCGTGATGAGGATCCTGAAATAAAGGGAAATCGCCGGTCCAAGAGACAGCGTCACCGACCCCAGGTCTGTTCATAAATTCCTTTGCATAGTCAAAGGCCGTCTTGCCGTGCAATGGGTTCTCATTTGGCGCGTCAAGCTGTGGCTGTGCCTCACTTGCGCGATACTTGTTGAAGCTATCGCTGTAGTCGCCATTCTTGACGAAGTTCTTCCTCGGATTCGCCACCAACTCGTCAATCATTTCCCGCGTTGCGTCAACGGGAATAGGCGTCCATCCTAAGACCTGATTCCAGTGGATTCCTCCGACTGTCGTGTATTCGGCCAGCTGCGTGGCGAGCTGTGCAAGTTCAGGATCAGAAAGACTGGGAGCGAGTGGGAACATGTTTGGAGTTGGCTGGATGTGGTATATGTATGCCACGTTTTCTGTGAGCGCATCTCGCTGCTGCCAATTCTTGCAGAAAAAACACGCAATCGTTTCATCAGTGGTTGTTGAAATATACGGAGTTACAGCCCTGCCATAGTCGCCGGCGGGGAAGAGAATGTGTGTTGTCAGACGATAACGATCATGTGGCGCCGGATTTATAGATGGCAAAAAACCGTGTGCGTTCTTGATGACCTCAGGTGCTCGAGTGTCGCCGCGAAAGACCACAGCAGGCCCATCACTGCTAGACGTTGGCCCAGCGTATCCTATGTTGGCCCGTAGGAGATGGATCAAGATCCAGCAGAGTATCCGGCGTTGAATCATCATGGCGGCTCCTTTCCTCTTTGAAAAAGTGATGAGGCACATAGATGCAGTGCACAGCCATACCAAGGGTATGAGAAGATAGAACACGAACTTCGAGCCATATTTATGGTCGCGCCAGATCAAGAATTTGATATCGACGCAGTCCTGGGTCTATCGGCCTGCCAAAATCTACAGTCGAGTAAGACTTAACTTCACCAGACAGCAGTCAGGGGCATCCTTGTCATGCATCCACATATCAACTTGCGCGTGATGATAGAAACTTGAAAATTTCTCGTGAAGCTTTTCGAGCCGACAGGCGGCTTTTCTTATGTCTCTGTCCGACTCGTGAGCGTTAGAGGTATGGATCGGCGAGGGATCCCTCCGGTGGTGCGATATCGTTTGCTTTTGTGCAGCATCTCGCATTACAACAAATCGAGAATTCTGAAAGTAATCCATGAGCTGCTGGGTTTGCGTTGGCTGGTGAGAAATTGACTTCAACAACCTGAAGGATCCCGGCCATTTCTGAACGCCGTAATATCGCCCCGCTGTTAGAACCGGACGGCCGTTGCCATTCTTGAGACGCGAAGGAAAGTAAAAAGCACAATTCTGCATATATACATCCGTAGTCATATATATTTGACTTTTTTTTGAAATTTTCCTGCGGCCATGTGGATCGGACTCTGGCGAGGGCTCAAAGTAAGAACTTGCCGGGAGGCGACGTCTGAGAGGAAGCTGCATTATTGCCCATGCCTCAGCTAATCGATTGTCGATGAGTGATTCCTCTGGACTTCGATTCTCGGTGAAGAACTGTAAGGATGATAATCACGCAGTTTGACTCGCGGATACCCTCGAGGTCAGTACGACCTGGCCTTCATATCGTAGGCCTTGGTACGGTTGCAAGCGCCGGGAATCAACACCGGTGCGCGCTCGGGGACGCCCGGAGGGAGACCCACAGAAGCAGGGCACATGCGCACTCCCGAGCAGATTGACCCTCCGAATCTGCGACCTTCGTACCACTCCATTCAAGCAGTTTGTGCCGTAGCTCCCCCAAGTCTGCTGGGGGTCGGGAGCAGGGGAAAACCAGTGACACTCCCATGGCGGTCGAGGCCGGCGTCTTCGGTCCGGCGATGCTAAGCTGGGGAATTTTGCCAGTCGCCGCGAGTAGCAAGGGTTGTGGTCAGACGTCTGACAGGCCCCATACTCGTAGACATGCATTTAAACCGGATCCGAGTTGTCCTGTTGCCCGAAGCGCTAGACCCGTCACCCGTGCTTGTCGTCGGTGATGCGACGGCGTGAACGTGAACAAGCTCGCCTGTTGTGGCAGGCTGTTTCTGCCGACGGAAGTATCGTGAAGTCTAATCATACAGTTCACAAGTAAAAAAAAAAAAAAAGGACGACAAGGAAGTCTTGCGCGAGGCGTTTCTGCAGGCTGCGAGAGCTCGCAGGCTCGCACAAGGTGGGGCTGTGGGCAGACAGCGAGGCATTCGGATCCGGAGACCAGCAAGAAACGGCGGGAGAGCAGAGCGGGAGAAAAAGCAAAATTTGCGCATCAGACGGTAGATCTGCCTTGCTTGACTTGTAGGCTTAGTATGGGACGTGTTACGAAAATTCTCACTCGTGCTTTCTTTCCTCATCATCGAGTCGCGATTTCTCTATCTATTGTTTGCCCGGTACAGTACTCGCCAGGCGGGTAAAAACGGTGAACCTGCAGGTGCATGTGCAAGTACTGTACAGTAACTTATTTACTTGCAGAGCACAGGGGAAAGCAGGCTTCCATGCCCCTTCCTCGCAGTCGTCGGTGCCGCTGCTGCTGCCACCGCCGTCTCGAGGAGGGCGCTTAGACGACAGCCAATCATAGCAGCTCCTCGATCAGGTGTGACAAGGCGGGGGAGGAAATTGTATGGCGCGACTGCACGGGAAGCGAGTATCCAATCAGCGGCTGGCGACCTTGCTCTTCAGGGCGCTTAAATTCGTTCCTTCTCCAATGTCTCTGGTTGCGCCGTCCTTTGGATCTTTTCTTAGAACAAGAGCTTCGGATGCGCCAAGTACCTTGAAGTATCTTTCCCTCTCTTCGACGGGTTCGACCCTTGCCCACTTGCCAAATTTGATACACCCCCTGAATCCTCATCACCCCTTCTGCTGCCTTCTGCTGCTTCGACTCGTCCTCCATGCAGGCCACCCGCCCCTTCTTGATCCCCAATCTCCCCTTCCCATGTGGAGGTGCTTGTTGGACGCAGGACGAACGTCGGGACACGCCGAAGCGTGAGGTGCGTATCCGTACACGCATCAAGGGCTCCCGGGGTGGTTTGTTGGGTCGCGAGGCCTTGCAGAACTCGCTCTTCCTTAGCCGGCCCCGGGGACCTGGGTCACCAATCAGCAAGCTGCACCCAGCGCACGACACAAAAGAAAGTAAAAGCCAGGGCAGCAGACAGACAGACGAACCCGCTGACATGGAAAACGAGGGGGACCTCGCGCGCGCGAGAGAGAATGAGATGGGGGTGGGGGTGTGATTAGCTGACGCCTCTCTTCACCGTCACCAAAACCATCTCCACGGTTCTTTTGAAGAGAAGTTGCACTGAATGAAAGGGCCGCACAAGGAGCAGAAAGACAAACGAACAAGGCTCGGCACGACAAGAGACAAGGAAGAACAAGGTTGCATTCAGCAACCCTCATCCTCCCCCATGTCCACGACTCCAGCCCTTCCGCAGAGAGCGCCAAGTAACAATGGGAGGGTCATTGCGTAGCACGGCCAGCAACTTCGGCCTACAGATCAACTCACATACCGTAGTCGCAGAGAGGAGGGTGCCGCGGGCGGTGCATGCCATGCTCGCATACAGATACCACGCACACGCAGAGACCAATCCGACATGACACACACACACACACGCGCGCGTTCACACACTCATAGCGGGATACTGATCATGCGGGAAGCTGACGGCCTTGTGCTCGAAGAAGCCGAACACGGTCGCGATGCCGGCAACGCGGGAGCAAGAAAGAGGGAGGGCGATCTACGAAGGAAGCCTCTGACATCTGGGCCAGCGTGATACTACAAGGAGCGCCGATGCCAAGCATGGAGGAGAAGTGTGAAATCATGATCAATCTGCCAGGCGCGCCTACATGTCGGGGCACGCTTTGATATCCGCCGACTGTCCTTTCATTTACACATTCGCCAGTTGGTGCTACCGTCGCGCCTAAAAGGGGGCGACTTGAGGAGAGCAAGAAAGCCAAATCAAGAACAACAAACCACGACTGGGAAACACAAGACCTGGGCCCGCTCCTTGCCCTCCCCCTACCCCCCAGCGGCACAAGCCGAGATTTGACAATGGCCTTGTCCTGTGCGTTTCTTTACGCATCCGTATCTCCGTGTACGGATATACATGGCTGGTCCTCGATTCCTCGTCCCTCTTCTCGTTTCCCCTCCCCCTCCCCTCCCCTCCTTGCTTCATCGTCGGCTTCATCCTCAACTCTCCGTATACAGCACCTTTGGCCAACACGATAACACAGACAGGGTCTGGGGGCATGTCCCTGTTCCAGGGTGTCAATGTCATATCTGTCGGTTGTCCACGGACGACGGCGACGACGACGATATGCAACCCCCCCCCCCCCACTGACGCGTTGAATTTCCAGCCCCTTCTCCCCCTCCCCCCACCAAAAATAGCAAGGCCATATACAGGCGACTCAGCACCCGACGCAATCGACTGCAAAAGCTAACATGAGAGACTGTAACTTTGATGGTCTTTGCCGGCACGCACGTATCCGCTGCCTGCATTTCATCCCCATCCTGCCGCAAGCAGAATGACCGCGGCCTGCTCGTTTCCTCGCCCCATTGAGCGTATGTAGTGTATGCATCGTATCTCTCGCGCACTGCTTGCTTGCCTCCGGGCGACTTCGGGAGCAGGAACATCCAAGGCCGGCCTGCACGTCTCGTACCTACATACATGTCCCATGTGCAGAAATGGGGGAGCATGGGGCCGTATCTGTATGTACAATGCGCCGTGGGCCGTCTCGTCATCGGCCTGCCTTGATGCAGCTGACGGACCTGGTCTGTCCCACGGCGACCGCCATAAACAAACAGATCCGATGTAATTCGTACGTACGCCAGGTATGGTTTCCAAAAGAATACCAGTTACTGAGGGAAGGCTCAAATAGCTCTTCTGAAAGCCCCCTTCTGTGCAACACACTCTTGCCCTCAAGTGATGCACATTCTACTTTAACCGTAACACATGCCTCATCCCAGCGTGGCCGAGTAGCCCAGGAAAAGCCAGGTATACAACCTCAGTGGACGGCCTTGTGACCGCCGCCAAACATTAACCTCTTGTTTCGTCACGCATTGTGGCAACTCAAAGACGCAGCTTAACACCTCTTCATTTCCCCTCCCGCCTCCCCCTCCCCTGCTCTACACTAACCACCTGCCGCCTTCATGCCGTTCCATCGTTCACTGCAACCTCCACCTTGATAACTACCGCACGCGCCGCGGCTGCTGGCCGAGTTGTGCCAGAGCCAGCCGGCACCCGTGACCGTGTCCCCACCTTCTGCTTCAGTCTTTGGTATCGAAGAAAGCGATAGAGAGACTGCAGGAAAGACAAAGGAAAAGATAAACCAGGAATGGCCGTCAGAGAGCACATTGTCCAAAGAGGCGGGGATCTCCGTCCCCCAATCAAAAGCCCGTTGTGTAAAGAGTAACGCCCTACAACACCAATCCAAATCTTTCCCATAACATGATCTCAAATCTCGTTGCGCAAGCGTTGGCTTGCGTCATTGGCAATAAATCATGCCCCGATGCTGCGGCTTCATGTCCTGCACACCGAGGGCCGCCTGCGTCATGGCATGCGCCGCCACCGCGGGACACACGCCAGGGCCAGCCTGAAGAAATATAATGTTCGTAGCCATCATTGCGTGGGATTCAGCTCGCTCAGCGTATTAGTGCTGAATCCGCTCGTTCCTAGCATTGTCACCGTACGTTTCGACTGTCGCCTCCCGACTTGCGCGATTGCTAAGATGATTCATCGTGAGAGCACAACCTGTGCAAGTAGAGCTCGAGAGCATCGTCGTTGGACAGGCGTCGCGCGGAGGTCAGCCAGATATGTGGTAAGTGAGAAGTTTGTAAATCAATCAAGATATCCGTCGTAAAGAATCGTTAAACGTTTTCGTCAAGGTGCCTCCCAGTATGTGCTTCACTCGACCTTGCGACGCTTGCCCCGTGGGGCGGGCTCCATCTTTGGCGTGTAGGTAACCGTCCTGGTCACCACCTCTCGAATGTGACGCACGCTGGTTCGTGCAGTCTTGTGCTTCTTGAGATCCGAAAACCGCGCTTTCAAGGCGGCATCCCAGTCAAAGACGGAGTGAACCGACCGAGCGCTGAAAGGTGATCTCACGGTGCTTGCGCTCAAGGGGGGATCAAAGTTGGAGATGGCGGGACTGGGAGGGAGCTTGAGGCTCGGGAATGAGGCTGCCCCTGTAGGCGGTGCGGACATGGGAGTGAGTGATGGATAGGGGCTGGCAGGAGCGGGCATGGTTGCCGTGGCAGGGGGACGTTCTTTGCCGACAGTGGTAATTGTGGGATCCGGTGATGATAGCGGAGAGCAGGAGTCGGCTGCCTTTGGCGATTCTTCGGACTGGTCGCTGGCAGAGGAAGCAGAGGCCGAGTCAAGCGACTCATTGAGTGGAGACGTCAGTGAAGGCGAACCGAGAGACATGGCCTTTGAGAGGAAATCGGTGTAAGCCAGAGGGGGGCTGATTGGTGTCTTGATGTAATCTGGGTCCGGCTTGCAGACGAACTGAATGGCCGATAGGGGCGTAGCAGTCGACGCCGAAGAAACCTCCGAAGGAAAGGTAGCCGTGATGGGCGTCGAGAGCTTCTCGAGCTTTGGTTTCGTGGTCGGCATCTTGACGCGGCGGGAATCACGAGCAACTTGGCGAGAGTTGGTGCAGAGGGACGAGAAGGCCGAGCAGCAGAGCAGAGAGATGAGTCACAATGAGATGATAAAGAAGGGATTGAAACTTGGGCAAAGGCGGATGAGGCCTTGCAAGGCTTGAGGGTAAACCAACGACAGTCGAGGCGGCCGGAGGCAGGTTTGTTATATCAAGCCGGCGGAGGAGGGGCGAAGTCCAAGATGCAGAGGGTGTGCGAATGGGGATAAAGGGCCAAGGAAGCAGAACAGGACGGTGTGTAGGAGGGGCTCTGCAGCTGATCGGGGGCTGCAACGGAAGGGATGGAACCAGCTGTTTGTGCCCGTCTTTTTTTGGCGCGCGGTCCGGCACTATCTCATCCAAGTGTCGAGTAGGCAGCCTGGATGGCTAGCGAGGCACCAGAAGAGAGCGCGTTTGCCTTGTTGTCCTCGAAGGTTTCGTTCTGCTTGTGCGCCCATTCAAGGCGGCGGGAGCGCGTACATGTATGTATGTGCAGTAAGGTATGTATGTGAATGAGCGCGAAAGACCCAGCGAGGGGAGCAAGAGGAAAGCTGGCGACCAGGGGGGGCGTCTGGCGGCAAAGAAGAAAAGAAGCGTTTTGGATATGCGCCCATGCAGTCGCTCTTGACGCTGGAAACCTGGAAACAGGGGGGGTTCCTCTTCCGAAACGACGAGGCCAGGGGAGGAGGAGGAGGAGGAGGCTGGAGGTGAAGAGCAAGAAAGAAAAAAGAGCGAGGGTGCCAAAGCAAGGCGACTGAAGAAAGAGGACTAATAAGCAAGCGCCGAGCTAAGCTACTTGCTGGATGGGTGCAGAAAGTCGATGGTGAGAGTGACGAACGAGATTCAACAAGTCGGCGAGGTTGCCTTAGAGTGCTTGCCTGCTATGGGCGTGAGGAAGGAAGGGTGGGGAGGGGTGCCCGATGGTGTCCCAGGGGGGAAAGAGAGCGGGAAAGAAGAGATGGCAAGAGTCAGAATTAGAGAAGAGGAAGGGGAAGACCAGGGAGGGGCGTGCGATTATTACTTTCGGGTAGGCATGGGGAACGGTGGGGCACGAGCGGCTAAAGCTCCAGTTGCCAAGGAAAAGTACCCGCGGGTACCTGGCTGGGCCTCGAAGCTCCGGTCTCCATCTGGGGGCACGGGGTGGGACGACTGAGCTTGCAAAAAAAGACGTCCGTTTTGCCCATACTGTAACTTGGCTGGCCCAAATACAGATCGCCCGAGAGACAAAAGGGTTTCATCAAACCACGCAACGATACACTCAATTGAGTGTTTTGCTATTCATCGAATGCAGCTCAATGACTTCTGCATGGCATGCACGAAGTAGTAGGTCTGAATACGTACGGGCGGACACCATTACCCCATGTATGGACGCATGCGCTTGTGTGCTCAAGGCAAAATAGAAACCTCGTCGAGTCTCGATCCTGGTTGGTCCGCGTCATGGCCAACCCTGTCTGCTGGAAGCGCTTGACGACTCCCTGTCGCACGCGCGACAGTCATCACCTCACGGGAGAGAGCCTGGCTCCCTTGGGTGAGGGAGAGGGGAGGAGTACGAGTGCTCGAGTGCGCCAACACAGACAGAGGCGGCGCTGATTGGGCCTCGGGGCACGGCGCCAAGCCGTCTTGCCAGCAGATACCGAAGGCTTGCAAGAGAGGGGAGGGGGGGCCAGCAGTTCGTTCGAGGAAGCCCAACCGCTACTGTTGCCGCTGCCCGAAGTTGGAGGTGGGTGGTGCGTATGCGCGTGTGTGACTGACTGATTGACTGACCGATGCAGCGAATATTGTCTCGACGGGCAAAGCTGGTTCTTGAATCTCGGAAACTGCCTCTCCCGCCTCCCCGTCCTGTCTCTAGCACGGTACCGACTCGCTCCGGACGGCTGCGCGTGACGCCGGGCCTCACGGGCCGGGGACTCGGAGCGAAGCGGTTGGCTCTCGTCTGCCGTGGAGGCTTTTGCTCTACGGCAACGATGCCAAGTTTTGTCCCCATGGCCGACACACTTATCCATCACAGCTATCCGGCTTGGTTCTGAAGAGAGTATGCGTTTGCAGCCGCGGCGGCGCCTCGAGGGTGGCCCCCCCTGGTTTCGGCCGGGACGACTGACTCCTGTCTTCGTTCCCCTCGCCCCCGCCTCACTCGATGCTCGACGCCGTTGCCTAGTCGCTTGCTCTAAGGAGTGTGGGAGGGGCAAGAACGCTGACCGCAGAACTCCGGGCCGGTGGCCTGAACCGAGCGCTCGGGGATCAAGACGGCGGCAAGCACCGAAGGAACCTTGGAGTTTGCGTCCAATCGTGCCGAGCGGGGATCCCGATTCTGTTTCTATTAATATCTCTGCTGACGCCGAGTGACGGACGACGACAGCGTCAATGAGGATTACTGTTCCGATTGGTCGATGCGCATGCGAGCGGTTCGGTGCTTATGCGGTTCCTCGTCAGGATACCCGGGCCATGGACGGTTGCCAGCTTAGCCCGACTGCAACGTTGAGTCCCTCAAAGCTCTCACCCTAGTCGTCAAGGAGACAGTTCCGAGTAAAAACGACAAAAAAGACCAGAGCTCTTGCCCTGTATCAGCCCGGATACGCTATCGTCATGGCGACCGACACAATCCTCTCGTCAAGCTGTGGGCTTCTTGGACGGCCCTAGCTTAACGATTGTCTCCCTAGGCTCTAATCTCGCAACCATATATGTGCTTTGGAGTAGCAATGAAATCTGCGCTTTATTCTGTGCTTATTGTCAAGGTGGGCAGTCCCTTTGGGGTAGTCAACATCATATCGTTCTCTGATTCACTGACCACGATGCCTCTAGCCGTCAGTCCCATCGTGTGTTTTCATCCCGACACAGTGTTCCCGCCTTGATGCTTTCGAACTGAGCCACACTTCGCTTCAAGCAAGACAGAGGCCAGCCGTTCCGCGGCTGGTGTGTTCAGTGGGCCCGGTCCTGTTCACGACTCTGTTCACCAGGTCGACCTCTCGCCCAGTGCAGTCCGCCCCGAGGGCCTGTTCACCTGTTCACCTGTTCACCCAGCCCCTCGCCCCAGCCACAGCCTGTTCAAGGACCTATATACCAATTATCAGCACCCTCTTTCAACCAGCAATCGTCCGAAGGCGCCATGGTCTAGCAGATAGAACTCGCGAAGCCATGGTTGCACGTAGGGATTTCAGAAACACCGCCGGCCCTGGAGGTACTCGAGTCTCTGGTTCGAATCCGAGTCGGGGGACCATTTAAATATGGTCCGGTGCAAAAGAATATCCCAAGAACGCGAAAGCGCAGGGGACGCGCTGTAGTACCGCCGCTGAAGTATCGGAAGAGCAGGTAGCAGGGCGAAAAAGTAGGTATTACTTTTTTTTGGCCGCTCGTGCCTTTGATTCTATGGTCAATCTAATCTTGATCTTAGAGATCTTAGAGTTTTGACTGGCAAAACGTGTTGTCGGTATGGTCGATCGATGCCTCTCCTTTCTTATAGAGCGCTCGCTAGGCTTCTTCGAGTAGCCGTTATTACGGTCTAGTACGCTTAAGATGCTTAGATAGTTTCGTCTCGCGGGCGGTAATACCTCTCTATTTAGTAAGGTCGATACTATTCGGAAGATAACTCGCTTGCGCGCTACTTTAAGCGCGCATCTGCCTAACTTATAGAGTCTTCGTTTTAACGTTAACCTACCTATGTAAAGTTCCGCTCCGTCTATAGGGAGAGCAAGTAATAGACTATATCTTGCGTAGTAGCTTCGTCTTAACCTCTCCTTATACCTTTAACGGCGAATTCTGAATCACACGAGCGCCTCCCTGCCGTTGCGAACGACATACCTAGCAGAGGAAAGGAGCACATCGCGGCCAGACATCGCGGCCAGACACGTAACGATATTTCTCTGACGGACGGGCAGCTGAGCGCCGATATAACATTGCAAAGACCTCGGTCGCAGCCGACGTCGACATGGTCTCCTTCGGCAGAAGTGTCTTCACGGCCTTCTGGACATATTCCTTATCGCGTTCAACGCTATCCACGAAAACACGTCTTCGAAGTCGACATAGGCAGGCAGGACAAATTACGCAACAGTATTGTCTTGCAGTCTTGAAGACTGTCAGGGTATATGCCTCGTCTACAGCACCGTCGTCGACAGAAACAATATCTCCAAGACGAACACACCCAACGCGGTCGGCGCAAGAAGCGTAACGTATCAGCCCAGACGCGGTACCTCGAGTTTTACATGGCTGTTATCGAATCGCATGTGTCATACCGAAGAATGTGCCATCGGGCACTTATCATGACGGGTGATACGCTATAGACGGAGGAGACGGGCAGCCTGGGGTATTGCAATGAGCTCTACCCATGGCCCAAAGGCCGTTCAGACGCTCACGAGACGTGTCAAAGGCGCTCCACACACCTGAAAAGCGTCGGTCGCGCGTTGCGAGATCAGGAACGGGGCCCCAACTTGCATCTGGAGTCAGAAAGGCTCCAGATGTAACAAGACCAAGATGATGATGACTACTCCAGTTTCCAGACTGGGTATTGGAAGTCCAGCCTTGATACTTGGAGGGCACCTGAAGCACCCTTCGACCATACACCTGAGTCTCCCAACATTGAGCATGTGCCGTCTTCTCGACGTAGCCAGGTCTAGGGCCTCTAGGCACCGTTTGCCTACTTGGTCTCCAGGCCGCACGTGGCATCGCGTACTATCTAATGGTCGTCATCATAAAGCTTGCTCTGAGCCTAACGGAAACGAAGGGACTTTGTCGAGGTTAATACACTACGTGCAACAAGTCGAAATTCGCTTCTCCGTCTGGCACCATTCGGTCTCAGGCATGTGAGCATGATATTCGGCAGTGCGACAACGAAACCAAGTCCCCTCGAATGACCAATGAAGAAGATCACGCATAGTGGTCGATGATTGATGATAATAGACATTGATTCCTTCCGAGCAATGAGGGGCCATACGGCTTGGCCATGCGCGTTGAGTACGCTGAAGCGCGAAATCATACCACTGGCTGCACTGTCGTATGAGGTGTCGGGAGCTTGTCCTTACCAAGACTGGTGGACACGGGCAACGCGAACGTATTGCGTCACCAGAGCATGTTGCGCATTGCCTTCGAGGTCGGGAGAGAGAAATGCCTATACCATGGAGCCAGTGAGCTGCTGAACGCGAATCATGTCTCCTTCCCTGGCGCTCGAACAAACGGGCCGTGTCGGCTGCAAGAGAAGTCAGGGATGCAATCTCATTCGCCGACATCACGGTGACGAATTTCGCAGCAGGCAACAAATTGAGCTGTCACTCCGTGTAGAGATTCATGTCAATGTCCGGCGGTGGGCTTGTTGTTACCCGCCTTATTCAGGAACACTCGCGAGGACTTGGGCAGAGCCTCGAGGCTGGTGGAGGGCGCCATGGTCCACGCAGCTCGCTGGCCCAAGAAACAGTACGTTGTTAATAACATGCGAGTTCCTCTCGAGTCGCAAAAGTGGCTGGCTGCAGAGTCGGGCAGGTGACCTATTCAGCTGTCGTCCGAGCCAGAAACACCGTGGCACAGCATCATCGCAGGAGTTGCACAAGCCCGCCATACTCCGCGCGCCAAAGGGTACACTGCATTGCGAATCTCAACACGAGCGAGCAGCGTTTGACTCACCAGGCCCCTCCTGCCTTTCCAGAAGTAAGTCCGGCCTGGGCAAATCGCTTATTCGCAGTGATGCCATCGCAATTCATTTGAGGCCTGCCGCTGTCGTATCCCAACCCAACGTTTGTCTGGCCGATTTGCATGTTTCTGGGTACAAATCGGTTCACAGCACCCACAGAGACTTTGTCGGTCTCTCGAGATGAACAGAGTCAAGTATCATCAAGTGGTAAGGCAGAGAGGGCTTGATCAAGCGAGGTTTTGGTTCACTCGTCGCTGAGCGAGGCTGAGCCTGGGAGCTGGTGTAATGTTAAAATCTGCGCAATTTGTCCATTGTGTCACACCAGCCTATTACGGATGAATGAGTGGTTTGATGCAAGTGCCAATGTTGGTGAACGCCCAGGACGGCCTGCCGAACGGAATGTAGGAGTCTAGACGTTGTGCCTGGTGTAGCACAATGCAATTGTGTAGCATCCGGATAGGGCAGTTGAAGATTCTGCGCAAGTCGTTTTGTACGAGTCGTCGTTCGATCCAAGGAACAAACCCCTCCTGAAGCTTGGACAATGAGTCGCCGACGCAGTGTCGTCGTCTCTCACCATCGGCAGGAAGGCCTTTTCGGGCTTTCTCCTTGGCCACTGGGCATTGCCTGACAGTCAGTCGCGGATGGCAAGGCCGCAAAGAGCCATGGCGAGGGGTGGCTTAGTTCTTTTTTGCCACCGATGTCGTCAAAACTTGCTGGGCGAGGCGCGTCGGTTTAGGCGGCCAGGTGGTGGACGTAGATGCATCGGGTGCCGGCGTTGTCGAGACGGCCCTCCGCTGTCGGGTGTCGAGCAGCTGAACCATTCGAGCGATTATGAGGTGCGAGATTCATCTGAATCTTATCAGATCTTCTGAAATCTGTCATATGCGAATGGGCTGCTGCCCAGAGCTGCGGATGTGCGTTGACATGGTAAAGTGCTGGGTACTCAAGGAAGGGGGCATTGAATGGAGAGGCAGCCACCAGATTCTCAAGGTTGAAGCAAGATTAGGCGCAACGTGCGAAACGTTGGCACTGTGTCAATTCAAGATAATTGAGCTGTGACGTAACGTGCTTGGTCCTTGCTTGTAGGGAGGCGGTACTTCTTCCAGGTGGCTGCTGTGCTGAAATTCGAGGTGCAGGAGCCATAGGCCTTCTCGTACGATTATTTCCCGCGAGTGCAGTGCTGTAATCGACGGGCCTCGAACTTGCCGCAAGAGCGTGATCTCCTTCCTGCTCAAGGAGTGTCAGATGCTGTTCACCGACTTTTGGCATGGCAGCAAGTCGTCCTGGGGGTGTCTTTCCATATGGGGGCTAACTTACTGTACGTTCTGAAGTCGTGTGGGAGCGACGTCACGTGTCGAGACCTCTTCAACCTCTTCGTCTGTCCGCGGTCAGAGGTAACCCACCTCGTACTGTAAGCTGTAAATTGCTCACAACGGAGCGAGCCGGTCACTCTGCAGTGCAGAATCGAGGCAGAGACAACCCAGGCGGCCTCTGAGATGCGGGCCTTGCTGGGCGCATGGCTGCACTGCACTGCTCTGCAGCGTATTTCGAGACCTGCCCGCAGTGTCTGACTGCCAGGGAATGGAGCGGGCGCTGTCGCTCTACGATATTGTACAGTAAGATCCGAGATGACCTCGCAAAACTGTGTTTCTTTGCCAGTCACCGCCTCTACAAAGTCCACAGACCCCGGTGACCTTGGTGCAGGGATGTGATCAGCCCGCCAGCCTCGTCCATTCTTGGGCTACGACTTGGCTAGGCCCACTTCGAACGCGGGTGTCGACAACCGCATCATCGCGATACTATACTGTACGTGCCGGCACACGTTGTACGGTGCATATTGCGGACTGCCTACGAATACGTCGTACTTCAACCATAATCAGTTCTTTAATGTCGCTTCGAAGCCTCTTTTGTCACCCCTAAATTTGCGCTTCTTAGCGGAGGAAACTCACCGTAGGCCGGTTGGCCGCACTCGGGTGAACTAATATTAGACGCGCATCCTCAACTCACGCCAGGCTTGCGCAGCACATTTCGTTAGCATGGGCTAGTCTTCACCTGGACTCTTCCGTGCTCCGGGGAGAGCGGGACGCATGGGCTATGAGTCTCGACTTTCTCCTTCTAACGCTGTAGCTATCGAAGAGGTGCATTCGGTATGCGCGGGACGCTGACAGCGTCCTGCCTAGCAAGCCTGGCAGCTGCATCGCGAGCTGCGCGCGCCGTGTACGAGCAAGCAAAGTTACGTAGAGGCTGCATTTGTCTCGATACTCGTAAGATCCTTTTCAATCTGTCTACTTGTTAGCACTGACGCGTAATGTCGAAAAACCTTGCCAAATGCAGAGCCCACAGCTGCAGCAAGTTCAAACATGAGGTCGGCATGAAATCATACCCAGAATCGCACACTTCCTTACCTTCCCCATCCAAGCTGCCACAGTGGAAGCCAACGCTGTCGGCGAAGTCGCTTATATGAATCATGATTAATATTATACTCGATTGGCTTTTACTCGTCGACGCTTGTGTTATCTGATAAAAAAAAACAGCTGCCAAGGGACGTCGTGGGATGAGCTACCTAGGTTGTTTACTACGCGGCAAGTTGACTGACGAAGCTGAGGTCTGGAGCTGCGCAGTACTGTACAGCATTAGGTAGGCGTTGCACACACAGTGCATGTGGGACCATCTGCACCTGAGAACTCACTTCACTGTACTGTACATTACAGCACACCGTACCGATACCGAATTGCACATTTTGGCATCGCATCATTCACTTACAGTACTTCGTATCGGCGGCTTTGGTGCGGGTCTGATATACGGTAAATCTTGGTCTGAGTTCTCCACTGCCTCTTCGTGTTTTGTTTCCTCAAGAGCGCAAGCGATTCATCGTGAAAACGAGTGCTGTGAGATATTGAATGAAGCCAGACGGTAAATGAGCCGATTTAAGGGTCTAGACAGGTGCTCTGTGTGCAGACCCTGAACCAAAAGCAGAATTGGAGAGAGGTGTGTCCCACACTGGTCACGAGTACACCCAGCTCCCTCGACGCGTCTACAGTAGTTCCTACAGTAAGGCCGGAGAAACAGGACAAAGGTCCCCGAGACAAGACGTGATGCAGGCTGTGAGCGAGTCAATATGAGCACGCAAGTACTTGATACCCCCGTTGGTCATTCCTGCGTGAATGCTGGTGCGCGATACCAGCTGCTGTGGCCTCGACCTTGGGCATACTGTACAACGCACAGTTCACGGTCGCCATGAGCTTTACCAGGCCCTCTCTAATGGCGGTGTTGCAGTTTAGTACCTACAAACGTCGATTTGTGTCTTTTGCTACATGCCACGAAAAGCCATCGTTGGCGTCTTGTCCACCAAGTGGAATCAATGCGCTTCATCGGGTGCCTCTCCAGACGTTGCGATGTGGAAGGCACTCTGCGTCCGGTACTTTGAGCTTCGTACGAATACAACGACCTACAGTACTCGCGATCCTGACCGTAAAGCTGCGCAAGAGCCCACTTGAGAAAAATCTAGGGCCGTCTCCGTATCCCGCCGGGGTGAAATACTTCATCTGCCGCGCTATATTGGTGCAGCGAAGCGTACCAAAGACAAATGCAGCACAAGCAGCCAGCCTGGCCCGTGCACGACAGTCTCTGAGCAAATCACCACCTGGCCGCAGCGCGCCAGCCATGGTCGCAGGCCCCACACAAGGGCTGAATCAGCCAGTCATAGCTGTTAAAAGAGTCGGAGCCCCCGCCCCTCAAATCAAATCACATCCTCGCATTTTCCTTCGTCCTCCCTCGACGGCCTTTCTCTTTTCTCAACGGCCAATCAATCCGCCTCCTCTGCTCCTCCACTCAACCGCTGAGACTCGACGCGCAAACCGAGCCACGTCCAGCGGCAGAGCAGGAAAAAGGTTAGGGCCCCGTCGTCGCGCTACCAGATTCGCCCAAAAAATTTAGCAGCCCGGACAGCTTCGAGACACGGCCTCGGCTTGCGCTTGCTGGCCACTCAGAGCCTCTCGTCTCATCGAGCTCGGTCCGCCATCGCGCCAAAGAGGCGCAATCAATCAATTGCCTGGCTCTTGTTTCCATTGATTGCGCTCCCGCTCGCGCCAACGGCAAGCAGATTTGTCGAAAGAAGGAGAGCCGATCTGGAAGTCAAACCGCCCACCCACCATCACCAATCAGAGGTGGGATAAGCAAGAGTGAAGAAGCGGAGAAAGAAGAGTCACAGAAGCTCGAATTGCCATCAGACTCGCAAAGACTTCTCGACTGCGACCACAACTCGTCAGAGCACCTACTTTCTCTCGCAAATTCGGACTAATTCACTGTCGGCACTGCGCAGGCCTCGGTGTCTCCGTGTCATCACCCAGCAGAAATCAACATCAGTGTCGCCGCATCGCCTTTCTGATTGGCAGCGTCACGGAAGCAAGGCCCCGGTCCGGATATCCACGCCCTTCCCTCCAATTACTGAACTCGCTGTGCATCCTCAATCACCGGTTCCAGGCTTGGTTCATGCCTCTTGGTCCCTTTTCGCCTTGCTCATTCGCCTACTCTCCTGACCGCGGTGAGTGACAGGACCATAGCAGGGAGCTCCCCCGCCCATTCTGGACATCGGCACCGGACCAACCCTACCAGCCACCCAGAAGCTGCGGCAGCTTTCCCCAGAGCACTCTGCACCTAAAACACCGCCCGCTCTCTCTCGTCAGCAAATCAGCTCCCGCTCGAGCGCGGCGCCCGTCAACGCAATTGCTTTCAAGCCATTGCAGAGGCCTATCATCGTCTCAAGCTTCAACCTCGCTCTCATCATTGGTCGCGCCCTTCGTCAGGTGACTAAAATCGTCTGCGGCGCCAGATTCTCTCATCTTTGCGTCGGCCTCAATCAAAGGTCCTCTCTTTGCGCCTCCGCTCCGTGCAAGTTTTTTCAACCGCAGCGACGCGGCAGGCCGTCTGTCCGGTTGCACGACGAGAAAAAGGTACGTAGGATATGCTTGTCAGCCACCTTACAAACGTCCCGCGACCGCTTCGGTCGCAGCTGTCCCTGGCCGTTGCATCAATGGCTTGCGAACAGGGCGAGCCTTGTCACTACACACATGGTCGACGCCTCGGTGTTGGCAGCCTTCCCCTCTCGCTTCGCAGCCTCAACCCACCTCTCTGGGTTTTCCTATGGCGCATCGACGCAGTCGCGTTTGTGCTATCTTGCAACTACGGTTCAGGAGCATTGGGCCCTCGCGCGGCAACCTTGCTCTCTGATGCTGTCATGTCTGCGCATCAGAGAATCTATTTTCGCCTCGTCGCGTCAGCAAGTGCTGTTACGGCCTCAAGCTATATTCCTCTGCTTGACCGCACTGCCTCCTCGCTTATACATGCCATCTCATACTTCATCCAAGGTACCCAGGCGCCCAATATGCCCCCTCTTGAGCTCCCGTGCATTCATCCTTCCCACGTCACTTCCTTCTTTGGGCCAGAGGTTACCATTGACACAACTCAATCAACTGCGTCTACCCCCCATGACGCTAGCCCGCCCCAGTTCCCCCATTCACAACCCCCCTCCCCCGTCTCGAGATGCAGGCCATGGAACCCGCGCCTCCTCTGGGTGCTGGCGTCGCCCCCCCTGCCCGGCCCGTCCGAGGAGTACAGAGGTGCACCGTATTGACTCGAGGGAATGAAGGAAGATGCCGCTTCAGGGCATCTCCTGGACTCCCGCGGCTTTTTACTCTGCTCACCTCTTGTGTCTGCCTGCAACGGTACAGTACAGTGCTGCTGAAAGTGTTCGGTATGCTTGGCCTGTGCACGTTTCCGTCATGCATGGGAGTCTGCCAACGCATCGCTAGTGTGGCCCCAAGCGCCGAAGACGCCGTCACTACGGCGCCCATCCCCTCTCCTTCCCCCTTACTTCTGGGCGTCTTGCCTGCTGTGTCTGTTGCTTGCCAGTCCTGGCTGTGTACAAGGAGGGCTAACGATTTTGGTTGGACAGCATCCGCTAGTCTCCGGCAGCGGTTCTAGGCGAGACAAGGCCTTGCTCTGTTTCGCTCGCTTCTTCCCGCTTCTATCGCGCTGTCGATACCACAACGGGACTCAATCTCACGTGGGGTCTCCGTTTTCTCCACGGCCGAGCCGTCCACTACCCGCTGGGCCCCCCCGCAACCGCGACATCAGCGTGCATGTACCCTGACCGACCCAGAGAGCTGCGCACCTACGACATCCCAACAACTGCCAGCACATCCACACTTCTCCGATAGATTGGGTGCCTGCACCGCGCCGCGCGCATTCGCGACCATCATACCCAAGGCCACTTAGGACGTCTCCCAACGCGTGCCCGTGCCCAACCATACCCAAGCCGTCCGCGCATTTTAAACCCCAGTATTCGCTGGAGTGTCTGTGCCTGCAGCCATTCAGTGTCCGTCAGTTGCTATTTCTTGCTTGGCTGTCATCAGTCCCGCCCGTCCATCCTCATTCGTCCGGTCCTGAGCCTCGTCGGAACCAAGCGAATAGCGTCACGTAACTACCGGCAAGGCTCTCGCGAAACACTCGCGATTCAACATCATCCTTATCCTCGTCCTACGGGATGATGGAATACGCGCAATACCCACAGCAACAACAAAACACACATTCAGGTTACGCCGGCTCGGGCGCAAGCGCCGGTATCACCTCGCCGACCAACCACAGCCTCAGCCAGCACGCCGTACACTCATCGCCACTCCTGAATTCACAACAACCGCAACAACAACCGCAGCCGACTCAACACCAAGGCCACAGCATGTATCAGCCTCAGTACGGCGTGCCCCAGCAGGGCATGCAGCAAGTCCCTTATGGCATGCCCGGGATTCAGGCCGCCGCAATGGCTGCGACGGCGGCCGCCTCTGGGTCCAATTACCCTTACATGCATTCAGACCCCAGCATGTCCCAGACTTCTCCACGGCTGGCGGGAGACAATGCGAAAAAGGACAACCGCCAGTCGCCGAGATTGAACAATATGGCCCAGATGTCCGGACGGCGCATGAGTCAGGTGACCAGCCCAGGCGTTCCCACCGCGCCAGGCATGATGGGTCACGGCGGGCCGCGAGCCGGCGTAGCGGGTCCCCAGATTCCACCCGGTCAGGCCATGCAACACCCTCAGTCTCCGGAGATACCATCTGGGGCGGCCGAAGAGTCGCCATTGTACGTCAATGCGAAGCAGTTCCATCGGATACTAAAACGAAGGGTGGCTCGCCAGCGATTGGAAGAGCAGCTGCGGCTGACGTCCAAAGGCCGCAAGCCCTACCTCCACGAGTCGCGTCACAACCATGCTATGCGCAGGCCCCGCGGCCCAGGTGGTCGTTTCCTGACGGCAGATGAGGTGGCGGCAATGGAACGGGACGCAAAGGGCGATGATTCCAGCAAGACCGATGGCGGAGATGCGACTGCGACCAAGTCGTCGGACTCTGCAGGTACGAAGCGCAAGTCCGAGGGTGGATCTGGGTCTCCTAATAAGAAGTCAAAGACAAGCACCACGAGTCCCGAAGACGGCGGGGATGAGGACGATGGCTGACCGCTCACGGCCCGAATCGCTTCTCAGCTCTTCGACTGAAACGGGGCGCGTCTTCTTCTGGCCCGTGTCACGCGGCAGCAGATGGGAATCGGTTCCCGCATCGACTTCTTTCGCCCGCTCCGCCCGCTTCGTACTTTCACTGCTTCCCTCCAAAGTTTAGTCTTATACTCCTCTCCTGACTCGATCTCGCCCTCCCGCGAGGTGACGCGTGTGACCGCAGAGCTTTTCTGCGGTACCGGGTTTGGTTGCTTTTATTATTGAGGGTCTTCCCCGTTTGGTCCTTTTCCTCGGATGCCAGGACCAACGGCGGCTCGACATTTGTTTTTTTAATACATCCCTGGACTGGCAACAGCGTGCTCGGTGCTGAGCATTTTGCGATGCGCAGAGCTAAATAGGTACATTGGACGGACAGAATGCATGGATGATTCGACACGATGGATACCCCCTCTTCCCTGTTTTTTGTTTCTGGTTTTTGATGAGTTTCTATCTACCACTGTTCTCGCCTTCTTCACATTCCTCGTCGACTTGCTGGTGCAGCATCTGGGCTCAAGGTAACGGACGACGGATCGCACAATGTCTGCCCGTCAATTCCGGGTACAATACTGGACAAGCGACTGCCGAATTGTTTTGCTCCGGGAGACCTCAACGGAGCTCAAGACGGTTCATTCGGCGAGGCAAGGACAATTACTCTCCCAGGGTATTTTGACATGATGGCAGGGATGGGAAGTAAAGCAGCGCAGAACTGCTTGACCGCTTGGCTACTTTGGACGGATGGATATAGATGCACAGGGTGATTGTCCGTCGCCGGATATTTATGGATTTTTCTTGCTTGCCATGAACCTTGGTCCCGTGACAATAAAGTGATTGCTTGTATTGTAGGTTTGATGAGGGCAAGGCATTAGGTAAGTCGATTGGGCCTTGGATGGAGGCTCAGCAGATGGCTGCCATAGCTGCCGACGGGTCGGGTCTTTGAGCGGGGAAAAGAGGGACCCGAGGCGTCCGGTCCGCTCGGTGGGCAATGCTGGGGATCGTTGATGTTTGGCCGCCTGGGCCACTTGAGCCTCGGCTGGGTGGACGAGGGGGACGCCACGGCCGGGACTCATCGGCCGAAAGCATAGCGTAGCAGAGGCTGGATAAAGCTCTCATCCCCGTCTTATTAACAATGGTTCCATCGGCTATGTTGCACAGGGCCAAGTCAACAACTCAGTACTAACCATGTTCGCCTAACGTGGATTCCTTGGATGACCCTATGAGACACGCCTCCCGAATCTTTCATTGATGAGTCTTTGACCATTGCGCTTGCCTGGAAAGCGACACTCGATCTGGCTAGTAATTAGCCAAGCCATTCGGATCCGAGTCTCGCAGCGGCCCAAGTCAGCCAAGCGGCCTCGACAGGCTCGACTCTTCATCCCATCACCGGAAGTAGCCTCGCACTCGAGCATCAATGGCGGGAAGAGTGCGGCAACCGATTGACGAGGCATCATTTGCCAAATTTATCGAGCAGAATGTGCCCCAGATCAAGACGCCCATAGGGCTGAAGCAGGTGAGCCGTGAGATCACTGGTCTTCTGGGCCGATGGCTGACGCTTCACCGGGGCAGTTTGGATTCGGCCAGTCCAACCCGACCTACTTGGTGACGGCCGCCGATGGCCAGCGGTATGTGATGCGCAAAAAGCCGCCAGGCAAGCTACTCTCCAAGACGGCTCACAAGGTCGAGCGCGAGTATCGCATCATGCACGCACTCGCCGAGACGGACGTGCCCGTACCCAAGATGTACTGCCTGTGCGAAGACGAGTCGGTCATTGGCACACCCTTTTACGTCATGGAGTTCCTCGACGGCCGCATCTTCGAGGACTTCACCATGCCCGGCGTGAACGACGACGAGCGGTCTCGCATGTGGCGGGCGGCCATTGAGACGCTGGCCAAGTTCCACGCTGTCGACGTGGCAAAGGTCGGCCTCGGCGGCTTCGGCAAGCCCGCGGGCTTCTACAGTCGCCAGGTCAAGACGTGGAGCACCATCTGCGCCCGACAAGAGGTCGTGGCCGACGTCGAGACGGGCGAAAAGGTGGGCAGGCTACCGCACTTTGACGAGACGGTGGCCTTCTTTATGAATGAGCGGCTACAGCCACGGGACCGGGCGACGCTGGTACACGGAGATTTCAAGATTGACAACCTCGTCTTTCACAAGACGGAGCCACGAGTCATTGGCATCCTGGAGTATGTCCACCGAGAGCAGGGGGGCCGTCATCTATTAAGACTACTTGCTGACACTTGTTTGATAATGGCAGCTGGGAAATGTCGACTGTCGGACACCCGTTGTCCGACGTGTGCAACTTCCTCACGCTTTTCTACACGGCTACAGACCAGGGAACGGGCCGGCACGCGACCGAGGCCTTTCTTCCTGGTCGAACTCCGGGTCTGCCGACAGCGGAGCAGATCGTGTCTTGGTACACAGAGGCGTCCGGTTACGACCCGCGGCCAGAGCTAGCTTGGGGGATGGCCTTTAGCATTTGGAAGTTGGCGGGCGTGTGTCAGGGCATCGCGGCACGGCGCGCGGCACGGCAGGCGAGCAGTGAGCAGGCGAAGCAGTACGCCGATACGAGGGCACCGCTGGCCGAGTTTGCGTGGAAGCTGGTGCAGCAGGCCGGAGGCGAAAGGGGGCCGCGACTGTAAGAAGGAGGCGTGACGACCAGACACGAGGTGCCGCTGGGGTCGGGAGGTCACTGTCATGTTCCAGGATTTGTAATGAGAAATCATCTCTACTGTTCTCGTGGCAGTGCTCCGAAGGCCCTGACGACAATGCGCGACAAGAGGCATCGAGTCTTCTGGTCCCACGTTTGGGGCAAACGGATGACCACAGTGCGTCATATGCGCAATCCCGTATCTGATTTGCGTCGGGTCACGCCGATGCGAGGTTACATTTTCTTATTCTTTCAGTTATGGATGCCTGGCATGGCTACCTGTTCTGTGAATGAGGGAGTTGAACCATTGGACGGAGCTGGCGATGGTGCGGCGATTCGGAGTTTGCCATTTGGTGAGATTGGTGGTGGAGGAGGACTCGGGGGGGAATGGAGGGGAGCTTTAGGTCAGTTCAACTGCAGAGAGGTAAGGTAAGGTACGTATTCGTACCTGCAAGAGATTAATCGCAAATGGCGGGGGGCCGACCGCCCCTTGTCCCACAATCCGGGAACCCCTGCGGCAATGACGCCAAGGCCTGCATGTTCCGCCAATTGCTCACCGTGTCTGCCGGAATCTTGGCTTCTTCAATTCGCTTCCCCCTCCCCCTTCTGAGTTCTTGTAACTTTTTTATCATTTCAAGTCGTACATACATACAACATCAACTTTCTCTCCGTCTCACACGAGCGATGAAACAGGCCGTCATTCGGTCACACAATTTTCCTCCGCATTTCTCACCGGCTTGGCTGTTCTAGGCGACGCATCACCCCCTTCCTTGTTCCTCAATCCAGCCCTACGACAACTTGGATTCGCTGTCACGTCCCTGCCAAGAGCCGCACCGATACGACGTCCAACCTCAATTGCTCTTCTCCCCTAATAACCGCACGAGATGGGGGATCGCAGGCGGCGCATCACGTTGCCGCCGCCGCCGGTACCCTCGTCGACCTCACCGCCTCAACGGGCTCGCCGCCCGAACGACGAGGAGCGCCGGCCGCTGCTCGAGCGAGGGCAACAGAATGGATATCAGAATGGCGGCTCGAGCCAGGTGTACAGCTGTATGACGAACCCGCATAGCCATTTGCCCGTGTACACCAACATCCATCGCATACGGCGCGACATTACGAGCGTTGTCGAGGACTACCTGAGCCTCGAGCAGCTGCGCGATGTCAGGATCAACATTACCGTCATACGGCCGCTTGTCGACAAGTTCTACTCTCTCGGCGACATATCGATAGGTGAGTGAGTCCCTGTTCAACAACCTCTCTGCCGGTTTACTTGGGTTTCCCGGATGCGCCGTCGTGAAACGTGCTGACATTGCCCGTGCTCGTCGCAGTTTATTGTCTTCTCGTGAATCGTGCCCAGTTTCTCATGGAGGAATCGCATGCTAGCAACCGTCAAAACGTCAATTGGTCGCGCGCGACTCTCTGCGAGCTCATTGCGACGCGCATCCTCCGGCGCTTCGGCGAGGACTACGACGGGCCTGACGGCCTCCTGCTACTCGCGCACATACTCGTTGCCGGCTTCGAGCCCTTCCAGAACGCGCCGCCTCACATCCGCGACGAGGCCAGCGCCAAGACGTCATGGTCGCACAGCCGCACCCTGCCCACGCTCGAGGTGGCCATCCTGACGGAAAGCAAGCATTTTCTCAGCTCCACCACCTGCCAGCGCGTCGTCGCCGCCATCTACGAGGGCCGTGTCATTTACTCTCCTTCGACCTACTGGGACATCATCCCCGATCACTACAAGCTCAAGCCCATATCCATATACGATCCTCGCGAGTCGCCCTTACTCAATCAGTACCGCCTCATCGTGCCCCGGACGCGCAATATACTCGAATTGACGCAGTTCACCATACTCCTCGGCCTATACATTGGCGTAATGCTGATGCGGGAAAAAGACAAGATAACCGTTCTCGAGGCCATCTTTGCTGTATATGCTTTTGGTTGGGGTCTGGATCAGTTTGCCACCATTTTGGCCCACGGCTGGTAGGTCCGAAGCTCCATTAGACGTTCACACTTGACTGATTGAATTAGGGCGGTCTACACTCAAAACCTCTGGTCGTTCCTCGACGTTGCATTTACAATCATTTATGCCGTCTACTTGATCTTCCGATTCCATGGGTGGCGCCTGGGAGACCCCGGGCCTGCTGAGCAGGCCTTTGATACCCTGGCCCTTGCCGCTCCGGTTCTGGTACCTCGACTTGCCTTCACACTTCTCTCTGACAACTTGGTTTTCCTGTCGCTTCGGTCCATGATGGCCGATTTCTTTCTCTTGACTGCGCTTTCAGCCTGGTGCTTCTTTGGGTTCCTACTTTCCCTGCTTTGGCTGGGTGAGGGGGCACACCCTCTTGTGTAAGTTTCCCCTGCCTCTTATAAAGCGGCCTAGCTGACCTCGCAGAACTATTTCGAAATGGATGATATATATCTGGTTCGGTCTCGATGGTACGGGTATACAGCGTTCGGTAAGTCTTGGCCAAGACAACGTCGCACGTAGATGGTTCCCTGACACGACAAAACAGACCGAGTTTCATTGGCTTTTGGGTCCCTGTCTAATGGTGGCCTTTGCATTCTTGGGAAATACACTCTTTCTTACGATTCTCGTCTCGATGCTGTCAAATACGTTTAGCAACATATCGACCAACGCAACGGCTGAGATTCAATTTCGGCGCGCCGTGCTGACACTGGAGGGTGTCAAGGCAGACGCCATATTTGCCTATCAACCACCATTCAACTTGCTCGCCGTCTTCATCTTAGTGCCGCTCAAGTTCGTCGTCAGTCCTCGCTGGTTTCACAAGATTCACGTCGCCCTCGTGCGTCTCGTCAACCTCCCGCTACTCCTCATCATCGCCGTGGCCGAACGACGACTGCTCTGGCCTCTCAGCACGTCGGGTGAGACGCTCGCGCCCCCACGTAAGAAATGGTTTTGGCGTAAATGGCAGCTGTCCTCGGACAAGTACTTGCGCGCCGTCTTTCAGGTGCCGCCATCAGACGACGTGCAAGACGACATCGCCGTCGATGATGACCTGACGCACCACCTGATCCGAAGACAATTCACGCGGCAGCCGTCGACAACGGACGCGACGCCGCGCAAGCCATCGCGAAGGGACTCCATGTTCCCCGGACTCGCTAGCAAGCTGCGTGGGTCCTTTGGCGAGCCCAACGACGACTACGACGCCGTGACGTCGAGGATGGCGTCCATGGAGAGATCGGTGCACCGCATGGAACGCATGCTGGCCAAGCTCATGCCGGGCGGAGACGTGGCTATTGACAGCGAGTCGGTCAGCGAGATTGGCGAGAGCAGCACGCTCAGGGAGGGCGACGGGTTCACGGCCGAGTCTTCGTATAGGAATTGAGGATTCGGTATAAACTTGGGCGGCATAGATTTTGGTTTCAATTTGGCGTCTCGGTGTTTGCAGTAACGGTCGCGGGCGGCACATGTTTGGTTCAGCGTATGTGTGCGTTTCTGGATAGGAAAAGCGGGCGCTGTAGGAGGATCGTTTGCGAAGCTGTAAAATGAACACAAGGATATACCTAGGTAAGGTAGGCAAACGGCGAAATGGCAGAATGGAGGCCGTATCGAAACGGTACAAAGTATACCGATTCTATCGGGACTTGAACGCTACCAATTCACCTAGATTGCGAATCACTCACCGTTTCTGTGAAAAGCGACTGTTTAAGAACGCAAGACAGTTGTCGAACCCTTCCAACTTCGCACACTCATCATACTATCGTCTACGAGTTCTTCCTTCTTCCAGTTCCTCAACGATTATCTCCCTTGCAATTACAGTCTTCGTACGAGCAGCAGCTCTTGCGCGGTACGTCTCAACAACCGTTCAACTCAACTGCAGAAGCCACAAAGCTCACTACCAAAGGAAACAAAACATCGTCAACCAAGAACCAATGTGCACCGTCACCTTCTTTCAGCACAAAGAATGCAGACACATGTGGGCGACAGTCACACAGCCGTGCGGGCCGGGCATGGGCTTCTCGACATGCCGCAGCTTCGGCGACGAGGGCACAACCAAAGAGACGCCCAGAGTCTATCGGACAAAGACGAGAGCGTGCCCGCGATGCAGTGGGCCATATTACGACTGTAACGCCATCCGTCTGGTGCGGCGCATGGGTTGGGGCTTCAAGTTGGGCATGGGGCCGGACGAGGATGATTGGGGCGTGGATGTGATGCTGTCCGATATGGGATCGCGATGTGTCGTTCTTTGATTCTGGGGGGAAGTGATTGACGGGGTGTCTGTTCAAGGAATTTAATAGGAAGTGTCTTGGAGTGGGAACTGAGTGAATGGGTGGAATTTGAGGCTTTCCGATTTGGCTGTCTGGAGGCCCCTCCCCCACCAAGATGATGGAGCTTTGCGCTCGCTCACTTTAAATCCTTGCACCTCACTCACTGCACCTCTTTGCGCAGGCAACCGTTGTCGCCCATTTTGGAACATATTTGATAAAGAACCAAGAGGTGTTTCTTGAAAGTGAACACTTATCAATAATCCTATCGCATTGAATGCTTTGGCAACAGAGAAGTAACGAGAGAATCAGCCTCGACTGACTTCATCACATTGACATTTCGAAACACTCACACTCACAAGCATTCACTCATATACATATTTCACCAATGCTACCTACGCCAGATACATCACACGTGCCGTACGAGCGCGTGTACGAGCCGTCCGAGGACTCGTTCCTGCTCCTCGACACGCTCTCGTCGGACAGCGAGAAAGTGTTCCTGCGACGGACGGTGGCCGCCCAAGGCCAGCCGGCGCCGCTCGTCGTCGAGGTCGGCACGGGGTCTGGCGTCGTCCTGGCCTTTGTCCACGCTCACGCCCGTGACATCTTTGGCACGAGCCGGGTCCTGACGGCGGGCGTCGACGTAAATGCCTACGCCTGCCGGGCTACGATAGCAACGGTCCGCAAGGCGCAGCAGGACGTCACTGCTTCTGCTGCTGCTACTGCCGCCGGTCTCACCGAGGACCAGGACGCGAGCAGTGGAGAGACAAGAGGGACTTTGCATGCGACGTATCTGGGCGCCTGCATGGGCGACCTGACGTCCCCCTGGCGGTCCAACGAGGTCGACGTGCTCATCTTCAACCCGCCCTACGTGCCGACGCCCGAGCTGCCGACGCGGCCAGAGGGCTTCGCCGACGGCGACGGTGCGGTTCCGCTGCCGTCCTTTGACGTCGACTCGTACCTGCTGGCCCTCTCGTACGCGGGCGGCAGGGACGGCATGGAGACGACCGACCGCCTCATCGCCTCGCTGCCCGCGATCCTGTCCCCGCGCGGCTGCGCCTACGTCCTCTTATGCGCCCAGAACCGGCCCGACGAGGTCAAGCAGCGCGTCCTGGGCTTTGGCCCCGAGTGGAGGGCCCTGACGGTCGGGTCCAGCGGCAAGACGGCTGGCTGGGAGAAGCTCCAGGTTGTAAGGATATGGCGCGAGGAAAGTTCGACATGATTCGGTTTTGGGGCACGAGAAGCTTTTTTTTGTTTTTTTGCTTGTTTCTTCATCCAGGGGAGCTACTTTCTTTGGGCCTGCCAGAGCGATATATACCCACACATCTGCTTTGCTTGGTGCCCATATGCCGTTGGATTGATTTTCGTCGTACAACGCAAGTTATAATGACCCATGGTCCCCTAAACGCCGAAGCCGGTGGCCTAATGATATTCATTGCGGCACGAGTCGCCGCCAGTTCCCCGTGTCCGTACCAATTCCAGGTGGCCGTTCGTCGCGTGGGAAGAGTAGCGTGCAGCCCTCGTCTTGGGTATCTCCTCATCCCCGTCCGCGACCGAAACCACGGCCACGGCCGCCTCCGCGCCCACGGCCGCCACCCCTGCCGCGACCACCACGTCCGCCCCGATCTGTCTCTTTGCGTGCCTTGTTCTTGGGCTTCGGGGCGTCGTCGATCAATAACGTGTCGAGGGGAAGGTTATCGGGCAGGATAAAGTATCGAATCGTGGAGCCGCGAATGTTCATCGTGTCCAGTGATATGGGGTTTTGACCTTTTGCCGTCATCTTGACGTTGCGCAGGGCTGTGTTCATCTGAGGAGATACGGACGCAATGGTCCCGTATACGATGGTGCCTGGTGAGTGTTTGCGTCAGCCTCTTTCGTGTCCAGCCGCCTTGGCAGTTGCGCGCAAGCATGTGTGCAATCGTAACGAATGTTGGCTATGTACCATTCTTGAGCTCAACTGTCACCGTCTCGCCGGCGCATTTCATGAGAAACCTATCGAGCGAGGGTCAGCTTCGGGATTGGAGCTTCGTAGTCATGAGGCTCAGCATGATCCCGGCGCGCAGAAGATCTGGTCAAGAACGGGTCTCAGCACGAACCTGACGAGCTTCATATTGTCTGCGCTGCCTCACAGCTTCCTGATGTGAATGTGCAGATGCGTTCTTGAAAGTAGGCGGTGAGCGGTGGTCAGCGCGATGAGTCGCAATGAGTTTCTCGTCGGCTGCAGTGAGGCAAGGCAGTAGCTCAAGGCGGACTGCCCAGGCGGGTCCTGAAATTGTAGGCCGGGAAAACAGCGGAACACGGCCGAGAGATCACGTGTGCGCAGGTACTGGAGACATGCTGTCAGCAAATCCAGGCGGGAGCGACTTCAGGAAGGTACGAATACTTCGGTACGAGTTCCGTTCTGCCGCTCTAACACCCCTGCACCTTTTACCCCGGACTGTCTCGGCACACTTATCGATAAGCTGGTGGGATATCGCGGGACCAGCTGCTAGCACTTGCATCCGTCACCTTTCTTCTTCTCTCGACACACACAACTTCCCGAAGCTGCACCTGGCTCATCGAGCTGCCAGTGCTCGGTCACGAAATGTTCGATTCAAAGACGCTTGACGGTTCTTGCTTGTCTCCGCATCAATAATCCCCATCGAACCTATTCCTGACAGCTCAATTCCGCCATCAAACTCGCTGCAAACCCCACCACCTCGCAAGCCACTCCCGTCAACGCCGCCACTTCGAGAAACGGTGACGGCAAGATCGCGTTAGAACTTCCTCGCCATCAGCTCGTTTGACAACTCGCCGGATAGATTGGCCTGTCATGATTTCTGGGAGAGGGGGTGCGGGCACACGTGCCCGTATCCGCCCTCCCCGTCGCCATATTCGCGTAAGTGATGCAGCTCAGCTGCTGACTTTCGTCGACTTATTCTGCCCTCTCCTCTTGCGTCTCGAGCTACCTATTTCACCTTCAAACATCCTTCCCATGCAACTTTGGTGCCATCACGACTGCGATTCAATATGAGCAGGCTGGGGACTCTGCTTGACATCGTCCGGCCAGACCGCGATGACGATGCCACTGTCGTGGCGTAGCTGCACATGTGCTGCTTGTTCACGCACTGGCGGCGGCTTTCCCTTGCACAATCCCGTCCTATTCCCCTTCATTTGCAGCGAGATAGCCTGGCGCGCAGAAAATGGTTCATCGTTGCTGATCTAGTATTTGCGCAGTCTGGTGGTGAAGGCACCGAGTTTGAAGACTCCTGGCAAATGCTCGAGGGAGCGTTTCGCGAAATCCACAATAAGAGCTCCGGTCGTCTTTCCTTCGAGGAGCTATATCGAGCTGCATACAAGATTGTCCTGAAGAAAAAGGGCGCCGTACTTTACGACCGAGTCAAGCAATTCGAGGAGCAATGGTTTGCGCAGCATGTCATCCCCAAGATCGAGGTCTTGGTCTCCAAGACGTTGATCAATATCGGGATCGATAAATCGTCAAGCTCCACCAATGAACGCCGTCAGACTGGCGAAAAGTTCCTCAAGGGCGTACGTGACACATGGGAAGACCACAACATGTCCATGAACATGGCAGCCGACATCCTCATGTATCTCGACCGAGGCTACAGCCAGGCGGAGAGTCGCCCGCCCATTTTCGCCACGACAATCGCGCTCTTCCGCGATCACATCTTGAGATCCTGCCTGAACTCAAATAGCGACCAGCTTATCATTGATATCCTCATTCTGGTCATTCTAGACCAAATTGACATGGAGAGGGAGGGCGACATCATCGACAGAAACCTCATTAGAAGCTGCACCCGCATGTTGAGTGGTCTTTACGAGACAGAAGACGAAAGCGAAAGCCAGTCGCTCTATGTCACGTCCTTCCACCGTCGCTTCATAGATAACAGCATCAAGTTCTACAGCCTAGAGTGCGAAAGGCTCCTGAGAGAGTCGGACGCCAGCACATGGCTCAGGCACACCCAGCAACGTCTCAACGAGGAAATTGATCGATGTGGCACAACCATTGAGCTAGAAACGCTGCCTGATGTTTTGGCAGTCGTTGACAATATGCTCATAAACGCCCATCTAGGCGAGTTCCTAGCCATGGAGAGCAGCGGCCTCAGGTGGATGATTGATAACGACAAAATTGAAGATCTATCAATACTCTACAAGCTCATCAGCCGAGTCGACGACGGGAAAACTGCACTACGAGAAATTCTTCAGAAGCGAGTCGTCGAACACGGTCTCGAGATTGAAAACGTCCTGCGTAACACAGACTTCTCTGCTGCTCACGTCGAAGATGAGCCTGGCGAGGGAGAAAAGACCAAGACTTTGAATCCAGCTGCGCAACAAACTGCGGCAGCAATTAAATGGGTCGACGATGTTCTGCGTCTCAAGGATAAATTCGATACTCTCCTGGGACAGTGCTTCCAGAACGACTTGGTCATTCAGACGGCGCTCACGAAGAGCTTCACCGATTTCATCAACGTCTTCAACCGTAGCTCAGAGTATGTCTCTCTGTACATTGACGACAATCTGAAGAGAGGAATCAGAGGGAAGACAGAAGCAGAGGTTGACGTGGTACTGGAAAAGGCGATTGTTCTCATTCGCTACCTCCAGGATCGAGACTTGTTCCAAACGTATTACCAGCGTCACTTGGCGCGCCGCCTGTTGCATGGCAAGTCGGAGAGCCATGATGTGGAGAAGCAGATAATCTCTCGCATGAAGCAGGAATTGGGACAGCAGTTCACCAGCAAGTTCGAGGGCATGTTCCGAGATCTTGGCGCGTCTTCAGAACTCACCTCGACGTACCGACAGCACATCAAAACTGCCGGAGACGGCAGCAAGACCATCGATCTCAACATCAGCGTTCTTACAACCAATTATTGGCCTCAGGAGATTATGGGTCGACAGGCCTCGATTGGGGAGGGTTCTCGAGTGGGTTGCAATTTTCCTCACGAGGTTAAGCGCCTTCAGGCGAGCTTTGAGCAATTCTACTTGGCGAACCGCAACGGACGCAAGTTGACCTGGATTGGCTCGACGGGGAGTGCCGACATTAGATGCATATTTCCCGCCATTCCAGGCAAGTCGGGCGTGCTGGCCCGCGAGCGTCGTTACGAAATCAACGTCCCGACCTTTGCCATGGCCGTGCTCCTGCTTTTCAACGACATGGCAGACGACGATACTTTGAGTTTTGAGGAGATTCAGGCCAAGACTAGCATTCCGACACCTGACCTGATGAGAACTCTCACGGCCATTGCAGTCGCACCCAAGTCCCGTATCCTTTGCAAGGAGCCCCCTACAAAGGCGGTTAAGACTGGTGACAAGTTTTCTTTCAACGCGTCCTTCCAGAGCAAGGCCCTTCGCATCAAGGCTCCTATTATCAATGCTGTGTCCAAGGTGGAGGACAGCCAAGAAAGGAAGACGACGGAAGAGAAGAATACGCAGACGAGAGCTCACATCATTGATGCAGCACTCGTGCGAATCATGAAGTACGGTTCACAGGCCCTTTTCAGGATGGCATTGGCTAACAGAGAGATGTCCTAGGTCTCGGAAGGAACTCAGTCACTCACAGTTGATCAGCGAAGTACTCGGGCAGCTGTCGTCTCGATTCAGACCTGAGGTGTCGCTCATCAAGAAACGCATCGAGGACTTAATTGTGCGAGAGTATTTAGAACGACCGGACGAGGACGGGGCGCCGTCCCTGTACCGCTACGTTGCGTAAACTAACGGATGACAGATGACAGCTCACGAATGATGAAGGCGACGCATTGGCATATGGCTCGGCATGGCGTCAGGGGTGTCTGGCAGGTTTACGAAACCCGGCATTGGCAGGCTAGACTTTGATGTTGGCTCCATCCTCATATTACGAGTTGAGGACTTAACCCTGAAATCTTGTAGAAAGGTAGACAAAAGGAATTCACAATCTTGCTTCGCATGAGAATCGTGGCCTAACTGTGTCGGTGACGACCAAATGAAGAAGCTGGGTATGAATTTTGGTGTTGGTCTGGAGTCTGAACTTTGGCGTACCTTGAGGGGAGTGAATGGCCGAGAGAGCTGGTGTGGGGCCCGACCTTAGCTGCAGTTCGGGAATCGAAGGTGAGCCCCGAGTCTCCGACATGAGCAGCGAACAAGGCCAGCAGAGGGCGACACTCGAAGCTTTATACGCAGCACAAACCTCTTGATCTTGGTTTTTTTTTTCTCTAGAAATCTCAATCACATCAATCAACTTAAAGGTCATTCTCGAGATATAACTCCGTGAAAAGAAGCAGACGCGATGACGGTATTACGGCGGTCCATGGCGACCATGGCGTCCTCGGCACGGACGCTCAAACAGGCCGGCAAGGTGATTTGCATTGGTCGAAACTACGCGTAAGTGCGTTTTCTCGGTCTCTTTTCATCACTTTATGGGCTTTGCCTTGGGATTTTTGCTTGCATCCGAGAGAGTCTGATGCGGCCACGTCATCACCAGGCCCTGGAAACCCCGGCTCAGATTTGAGTGAGGATCAAAGATGCTGACCTCCGGCGCAGAGAGCATATTGCAGAGCTGCAAAACGCCAAGCCCAAGCAGCCCTTCTTCTTCCTCAAACCGAGCTCGTCGATCCTGCTGCCGGGCGAGGGCCCGTGTCTGCGGCCGCGGGGCGTCGTGATGCACTTTGAGGTGGAGCTGGCGCTCATCGTGGGCAAGACGCTGCGGGACCTACGTCCGGACGATGAGCAGGGTGCGCTGGACGCCATTGACGGTAAGCAGCTCTTCGATTCCAGTGACGGGACGTGTTTGATGTCTGATGGTGATGATGATGAAGACGGCGAGGATCATGATGAGGCCTTTTGAATTTTGAACTGACACTTTCCGCCCCTCCGCAGCCTATGCCGTGGCCATCGACATGACGGCGCGCAACGTGCAGGACGAGGCCAAGAAGAAGGGCCTTCCGTGGTCCATCGCCAAGGGCTTCGACACCTTCCTGCCGATGAGCGGGCCGATCGCCAAGTCGCGCATCCCGGACCCGCACGGCGCCGAGCTCTGGCTCGACGTCAACGGGCGCCGGCGACAGTGCGGATCCACGGGGCTCATGATTTACCGGGTGCCGCGCATCCTGAGCGACGTCTCGCGCGTCATGGCCCTCGAACCCGGCGATGTCGTGCTCACGGGCACGCCGGCGGGCGTAGGGGCCGTCGCGCCGGGGGACGTCATGACGGCGGGCGTGCGCGTTGCCATGGAGGAGCTGCGCGAGGGCAGCATCGAGGTCCCCGTGGAGGAGTCGACGTCGTCGTACGTGTTTGGCGAGACGTGAGGGAGGGTCTGGGCGCGTTGTTTCTTCCTGGTCCCTTGTTTTTACTACTTTGTATATGTAAATATATATATCAATATATAAACTCTCGCGTAACGGGTCATTATTCATTTTCCAATAGCCTCGATTACACCATCCATCCAAGATATCGCACCACACGTCTCATGTATTCAGCTATTGCCTGTTCCCCTCAACTCCAGATCAAGCCACGCGTCGTCGTATACTCACTTTGCCCCGGATTCGAGGTTCGGATCCGGGATGGACCCTGGCTTGGGCGCCCAGTCAGCGAGGGTGCCGCACTGCGGACACCTCCTCTTGTCTTCGCTGTTGCGAAACTCCTCGACGGCCTGCTTGATCTGCGTGCCGAGGTCGGTGCAGTGGAAGGCGGCCTCGTGGACGACGACGGCGGGCCGGGAGCCGTCGGCGCTGCAGGGCGCGCAGTACCAGCGCATGCGATCGAGCGAGGCCTCGGGCCGACGCTGCTCGAGGACGATGCCGACCGTGTCGGCGAAGCGCACCGGGTTATGGGGCGTGTTGGGCGGGAGCAGAAACATGCTGCCCTCGCGGATGACGATGTCGCGGAAGCGCCCGTCGTCGACGACCTTGAGCGTCATGGCACCACGGTACTGGTAGAACCACTCGGGCGTTTGGTTGATGTGGTAGTCGGTCCGGCTGTTGGGTCCGCCGACGACCTGCAGATACGGATGCAGCGTGAGAAAGTGGCATTCATTTATCCTGCTGCTGCTACTGCGGTAGGTAGGTAGGTGGTGATGAGGAACGGGGGGCAATTACCATGACTGTGACGTCGCCGTCATAGACGCAGAAGTTGTTGATGGGCGGCTTGAGCATGTGCCCGTTTTCCTCGAGCCTGTGATCTCTATCAGCTACTTTGCTACTGAACTGCGGTTTGAGAGTCTCTGTATATCTGGCTAACTCACCATTTTGGAAGGTTTATCGGTGACGGCAACATATTCCAAAGGCTTTAAGATGGAGCTTCTCAGCACGCAAGACTTCGTTGCTACTCGTGTACTGCACAGTAGACTTCTGAGTAATAGAAGCACAAGTTTAATCGCGCAGTGATACAGATATTTTTTGTAGATGATTAGAACAAAATTGGCGGTTTCTGTCATATTCGAGACTTGAGCCGGAAAGTCGGATCTTTGTATAGGGTAAGCCCGGACATCAACCTCGATTTCCGACCCGCTTTTCCGCCATCGGTACCGGAGCGGCGGGATGCATGGCACAATTGAGCACCAATCAAGAGTCAAACCTGGCTCGAGCTGCCTCAACGGGCTTTCAGTGGTACGCACCGAACGGGACGAAACAGGGCATAGTGCACGCTGTACCGAGGAGCTTGGACGGAGGGAGAGGGAGAAACGGTGCAGATTCGACGAGCACGCAGAGCACGAGCCCGTTATCCACCATCGCCGTCTCCGTTGTAACTTGTCGCCTGTCTGTGTGCGAGCTGGTACTTACTCGGGTTACTGTAACTTACTGTACTGTATGCACCCACTGTAATCGCATCTTCAATGTCTCCACAGAACAACGTCAGACCCCTGGCGTCCCCGAACTCCCAGCGCTCGACCCCGCCGTTCCATCGCGTACCCGCCCCTAGAGTGCAACTCACCCCACTGTACTTCCGTGCTAGCAGCCATCGACTAGGGGGAGCGGCGAATCAGGACCGTTGGCCTCTTTCCTCCAAGTCGCTTTACAGTCCGTCCCGTCTCAAAAACGTGCTCAAAGGCTTGGGCCCGGCGTGCCTTCCCTCCCGTCCGCCTGACCGACTTGCCAAACAACTTGCTCACTTTCAACTTCTTTCTCTCTCTCTTTGTCTCAACGTCCCGTCCATCATATCTGGCGGGTGAACCTGCATCCCCGGATCGATTCTTCTTCGGCTCTCGCTCTCTCTACTACCGACAGTAACGTCTCAAGACTTTGATCGGCGCATCCTCGAATCGTCGTCCAATTTGCGCTTTAGACAGGAGCTTCGTCTTGCTCCCTGGCCTTACATCTGGTCTGACGACTACTCACGTCGACGAAGACTACAACGTAACGACACATCATCGTCAGCATCGTCGGATTGTCACTCAGCTCGTTCGTTGCATTTGAAGCGAATCGTTAAACACCCCTTCGACAATTTCAGCAGCCATGGACCACGGCCACATGGATCACGGACACATGGATCATGGCCACATGGGCCACGGAGGAGGACACATGGACGACATGTGTAGCATGGACGTACGATGATCACCCATATATCTACCTTTGCTCCCGTTCTCTTCCGGCAGATTTCACACCAAGCATTATCGGCAAAGGACTTGCACTAACAGCTTCACACTCTCTCGCAGATGCTCTTCACGTGGGACACGACCAACCTATGCATCGTCTTCCGCCAATGGCACATCCGGTCCACAACATCCCTCATCTTCTCCCTCCTCGCCGTCGTCCTCCTCGCCATGCTCTACGAGGCCCTGCGAGCTCTGTCCCGCCGCTTCGAGGCCTCACAAAGCCGGCGCATCGCCTCCTTGCCCAGTAAGCCCTGACGTACCCCCATCTCCTCCACCCCAGATGTTCCCACTGTTCCAATCTCCGAATCCTTCCTCGCATCTTGGCGCAGCGCCAGAGAGGAAAGGGCACCGGCCTCTATTTGTTCTTACCATTGCGCCATTTCTCCCCGTTATCCATGGGATCTGTGCCAATGCTGAAACGTGGCCTGCAAAAAAAGACGATGAACTTGTTGCTGAGACAACCCCCTTCCTCGCCTCAGGGCAACACCAGACCGAGGCCAGCAAACGCGCCCACGTCATCAAGGCAGCACTCTACGCGGCGCAAAACTTTTACGCCTTTATGCTCATGTAAGGATCTCCTACCTTGCTACTCATCACGTCATGCTCACACTCGCCAAGGCTCATATTCATGACTTATAACGGCTGGGTCATGATTGCCGTCTCTCTCGGCGCCTTTTTTGGGTACCTTTTGTTCGGACAGACGACCTCGGCTACAAAGGATAACGCCTGTCACTGATTATCCTTGACTTCGAAGCCTTGTCTATCATCTGCTGTAGCATGTCTACTTGATTTATTCGCAAGCAGCGCCGTACATCAACAAAACGCCCTGCCTTCGCACCGCCCTATCATTGTATCAAGGCCGTCTATATTTTGCATAGCCCTCAAAGTCATAAGCAATATCAATGATCATGTCTCAACGTGGATATGTCCAAATATGATGTGTCGTGTGTAACAACATTAGATGCAGGATGTGTATCACAGACGGAAACATGCAGCCGCTCTACATTTTATGTGATTCCTTGCCTGCATCGGGCTTTTCTTTCGCTGGGGGATTTTCCAGCGATCCCTCTTCGAAGGCGCGTTGTATAATGTCGTAGTCGCCAAACGTGTCGTTGTGCTCCATCTCGGGCTCCTCGGCATAGGCGATGCGCGCGGCGTCCACGAGCACGCGACCCGTCATGCCCCAGACCTTGAAGCGGCCCTCAAACTCCTGCTGCTGATCGAGCGCGTCGGCGAGGTTCCCGTGGGCGCTGGCGCTGCTGCGCCGCCGGGGCTTTGAGACGCGCTGGTTGTTGACGGGCACGTAGAAGTTGTGCACGCGCCAGGGCATGTCCTTGAAGGCGATCCACGCGCCGTCGTACCACCGACCGGGAGGCAGCGGCTGGCCGCCCGGCGGCGGGGGCAGGTCGTCGACCTTGAGGAAGTTGTAAAAGGGAGCGCTGAAGACGGCGGCGACCTCGCGCGCGTCGAGGCGCGGGATCATGGACTCTTCGACAAGAGGCGCCTCGCCGTCGTTGTCGTTGTCGGCGACGGAGGCGGAGGCAGAGGCAGAGGCGTCGGAGGATGAAGAGGAAGAAGAAGATGTAGACGCATGGGCGAGGGTGCGGTCGGCGTGGAGAAAGGCGACGCAGGGGGTGACGACGAGGTGAGTGCGTGCCAGAGACGGTGGGAGGATGCAAAGGGGCTCTATGCGGAACGGCTTCGGGATGCGGCCGTCGTCCATGGGAAGGCCGATTTCCTCAAAGGCCTCGCGACGGGCTATTTGGTCTGAAAAGTCGTCCGGGTTAGCCTATATTTTGCCAAAAGAATACCGATGGCACGATAAAGTGTCAACCCCATGCGAAGACTCCCTCGGCACTGGGCATCATTGTCCCCCCTTGCCGGTTTTCCATTTTGTCATCTCCGAGGGCTGATTCTTCTGATGGTAGCGTTTTCCGAGGGTAACTTCTCCGAGAACAAGGAAAGAAAAGAAGAACAGGAAAAGGAGGGAGGGGATTGGGGAATGGCGTACACGGCGTCTCGTCGACCGAGTCGGCCTTGCCGCCGGGCAGCGCGGCATGGCCCGAGAAGCTGCGCAGCGAGGCGGCGCGCATAGTAACGACGACGCGCAGGTCGCCCGCGCGGTCGGCGAAGAGCAGTATGAGGACGGCGGCGCGGCGACGGGCCGGGAGCGTTTCCCAGAGCGGGAAGGGGGGCGGCTTGTAGGCGCGAAGGCGGTTGATGGCGGCCTGCGCGAGGGAAAGTCGGTTAGAGTCAGACTGATAACCATGCTTTGTGTAGAGTCTTGTACATGGGACATTGGCTCGAACGGAGAGAGGACATGGTGAAGTGAGTGTGTGCGTGTGTGAGTTGCGAAGAGCGCGTACCACGGAGATGGGGTTTAGAGAGGCCATGGTCGATGCATCATAGTAGAGCGAATCTTGCGACTGCGCTTCGGTAGCCGGGTCGTCGGTGTCGTCGTCGTCGAGGTCTCGATCGCCAACGTCGTCTTCGTCGCCGGACTCGAGAATAGCCTGATCCCGTAGACGGGCAATGTCAGACTCGACGCCGAGATCGCGCTCAAGCTGGTTCTCCTCGTCGATGCCGTGGCTACCGTTGACTTCGTTGATTCCGCTGCTGCTGTTGCTGCTTTCCGTGTGCTGCAGCGCGGCGGCAACCGTCATTTTCCGCCCCGCGCTCCTTAAGAGAAAAAGGGTACGAGGGCCGGGAGTCGATGATTTTTTTTTTCTTGCTTGGTAGCTTGTCTCTGGAGCTTCGTGCAGTACTCCTTTTCTTGGTGAGCTCGCAGTAGACGTTGTCGAATGACAAAAGGTCAAAGTGTCGGTGCTTGGATTGGTATCGGTCGGGATCCGGAGCGGAGGTAACTTATGACGGAAGCACTGATGATTGATCGACTGGTCTGCCTTTGGGCACTCTTGATTGGTAAGATGAATATGTCACCCCCACCATGGATCGGAGCACCTTTGCGGCCTCGGCCGAGCTTGAGGAACCCGTACCTGCACTGCCTGGTATCCGTACCAGTGTTCGTACTACAGTCAACAGTGTGCCCGCCTCGTGGCTAAAGTAACAACTGCGCAATCCCTTCTATTCCCGCGTCCCTTATTGAATGTAGTGCAGCGAGTCGACACTTCAAGACGCACGAGACGACGACCAGACGGTACTTCAATGTAGTTGACATTTTCTTGGCTACCTAATGGGTCCTCTTGACATCTAGGGACCTCCCATCCGGGACAAATCCAGCCGCTTACGACTTACTCAGAGGCTCGCCGTCCTTGATCTTTTGCTGGCCATACTTCTTGAGTCTAATGGCCTGGATGGCAATGAAACCGCTCGTGTCCATGGGTGAGAAACCCTCGAGAGAGTCCATGGAAGCATCCTCCTCTGAGTACAGGTTGGACGCATCGCTGGAACGGCCAAGAACGTATGCCTTAAAATATGCGTCAGCCATGCGTTCTCGTGTCTTAGCGGCCTGATATACTTACGTTGCCCTTGTAGGCACTCATGCGGACAACGCCGGTGACGTTGCGCTGAGAGAAGACAATCGAGTTTTCAACCTACGCAGCAATCAGTGACTGCAGCGCAAGAAGCATGGTCACGTCAAATACTTACAAACTCGCGCTCAGGGCTGAAGCTGTGGAAACGGTTAGCATCTCTCTATGAGTGAGTCGGGCTTGCAAGACGTGTCTCTTGCACGGCGGAGCAACTTACTACATGCCGTTGTACAGCTGCCGAGACCAGCTCAGGCTAGCGAATTGGTCGCGAAGCTCTCGGACTCGAGAGTCCATGACCAGACCTTCAAGGTCCAGATGGGCCAGACGAGCAACTGTCGATACATTAGCTTTCGCTCGGATGCCCCCAGAAAAAGTTGGCAAGGCTGACGCCTGCGCAATGGGACCACAGGACAGGGTGTGCCGGTGAGGAAAAGTAGAACGTACTGGTCAAACCGGGAGTACTGGGTGACTACGGTCAGCAAAAGTCCGGGTTCTCTCAAGGGAAAAATCCAAGATGGAAAGATATGACATCTGCGCTCGGGCCGTAGCCGACAGATATAAAACACATGCTGGGTTTGCTTACTCGTAGCAGCCTGGTCATATAGTCAGCGAATGTCGTTAGGGACGATGGGGCGGACGCATCACAGACCTCTGCTCTTGAGCCCGATGAACCCTGCGGTGCGTCTCGGTTAGCCCACAATCATTCTCAGAGTGCATGGGCCTGCTTGTCACAAAACCAGGTTGAAGTCTGCGGACCAGCGAAAGGTTGGTCCGCGAGAACCTTCTCCCGAAGTCGAGACAAGAAGGACCCCGATTAATTTGCGGGAATCTTACGGTTCTCAACAATCTGTGGACCAGTCAGTCATTGTATCAGACAGATAGCCTGTGGCCACTCACATCCACACGGCCAATACCGTGATCATGGCCGATCTTGTTCAGAAGCTTGAAGGCCTCGACAGAGTCCGTGACTTCCTTACCGGCAACGACAACCTTGGAGATGACACTGGCGAAACTAGTCAGTCTCCTTCTCAAGAAACAAAACATTGCAGTCTTACCCCTTTTCGAAGTGAACGGCGAACTCCTGAGGCTCATTGGGGGCGTCAACAGGGTCGACAGTTCGGGTCCAGAGATTCTTGGGTGGCGTGTGGTCGGGGTCCTCCTGTGTAACACATATCAATATCATCCACGTGTGCGAGATGCTGGATTTGATAATGGCAAGCTTCCGCGAAATCTTGCGATAGAAGGAGGGATCAATCACTTACCAAAACGCCAGCCTCATAGGAGCACTATGTTGCAGTGAGTCAGTGTAAGTCACACAGCTTAGATTCAAAAGGGAGGCGCCATTGGCAATTGCCATTTCTTGCGCCAAAAGTGCGGGAGCTCGTATGAGCTACTCACGTGGACAATGTTCTATTCGCATCTGATTAGCCAGAAATTCAATGTTACGCAATCCGGTTTACTAACGTCGTCCATGGACCAAGGGGCCTTGGGACTCGAGGAAACGGGGATGTTGTTCTCCGCAGCGAATTTCAAGAGATCATTTCGACCCCTACATGATAGTCAGCACCAGAGTTCCTAGACAAGAACTAGGCTTCGCTCACTGGAAACGCTGGATGAACTCGGGCATCCGCCAGGGAGCAATAACCTGCAGCGATGGGTTGAGAGCCGTGAAGGCAAGCTCGAACCGGACTTGGCTTGAAAGACATTAGTGAACCATAATATCTCAGACAAACTCACTCAAGCGGCAAGCTTACTCGTTCTGCGAGTTATTAGTTACCGTTTTGTATCATCGTGGAAGTGACGAGACTTACACCTTTGCCAGTGCAACCGTGGCTGAGGTACTGGCACTTGTAGCGCTCGGCTACGCGGACCTGGCTCCTGGCAATGACGGGACGGGCCAGGGCGGTTCCGAGAAGATAACGCTCTTCGAAGGAAGCGTTGCACATGATGGCCTTGGCCACAACTTCGTCTACGAGCTCACGCTGAAGATCCTCGCACACAAAGGCCTCTGCGCCCAGCTACGGAGATTTGTTAGCAGGAGATAAGCCATGATGTGGATACTTTGCGGGGAAAGGTCAGGTCGGGCAGCTTGGCTCAGGCAGATGAGCCTTGCCGGGACATTCTTTTCACCAAAGATCCGACATCGGAATTGGCATCGTCCTTACCTTGAGAGCCTTGGCCTCGACGGCGGCAAAGTCTACCGAGACGAAATATGATGAGTTGGGGACCAGTTGGTGTTTGATGGGAAGCACAAACCCTCCTCCTGGCCCACATTTCCGAGATAACAGACAACGGCATAGCCTTGCTGCAGGAGCCACACCAAAATCTGCTCGGTAGTTGGCGATTAGTATGAAAATCCTGATGAGTACGAAACCGCGATGCGGGGAGATTGTGCCGCAACCGTGACTTCTCTCTCCCCTTCCCCCCTCAGTCGCGACGTGCCGGCCATTGGCAAGGCCCAGAGGCCAGCCGTGAGACAATCGACGGCACGCATCAGAGGGAGAGGGAGAGACATTTGGCTGGGACTTGTTCCCGATCTCCTGGCGGCGGGAGAGAGAGAGATCTCAAAGACTCACGGTGGAGGTATCCAAGCCGCCAGAGTAGGCGCTGCGCAAAAAGAGGCGGAGAGTCAGCAAAGCTTGGTGATGGTTCGGTGGGCACAAGCCGCGTTATGACGCCTCAATTGATGGCCGAGGTGAGACTCACAGGCAAACACGACCCTTGGACATGGTGACAAACTTTTCTTTTCTCTTCTCTTTCCCTTGCGGAGAGTTGATTTTTTGTCTTCGAGTCGTTGGTGGAAGCTAGACGCGGCAGATGGGAAAAAAGGCGTGGTTGAAAGAAAGATGGTTGACTGCACTGTGAAGAGGAAGCTAGGCCAAAGATGGGTCCGGTGGGCTCACTTACCCCCCCGTCGTTTTGTGACTCACTGCTTTGGCTGAGAAGGTGCCGCACTGCACTACGAATACTTGACGTTACTGTACTTTTCGAGACTGGGTGAGCTGGACAGTGCTTGCAGTTCCAAAAAGGCTCGCTCACATTTTGCTTCCTAGTGCCGCGCAAATAACACTCGATGCCCTGCAATATTTCTGACCCCTCGCCAGTCGTCACCGTGCGGGGTTCTAGAAAGCGTTGGGGTTGCACCGCAGTACGAATCGATACCTCCAGAGCTATTTTGAGTCCTCGCGCACTTACAAGAGCAGAAGCCCTATTAGTAACCTTGCATGGCGCGCGATAGTCACCTTAGGTGATACACCTCTCTACGTCTCACTGCACGACTCTCGTCCAGTCATCTATCTCCATGTCATTGGTCTCCTTCAGCCTTCCATCCGCCTTCTCCCGCCCTTCCTCCTCCTCCGTCTTTCTTTCCACCTCCTTCCAGCAGAGCTTCCGGCCCCCAAATGTAACCCACACCATTTTCCTTCCTCGGTGCTACTTTTCGCTCGTCGTCGGCAAGGCCGTGTAAGCTGCTGCCCCCAGACATGCCGTCGACGAAACCACCAGACCATTTCTCGTCTGCCCACCCCTCCCACGAGCCATTGCCTACTACTGTACTGTACATGCTTGCAAAGGAACCACGCATTAGCGACGTATTACCATGCGCAGGCGCCGGCGCGCTCGCATACGGGCCAGGTCTGGGTCACTCTTCGTTCTCCCTCACCCTCGTTCTCGCATCCAGCCCGCAAGACTATCGAAGTCAACCCATGCCCTTTTAACATGCTCAGCCCAAGCAGCGAAATCGACGTCTGGAATCATCGAGCAGCTGAAACCCTTGACGCGCAAAAGTATGCATCTTCTATTCTTAAGTAACCTAGCTCTAGGCGGGCGTACTGGACCATCTGGTCGCCCGGCCCAAGAAAGAAAAAACGATCAATAGCATACGTCGCCAGATGTGTGGACAAAGGAAATCCGAGTGACAGCTCATAGCAAACACGCCCCGAGGTGTAATCCCGTGTGATACCTAAAAGAAAACAAAAGTCAAGTACAGCAGGGACAAGAACTGGACCTTTTGTAGGCGAAGGTCCCTGCTTGGATATCTTATTCCCAAATTCGCCAGTGCCCAGCGCCACAGCGCCTTTTCAAGTAAATCGGGGGCACCCCTGGCCTCCCGTTTTGCATGGCAGGGCCCTTGTCAATCGAAAAGCCTCACCCGTCCATCCTTTTTCTGTTTCTTGTTGCGCCCGCCTCGTCGTCAACTCCAGGAATGGGGAATATGCCTCGCCGCCCGTACTCCACGACAGAAATAAGAAAGGAACAAAGGAAAACATGTGATGCCAGTGTATCAGGATGGAATCCTTCTCATGTGTCTGCGCACTTCGTCTCGCTTCCTCTCTTCCCGAGAGAAGTGCAGCAATCTCGCTCTGTCCTTGGCCTGGTGCAGCAACTCCCGCATGTGCTCTCCGGCTGAGGACCTGGGCATGACTTCATCCGACTGCATCTTCCATGGCTGTGTGCTTGGCCGTTCTGGTGTGAGGCTCTCGTCGCTCCTCCGTACGAACCAGTCCCGGAATCCGTTGCCGCCAACCCTAGTGTCTCCGTCTGACGAATCGGTTTCAAGCGCGCTCGACGAAGCAAATTTCGGTGTTGGTGGCGGTGGCAGAGGCCAGGACATAGGCTCTTCTTCTGGAACCGCGGTTTTTGCCCGTGGCTGCTCTGTAAGCAACCGTGGCGTTGATGCATCAAGTGGATGCGAAGAGTTGCGCCGGCGCGGTGAAAACCTCTTCGCATAAAGGCTTACTGTCAAAGAGGGCCGCTTGCGCCTGTTGGTCGTGGCTGGTCCGCTGCTCGGCGGGCTGCCGCTGCATGTCTGTTGCGTGGCCAACTCTGTAGCGATGCGGTGATATGCTCCAGCCGCCATGCTGTCGCTGAACTGTCCGTATGAGGAATCCCAGCGCTTCACCCACTCCTCGCCGAGCGCCTTGCGCACCTCCGAGAGGGGGGCCGAGAGGCTCACGTCGCTGTCGGATCGGACGGCGGGCTTGCTGTAGTTCATGGGGACAGTCGTGGGTGACATGGGTCCCCACGAGCTGCCTCTGCTGCTCGGCGCTCTCTCGTCATCGGCCTCGAGACAAGGCATTAGGTTGTAGCTGTCTTCCATAGAGCCGCCGAACCGGTGCGTGCCTGAGCTTGCCGTGTCCTGCAAGCCATCGTCGGCGATGTCCACATCGCACCCCGTCAGTTGCTGAACCTTGTAGGACGAGCATCGCTTGGCTCGATTCTTCAATACTGGCAGGTGCCGAGATCTTAACGTATCCGGCTCTGGAGTCACCGCTCTCTGACGGGACGGTCGTCGACCAGGCGAAACAGGTGACCTGAGAGGTGACCGACTTCTTGCACGACGCGCGCAGAGATTCAGAGGCAGTGGCGGGAGTGGTTTTTGCGCATAAATCTCCACCAGAGCTGGTGTCGAAGCCGCAAACGGGTTGGCATAAGTCGGCGAGAGCCCGCCTCGTGAGGTAACAGTAGTCATGCTTGTTACGATTGGGGGATGAGAGATGAGTAGAGACGCAAAGGCTGGGGGCCGTTCCAAGGTCAAGAGATGGGGGCGATATAAAGAACACTGCCGTCCCGTTCGGCGCCTTCTTCGACCTGCCTATGGCCCACCCAGGGTCTCGAAACGATCTCCTGACTTGCTGGGGTGCATGAGCCGAGAACGTCAATGGGCCGCCGGCGAGTCTGATAGCCGGTGTCGATGCAGGGTTGTACGCGCTTTACCCCCAGAACGGGCAGGGTCGATAGGTCGACGGTTGAATCGTCGAGAACAAAAGGGTCCAAGGCCGGCTAATGTCCGATCACAGTTCGTTTCGAAACTCGATACCGAAATCGTCACTACTGAAATTGACGACAAGTAGCAGAGAGTGTGCTTACGGGGTTGGCAGCGGCGAGAGAGGGCGGGCGATGCAGTTGTATACGGCTGGCCCCCAACGTCGACAGGACGGATCAGGACGGCCCAAGGCTTGCATCTTCCGGGCCCCGACAAGGCTGGCTGCCTGCATTCATGCGCATGGTGCTGCGCGTGGGGTGCGACTGTAGCACGCATGAACGCTGGCAAACATGACGAACCAGGTTCTCTCTTCACACCTCTCCCTCTCCCTCTCACGCACACACACCACCAGCCCCGGAAGCTGAAGGACAAGCTAGGTTCGGCCCAGTTAACTGAGACCTTTGCTGACCCCCTCCCTCGGTGCTACCCAATGCTGCCAATATGCCAAGACGGACGCCAGACAAGGATCCAGCAGTCCGAATCGGACGGAGAGAGAGATGGGAGCCTCGGCCATCTGGTGACGGATTAATCGGCCATCGGCGCTACAATACCCCAGTCTATTAGCCTGGTCGGGAGCCTATCGTCATCAAGCTTCACCTTGCTGTGCCGTACCCTGTCCTGCTGTCTGCGTCTGCGCCGCCCGGTCGGCAGATTCCGAGTAACTTGACTCATGAGGCCGCCTTGCGGCATGGGCGTCTGGCATGGGCGTCTGGCATGGGCGTCTGGCATGGGCGTCTTTCGGCACTGGCTGGCCGACCGACTGCAAGCCTGCCCGTGCACTGCTGCGCAACCGCCGGGCAAACCTCCAAAGACCAAAGGAGGGAAAGGATGAAGCGCCCGAAGTTCGGCAACACCACACGCGCCGAGCGGCAAGACAGGAGAGTTTTCTTTGAGAAAGCTGCAGAGTACTGTACCGTCAAGACTTTTGTGCGAGACCGGAAGCAGGTGCCCGCGATGCCATCGGAGAAGCTCTCGACTCTGCCGCCGGGGCAGCCTGGGAGCCTGGCCGACTGCTGGCGGAGACTGACCGGGGACCCTGCTCGTCTGCCTTCCGTCGCCCAGCCCCAGGGCCACGGCGAATGGTGCGAGCTTCGTATGACGGCATAGATGGAAAAGCGAGACCCTGGATGTAAGACGCCTGAGTACGTCCCGGCAAGCTAGCCTTTCCGGCGACAGGGGTTTGACCGTCAGGCGTGACTTGCTCGGCACACAATGTCTGCCTGCCCGAGGACCGGTTCGTGAATGACGCAGACTACCGAGACCAACACCGCGTAGACCTGAGCCAGACGGGCTATTGTGAAATTGCACCAAGTCTACACCCTTCGCCGAGCGCCTTTGAAAATTAAGTAAAAAGACCTTGTCCGGCGTGTCTGCCGAAGAAAAAGGAACCCCCCCCGTCTCGGTTCGTCCGGCTGATCCCATCTGATCTATCTCGATCACCTTCCCCCTTCTCCTATTACCCCTTTGCGTTATTCGTCGTCGTCGTATTTCCCCTGGTAGTCGCCAAGGAGTATATCGTCGATGCCAAGGCCGATGGACGATGTGCGGATCCACTCTGTCTCGACGCGAAAGAAGATCCAAATCCATCGCCGCAGAACTTCGAGGAACTCGATTAAGAAGATGCCGCTCTCAAAGTCGCTAAATTTGTAAAGGTGAGGGCTGAGCTTGATCGACCAGGTGCAGCGCAGTAGCAGGTCCAGCCCGATAACTGCGTGATATAGCACTGCCGGCCGGAACATGAGACGATCCCTCAGCCCCCATGGGTGGCTAGGGGAGTTGCGTTCCCGCTGGTGCGAGAAGAGGCTTAGGTCCCAGTCCTTGGCGACGTCCCAGTAAAACGAATAGAGCGAGTTGACAAGGACAGCCGCTAGCCAGGCTCTATTGAGCGCGGCTCTGGCGTCCTCGTCTTGGACGTTGCGCTGCAAGGAGCTTGTGATGAGGACTGGAAATGCCGTCGAATACTTGAGCGCGTTGGCCAGATGCTGTCCGCCCCATCCGGAAGACTCCTTATAAGGCGCCCGGCGCACACGCAGGTATTCGATGATACACTGCCGAAATCGAATCAAGCTCGGTATGGCCATGAGCAGAGGCACTATGACCGATCCTCCGCACCCTCGGTCAGGGCGATCTGTTGAAGAACCCCCCGGACGAATAAACATGCAGATGGCGACGAAGAGGTCGCCGCATACTTTGGCGTATGAGGTCAAAACATCGGCCAGGATTATGTCGCCAAACTTGCCATCGTGCGATTCGGCAATACCGCCGATGCTGATGCGGCGGAGAGTTGCAAGGAATCGCCGTCGGCCGTTGCTCGGTAGACTTCGTAGAGGGAGGAAGAACATGGAGACGAGAGCGCAGAGATAGGCCATCGGAAGCCAATCGTAGGCGATGACGCGCGCCGCATCGTTCCACGTCAGCAGCCAAAACATGGCAATGGACAGCCCGAAGAGGCCGGAAAGGGCCGTGGCGAAGCGGTAGGCTGATGCATGATGCTCAATATGATGCGACGAGGTTCGTGCGGGATATCGTATCAAGGCGGGCACGTCGATTTTGTGTAGGCCTAGATAATGAAGATTCAGGCCCCATCCCCAGGCCGCTATTTGAGGAGAATCAGTACGAGTTGCGATTGAAAAGGCAGCAGATGTCATACCCAAGGTGATGATGAAGCCAACACGATAAGGCAGCGGAAAGATTATGCTAAAAGAGTCGAGCTGGGGCTCGACAGCTGGGTCGCCGTCCATGGCCGATGGAAGCGCGTCGACATGGAGTGGCTGATGCGATCGAGGCGTACTGTACAGTATTGTACCTGAATTATTGTACAAACCAATGGACGACGGGAAGTAATGCGACAGGTCGACGACGGTGAGGCAGTCGTGGCGGTATGGTGAACATGAGCATGCGACGATAAATGAGCGACGAGAGGGAAGTCGAAGGGGGGAGCGAATTGGACACCTGCTGAAGGATCGCGAGAGCGGGATGTGAAGCAGCCACGCTTGAAGACTTGCCCTTTGTGCCCAAAGGTAATTTGGTGTCTCGAGTGACGCTTGACGAATCGCGTTTTGTCAGTCGCCAAGCCACTCTCTCACCCGGCTGCCCCTCATGCGAGGCTTGCGAGCAGGCGCGTTGCTGGTACGTACCTGCATTGGTACTTTCGAATCCCACACATTGGCTTGTGCTCTTTCAAGTAAGAGCGAGCCTCCAGGCGTCCAGAACTCCCTGCCTCTCTCCATCAAGGCCTCAGGCTCCAAGGCTCTCAAGGCTCACCCCATTCAACACTTGACGATGATATCCTGCGTAGCAAACATCTGATGCTTCCGATTGTCCCTCAGTTCACCCGATATTGCACTAAAAGTGTCGCGCCCGCCTTGCGACAGCGCAAAGAAATGCGCGGATGGAGAAGCCTGCACACAGTGACCGTCCGAGTCCGACCTCCATGACTTGACGATTCGATAAAACGAAGAAGTCGGCCCTCGATGACATGGCACTACCTTGAGACCTCAACGTCATGCTCTGATCATCAGCTGAGCCTACGTATTTGGAGTTGCTCAGCTCCTAGGGCTGGTCTACCTCACACTCAACTGTCTGTCATTCAGCCTGCCCAGGCGGCACATCTATAGATTCCCTCGACCACGCGATTGATCACGGCTCTGGCTCATGCGGCCTCGATTCTCAATAGCAAACGAATAGCTTTTATCTGCGTCTATGTATGGAGTTAATTCCCATGTCATGGACAATCGCTTTCGTATTTGTCCGGATTCTTTACAGCGCGTCTGATTAGGACGCTCACGACAGCTAGACTATGCCGTCCACCTTCAAATGCTTTCAATCAATCATCAGCTGAAAACCTACAGTATGCGAGTTTGCTTACTGACAAGCTTGCGAACCAATTTCTTGTGAAGCGGAAGCAGAAACTAGTCAACAGGTCATCCGCTCGACCTGCGGAGTCCATCGCGACCGCTTGTTCCAACATTCCGTTGCCAGTAGCGGCTCCGCCCTGCAGTCGCGTCCACACACGCACATTCGCCGCGAATATGGCTGCCCTGCCCTGACTGAAACTGGTTTCGATTTCCTCAAGTAGCGGCAGACAGAGCAAGCTTTGGCGGACTTGCCAACCTCGCTCAAGAGGCCGCTGCCGTCAAGACTCTGACTTTAGGACCCTGAGAGTGTACGTTGATTATCATGGCTTTTGATTCCATTTCGAAGATGGACGACGACGTCAAGAAATTCATTCATACCAACTATGCCGGCTTTGGTTGACTCAATCGCACATTCAAAGGTGCGATAGACCACCCAGTTGTCCCTTCCAACCTCTAGTCAGCCATGTGGAGCGCATTCTCCCGCAGACAGCTCCTCGAGCCAAGATGGAATGCCCTGGCGACTGTTCTAGTCAACGATAAGCCGCGAGTGAACATGCGAGTACAGAATCCTCGGTAGCCCAGGGACCGATCAGCAGCGCAAACGAGAGACTAGCTCCAAATCTCAAGAGTCCTTGCCTAATCTGGCCTTCGGATTGTCGCTGCTGGACCATCGCTGTCTTTCTTTAGCCTGTCGAAAGGCCTTGCTCTCCGGTTTGCTGGCGGCTCCCCGTGGAATTCTCTCAAGCGAAGTCTCAGAATCGACATGAACGAAGTCAAGGTGTTTTGCTCCGGGCATATTTGGCGGAGCAACCTTGTCTACCACGGAAGCTATATAAGGCATGGCAACGGACACTGTTCAACTCGCAATAATCCTGCACCATCGACTCTGAACCTCTTCAATCATACCACTGCCCATCATGAAGGTTGCTGTTACCGCTCTCTTGGTCGCGGGCCTCGCCCAGGCCACCCAGCAGGACATGCTGGCTGCCCAGGACATGAGCACCATTATGGGAAGCCAGTACGGCGAGTTCCTCCAGGTTATGGGACTTCAGGGCCTGCCCCCGGGTCTCATCAAGAAGGCCAAGTGCGCTGCTCCTTGCCTGCTCAAGTCCGCCAAGAAGGTTCCCTGCCAGGGCAAGGACCTTCTCTCGACCGCCTGTGACAACGTCGACAAGATCAAGAAGACTTCTCAGCCATGCCTGCAGAAGTGCGGTGTCAGCGAGAGCATCATTGGTAAGCGCTTTCACCCTACTCAACCACTCGGTGTCGACTGGGCATTCTAACCCGCTGGTTCTAGGCTTCGTTGCCGACAAGGCCAAGCAGCTTTGCAAGAGCTCTTCCAATGGCGGTGGCAAGTATCCCGGCGGCAAGTCCCCCGAGGGCAAGTCCCCGGAGGGCAAGTCTCCGGAGGGCAAGTCCCCCGAGGGCAAGTCCCCTGGCGGTGGCAACCCTGAGATGCCTCCCGGCAAGTCCCCGAACGGCAAGTACCCCGGCGGCAAGTCTCCCGAGGGTGGTAACCCCGAGATGCCTCCCGGCAAGTCTCCTGGCGGCGGCAAGGGCCCCTACGGTCGTCGCTAAGCGGCTGAGAGCGGACCATATCGCGTCTCAGAAGACTGGCTCTCACTATATCCGGTCTATTATTCTTAAAGCTTCACGCGCTACGATAATGTAATGAGAAACGGTATGACGGAGCAGCGATCTGGATGGGAGAGATAATTTGTCAAGTGGAGCAGAGGCCATCGCATAGACCTGCTACCTAGAAATTCAATTAAACTCATCCATATTCTTAAAAAGAAATGCAGGTATAAAACTGGTGAATGTTATGTCGTATGGTTAGAACGCACTTAAACAACCCGAATGAAAAATGCAGCGTAGTCTCAGTAACTGTGTTGACTGGGCTTGATAGTGTCGCTCATCAGACCCTGTAAGTTATTGAAGTCACCAAGTAATTACGTACCGTTGCTAGTGGCGGCTCTCGCACGTACCGGCATGGGAATTGGGTCTAAGCCGAAGAAGAAGAAGAAGCCGAGGCTCCGCAACGGTTCCAACTGACTTCTTCTTCTTCCATCATCACCGAAGTCGCACAGGATAAGTGTAGACAGACCGCAGACTCACCAACCGATTGAATACAACATTAATCACATGACGCGCGACGAATTTGGCGCAGGGATTCCATAAGGAGCGAAACTTGGATACAGGCTTATTTCAAATTGACCATCTGTGTCCCGAACGAACGAAGCTCCCCGACAACCATACTCTCCTATTGACCCAACTCGACACCCATCGACGGGCCCTTCACCGAAGCGCAATTCACGGAGAACGCACGACATCGCACAACCCCCAAACTGAAACAGCCGATCACAAACGAAAATAAAGGGATAAAGAGGAGGGGGAAAGGATCCAGCGCGGCCTGTCCGCGCAAGAACCGCCACGATGGCCGGCCCGTCGCAGCCGCAGCCATCGTCATCGCCCTCGCCGTACCCGTTCGCCTCGGCTCCCGACATTGTGCGCGCCCACCAAAAGGACGCCTACTTCACCGGCCACTTGGCCAACTCGGCCGCCGACCTGTATCGGAGAGTTGCGGGAGCGCGCGCCGCACACGCGCTCGGCCCGGAGCTGCGGTGCCTCGCCGCGCTCGCCTACTACGCCCTCACCACGCTGCCGGGGAACCGCACCCTCGGCGAGGAGTACTGCGACCTCGTCCAGGTCCGCGCGCCTCGAGGCCGGCTGCCCGCCCTGCGCGCTCGCGCTGCCTACATTGCCGGCTCTGTCCTGGCTCCTTACCTCGTCGGCCGCTTGATGCCCGGGCTGAGGACACGCCTGCGCGCCGTCATTGAGCGCCGCCTCGAGGTCCTCCGACGGCGCGGCAAGGGCGGGACTGTCGACGACCATGATGACGACGCCTCGGCGCCTTTGATATCTAGCTCTGCAACCTCGCAAGCTTCGGGCGGCAGCAGCAGCAGCAGCAGGGAGGCGCGTTTGCTTGATTACCTATCCCGACACCTGTCAAGCATCACGTCGGCGGCGCCACTGCAAGCCGTCACGCTCGCCCTCTTCTACTTCAACGGCACGTACTACGAGCTGACCAAGCGCCTGCTCTCCCTGCGCTACGTCTTCACCCGCTCCGTGCCGGACACCCCCGACCGCGCCGGCTACGAGGTCCTTGGCGTCCTGCTCGTCGTCCAGGTCGCCGTTCAGACGTACCTGCACCTCCGCTCGACCCTCGTGCCCGCGCTATCGTCGCCGTCGCCGGGCGCCACCACCACTGCCGCTGCCGCCCCACGAGACCGCGCAAACCCCTTCTATCCTGCCGCTGCCGACGTCTCCCTCGACCACGCCAACTCGTACGCGGCCAACAGCGATCTGCTCCTCGGGGATCTGGGCGGCAGCGGCGGCGTCGGCGGCGGCTCGCAAGCCAGCCGGATAGATCTGGCAGCCACGACACACACGCCGCCCGCGTCCGGGCCCCAGTTCGATCTGGCCGACCCCAAAGTCCTGCCCTACATCCGCGGCCAGCAGCAGCGCAAGTGCACCCTGTGCCTCGAGGAGCTCAAGGACCCGGCCGTCACGCAGTGCGGTCACGTCTTTTGCTGGGAGTGCATCGGCGACTGGGTCAGGGAGAAGCCCGAGTGCCCGCTGTGCCGCCGAGAGGCCCTCGTGCAGCACATTCTCCCTCTGCGCGTCATGTAGTGTAACCGGGAGGGAGCACGGAGGGGAGGGAGCTTGTCGTCCCCTCCCCAAGGCGTGACGTATGCCCAGATGCAGTCACGAAATAAAAGGGGGCAAAGGGGACCTCGACGGGGGAGAGAACAGAGGATTGTTGCGTGCGTGAGAGAGCCTTGGCGGTCGCGAGAAGCTCGGCATGGCTGAGGAATCATGCAACAGTTCACATCCAAACCAGGAGAGGAGAGCGCGCGGATTTTTCAAGGGGTATCAACAACAAACATCCAACATTGAAGGGTTTTGTTCCACGGAGTACCTGTCCAATCATCGCCTGAGTAGCCCCAAAACAAAACTTCTCATTCGACACAGTGCTCTCTCTCTGCCACTCGCGCATGTCATGGTATCCCATCATTAACCTCTTGACCCATTACCGCCTCTTTCCCGAATGCGCCCGTCCAAGACGTCCAATCGCCCGTACTCGTATCATAGCACTTGGCCATCCCACGGTCCAACCGCACATGGGCGAATCGGCGCTGCCATGCCGACGGCCTGCATTCGAGCGAACGCGCGCGGCTTTTCTGCGGCCCCTTGCCCTCCACACCACACTGCACCTCACCGTACCGCACCCCAACGCACAACGCTCATACAAGTCCGAACCCCCTCCCACAGTTTACATGCCGTTGCCCCTTGAGCCGTGAGTCCAGCTCAGGGCCTTCTGCCATGTAGTGATACAACGAGCATGTTGCTGCCTTTGTTTGTCTATATCCCATCTTTCAAACCAGGGATGTGGTGAAGAAACCCATGACGCAGACGTGTCCGCGCGAATGCCATGCGACGCTCCGATAACCCCAAAACTCCATGTGTTATTTTGACTGTTTTTTTCTTCTTTTATCGTACGCTTCGTTTCGTGGTTTTCGGTAGCTGCCTCATAGCGAAAAGAGGACAATCTCTCCGCGTTCGTTGCGTCGTAGTCGCAGATCTTTCCATAGCTCCTTTTCCTCTTTGCCCTTGGCATTGCCAGACCCAGAAGCCTCGCGTTCTCGGTGATAGCGCTTGAGAGCCTTATTCATGCTGCAACCTCTCTCGCTCTCGGGTCCCTTATTGACGAAGCTGAGGAAGGCATCGGCACGAGGTTTGAAGATGACCATTTGTCCGTCAGTGTTTTCCTTCTTCCCGTCTTTGGATTGTGGCCGAAACTCGATGAGCTTGGGTTCCTTCTTCTCGCGATGGCGGTGTGAGGACTTTTTGGACGACTTCTTCTTGGTGCTAGACTTGGACTTTGCGTTGCCAGTGATGATACCAAAAATGCTGCTGCTGACTTGAGCGTTCTTGGACGACTTCGAGTGCTTGCTTTTCTTCAGGGGGCTGGCTGGTGAGTTGTCGGCAACGTCGTTGCCGGAGTAGTCCGGGGATGGCGGTAGCGTGGGCCGCATGAGGCTCTTGAGGCCGCCAGTGAGGCCTGAAGAAAGGACCGGAGGGGCGTCTGTCATGATTTGATCTCCTGGGACATCTAGGTGCAGACGTTTGCGCTTCTTGTCCTTCTTGAGCTCGCTGTCCTTGGACTTGCGCCGTTCGCTTTTGGACGCTGGGGTGACAAAGTTGCCCGTGGGCACGGGACCTGAACCGTACTGAATCAATGGCTGATCGTCGGCGTCCATGAGTGATGATGGGTCAATGTCGGCTGCGACATTGCATTCGTATCGTACCATTGACCCGTCAACGCTGTCGATGAACTCTCTTGCGAGGTTGAGGTTGGACGAGTTCGGGGTCTGGCCAGTCGCGACGAGGAAATCGAAGACATTGACGTGCGGTTCAGGGGCGGCGGCAGGTGGAGTCGGCGCTTCTGGCGGAGGCTCGGCCGGGGATCTCTCGTCCTCGGTATGCCCAACGGAGTCGTTCCAGGGTTCGTAAGCCCTATCCTCGCCAGCGTCCTCCACGTAGGGCTGCTGTGGAATCATGGTCTTGGGTTGTTCGGTCGGTTGCTGATCGGTACTCTTGTTCTTGGGCTTTTTGCTCTTATCTTTGTAGAGCGCGCCCTGATATTTCTGGTCCTCGGTGATGCAAGACTGCCAAAATATCAGCACATACTTGCTTGGGTTAGTATATGAGCTGAAGAGTGACGAACCGTGTGAGAGCGGTACTGGACGCCAGGAAAGTGAACCATGCAGTCGATGCAGGTAAATGTTGCTCCTTGGCAGCGGCTGCGATGAGGATCGAGTTTCTTCTTCGTCAATACGTCGCCGCAGGCCTGTAGTCGAGTGATGATTTGGGTTAGTCTGTTGAAGCTCGAGAGAGGGATGGAGGGCCATGCGCCGCGGGGTGGCGCGAGCTGGTTATTTGAGGACAAGACATGAAAGGGAGAACAGATGATGAGGAACCAGTGAGTGTGGGGCCAGGGTATCAGGGAACAGGGCAAGGGAGCTCATCAGCCGGCTGATGCGTCGCTCCCGAAGGAGGGGGGGTGGTGGGAGTGATGGTTGAGTCGCGTCGGGTGAGTGATGTCAAAGGACAAATGGAGCGGATGTTGGTGTGAATGGGCTTGCGAGCGAGTGTACTGTAGTGATGGTGTGGGGGATAGGATAGGCTTGAGAAGCGGGCAGAGAGACAAAAAAGAGTCGGAGAGACAGAGAAAGGGTAAAATGGGATGGGATGAGATGGTGTGTGGGTGTGCAAAGGGAGGGTGTGTGCCTCGAGTGAACGTGGGAAGTGGGCTTTGGAGGGGGGACGAAGCCGTGACAAGAGGATACAACTGACGATCTGGATGGGGGGAGGGGGGTATTCATTTCCTTACCTCGCACGAGAAGGATACCATCTTGTCAGTCCGTGGCGCGGCGGGCGCTTTTTTTCTTGCTTGTTTATGTTGTTTGCGATTCGGAACCGATTCGGGAGCCAACCGGCTGCGATAATGAACGGAGGAGGAGCAGCAGCAGCAGCGTTTGGGATAAGGATAAGGGGGTGCGTCGCGCCGGTTCAAGGGGGGCTGCTTATTATTCGCAGCAGGCACTTTATTAGAGTAAAGTGGAGGACGGAAGGGCCCGGCGACGATCGGGAGAGCGATTTCGTTCGCCCTTTGTCTCTGACCGTGGTGGTATCTCTTGTCTGGGATTCCGAAAGAGACGAAAGGAGTGAGAAACTTTGGTACGGATGCCGTTTGTTGGAGAAAAGAAGGAATGCGTCTCAGTCCACGGGCAGCCACAGGTTGGGTGCGAGTCGATTTCTTAAGGATGACAGCCCCTCGCTGCGATGGGCGCGAGATGGAATGGGAAAAGGACCTTGGTTGAGGGCGGGCGCGCGCGGCGGGGTTTCAGTGAGCGGATGGAGAGCAGAGATGGCGATGCCAATGCCAGTCAAAGGCGCTGGTACTGTCGTACTTCGTAGAGCGAGCCGCAAGACGGACGGCGCGCGGGAAAAGCGGGAAAGCTTTTGTTAGTTTTGCGGGGGAAGGAGAGAAGGATGATGAAAAGGAAAGAAGAAGCCAAAATGCTGGTTCTAGGTGGTGAGGAGAAAGGTGCGCGAAGAGGGAAAAAAGTAAAAAAGGGGCAGCCAGCTGGATAGTTGCTCTAGCCAGTCTGGGGTCTCAGGGCGATTTCTTTCTTTCTTTCGTTCTCTGGCAGGGGAAACGCGGAGAGAAACAGTACACTACTTCCTTCGTTCAGGAGTTGAGGAAGGAAGAAGAAGAAAATAACTGAAGGCACAGAGGAAGCAGGACGGCGCTGCGAACCATCAATTGATGAACAACCTAGCTCGATCAGCTCCCTGTATCCTTCAAGCCGTGCGAAACAGGGCTGGTCTGTATTGAGACGTTCTGATCGATTGTTATTCTCTCAGTTGAAGAGTCCGGTCTTTTTTTTTTTCGTCTTTCTCGTGTGTTGTGGCGCTAAATGGTGTTGCCGGGTTGGTTGGCTGTGTCGTGCAACCATTGAAGCTGGTTGGTTATCGAAAAGAAAAAAATTGCACGCGAAGGGGGAGGACTGAGGTAGGGCGGGTGAGGGGCACACAGGTCGGGGCACTGTACAGTATGCCTTCCTCCCGAAAGACTGTACAGTCTACAATAGCGTCTAGACTCTTTCGCCCGACACCTAGAGCATCGCCTCGTCGACTTGTCGATTGAAGGAGATGCCTCGTCGCTTGCTCTGCACATCTCTTACTCGATCCGCCTGCTTCTCGGTCCCTCGTGACGGCGAGGACATGCTGCTGCTTCGGTGGCTAAGCCCGCTGCTTCGGCGTTGGGCACTCTCGCAGCTATCTAGGCCCGCCGTCGCCCGGGTCAACCACCTCATCGGCCGCCACACGCCTGTCGAGGTGGCACCATGACAAAGTGCAAGGCCTCGAAGAAGCCGCCGGTCTGCTGCAAGCGCGATACACGGAGCGAGCCAAGCCAGCAAGGCCCAGGACCAGGTTGCGAACGGGAGCAGATTGCAGCTACTGTATTGTGCAGCAAGGTGCGTGGTGACCTACTGTAGCAAGGTAGCGTACCGTACAGTGCTAAATACAGCAGACATCACACAGTATGGTTCAGGAACTCATCGACTGTCAATTCAAAGCTCGGCCGGCACAGCTGTCAAGAGTGGATCTCTCGAGCGGCATGGATGGCCCGTCATTTCTTGGTGGGCTGGTGGGGTGACGGGCGGCCAGGCGGCCGTTACCGAATCGAATCCCAATTCTTTCTTGCTTCCAACTCGACTCTACCGCCGACACCGCCGCCGCCGCCGACGACGACGACGCCGCCTCCATCGTTGTTCCCCAGTCGTCGGCCAACCCAGGGCTGGCCAACCTTTTGACGATGCATCGGGTGAACCTGTGACTGACTTTTGATTCGTGTAAAACACACGACAAGACGTCGACGGAGCTTCGACGGGCCTTTTCTTTGCTTTTTTCTCACCTTCCCGTTGAATTCCTTTCAGGCTGCAAGTGAGCAACGGCGCGGCTGAACAGGCCTCGTCAGACATTGTGACGTCTTTTGTCCTCCTGCCAGGAAGCGATGCGCACTTGCACACCCGTCAGAAAGGTCAGAAAGCATCGCCTGCGGCCTTGCCTTTTGCCTGACTGCCTAGCCAGTGTGACAACGGGCTGGTCGCCTCGTTGTTGTCGAAGGATGCCCAAGGCGTCCGTCCGGCCAAGATGACTCTTTTTTACGCGCTTCGCCTTCGCCTTTGCCCTTGCGCCTCTTCTTCTGCTGGAAGCACGTCCTCGTTGGAGGAAGAAAAAAAAGAGTCATCCATGGACCAGTGCCGTGATCGGTACTGTAATGGCAGAAACTCACCTGCTCTAGAGTAGGTAACTTAACTTGCAGTATGCCTGCTTCCCATGTGTGTCGGGTGCCGCACGCGCATATGTGCGTGCATATGTGCCTTGCCTTGCCAGTGAGCGGCGGGCGGGCCCCAGAGAATGTGATGGGCAGCCTCTGTATCTATTTGATTTGATCTCTTTGAATTGTCTGACGCTGCTATTCCTGGTTTCGGCCACTCCATGCCAGTCAGCGCTGCCTCTCCCACCCCATACTGTATTGTGCCAGTGTACTGTACCTGGATCTGTTTTGCACTCTTTCTGGCACCGTGTACGAATACCGTGCTGTACTCTCGTACCTGAATCCCATCAATGCTCGTCCCCCTCCCCAAAGTGCCGCCTCTTCTAAGCATATGCCCATCTCGCATCGCCCCCCCTTTCCCGCGTGGCCCAGCACTTTCAGCCCTTGGTCTCTCGTCTGTGCAACGTCCATGCCAGGATGCCCGCGCCGCCCCGTGTGTGACGGGTGAGACGACGGGGATTCATCCACTTCATCCCAAGGCAGCCAGGGGAGTAGAGTGCAGTACGAAGTACAGGGCCGTCATGTTGCCCTGGAGTCCTGGACGCTGCCACCATCGTCACATCATCATGCGTCAGCGCCGGCGTGAAACACCCACGTCTTGTCTGGCTGGTTCGCGGATGCCATTGTCGGCGCTGCAGCAAGGCGCGCCACCCGACCGACCGGCCGACCGACATTGGACGGCGCCCCGGTCCTTGGATTCTTGGGCCTAGCTGGGCTGACGGTGGGAGGATGGCTTCGTGTGTCCACTTCGTGTGTCCAGACCTCAGAAGGGGGGTCGCCGGCCCTCTCCTCCACTAGTGATCGACCTGCGACGGCGCAGACAGATGAGAGAAGCAGCGGGAGTCTACAGAACGGACAGACATGCCTGTACATGCCCGCAAGTCCGTTGTGCGCACATGCCCGCGCTGCAAGACATGCATATCCACGAGTCGGCCGTCCGCAGTCTCCTTCTCCTCGCATCCCATCTTTGCGCTTCATGACGACGGCGCCCATCCCGTCGTCCAAAAGACGCATGTCGGCTCGGCTGTTCGCTTGGCTTCTCGAGCCATCACTCTCGGCCCAGTCACGGCCAAGACGCAAACGCTGCTGCAGGGGCAGCCCAATGCCCGACGACATGGTGACGCGCGTCTATGTATGGGATGCGCGCCTCGAAACGACCATATTCTCTCTCGAATGCCTTACTGGCTCAGGAGGACCCGTCACAAGTCGTTTGTGTAGCCTTCCATCCACCTCGCGGGCACACCTCATGACGCTCCGCGTCGCTCGATAGCATTTGTCGCCCCCGACACCAACCATCCCCGGGGAGCGGTGTCGATTCTGCAGCCAGCCGCGTCGTCTTCCACCCCTTCGTTGCACGAATCCTTCCGACCCGTCAACGGATCATCGTGGGGATGTTACGACCGGCTGTCTGTAGAGGTGGAGGGTTGGGGGCAGCAGATAAGGGTCTCGATGGCCCGCCACAACACCCACTCGCCCTCACCTCGCCCGTTTCGCTAATCGGTATACTCGAGTTGACCAACTCGCTACAAGTGTACTGGTGGTCCATCCATCACAATCGGCATCCGGCTCGTGTGGGATGGTATTGGCTGCTTGAAACCAGCGCGCGCAATGACGGGAACCTCCCTTTTGTTCTCCTTCCCAATGGGATCTACTGACTGAGTCTCAGGGGGAAAGCAGGATTCGAGAAGCGCTACCATTCGCGGGGCGTGTGTAGTCTGCGCTCGCCAACTCCTCGTGGAATGGTCCTTGTCTCAACACATGAGGCCCGGTCTCGGGACACATTTGCGCGGGCGACGGGACGAGCGTCCGCCCCCAAGCTGCGCATTGTGAATGTGCCAATAGGGAAGAAGACACGGGATTTCCCCACACGAATTGAAACTGGCCAACACCAAAAAGGCTCGTCGCAAACTCGCTTCATCGGACCGCTGGCTCGGGGACTATGGGAAGAATGTCTCTGCTCGGGCGGCATGGCGACCCCACAGGTTGCAAGCCGCGCCCTACCTGCCATCTGCTACGGATATCACTAGTGTTGATACTCCTTGCTGTTGTTGGTGAGCACCGACGGCCCCGGCGGGCCGCTCACTTCTGCCACGACCAAGAGTTCCGAGGTATTGTGTAAGTGAGTCGGTCTTGAGAAGCATCGTGCGCTGCGACAACTGTGGCTACGATACGAGTACATTGAAATGTTAAAGCAAAAGGAACCAGAGCTAGATCGTACCTAGCTAGACTCGCACCAAGCCTGCAAGGCATCGCGCGAATGGACACTCTATTGGTCGACCACAACGCTTCTTAGTAGCAAGCAGTATAGGCCTAGGATAAATTTACCTACCTAGAGTCCGGGATGACATCGTCAACCACCTGACTCAGAACCCGTCTCTCCAGTAAAGCACTCTGGTAAAGCGTGCATAACAGAGCAGAATAGAAATGCTTTCCAACTTTCGTAAGTCTTAGCAAAAGATGATGTTTGTTGAAGTATCTGCATCCAACATGACAGGACTGATGCAGGGCCTATTCGATTACATGGCTCGTGACGGGCTCATCCAGCGGCGTCGGCCTTAACTTGATGCGACACATTCATTACCGCGTCCACGCGGTCATCGTCACATGTTACTTGGAGATCCTGCAAAGACGGCCGACTTTGTCGCCGAGGTGCAGGACGACGGACAAGAGCGTTTAAGGGCTCTGCGTAACATCTTTCCGGGAATATATCAGGCGCATTATCAACAAAGCGTTTCAACCCGTCCCCAAAATCAATGAAATTGAAGTCCTCTTCAGCGATATACGTTGGTCTACTCACATCTGGGCGCGATAGAGTATATCACCGTTTTAAAAGTCCTGCAGCAGTTCAACCCAAATTTGCCTGGTTCACTGAGACCCGTCGATAGGCAGATAGGAGCGATATAATGGTCAACATCGATGGCCTCCTCGGGCCCATGGATAATGTAGTTGTATGGCATCGAAGAAGTACGGGTCGGACTAATGGGGTCCTCGAGGGCATGTCCTAGGCGATCAAGCAAGAGACGGAGCACGACGGAGCCGTCCGATGCCTACAGGACGGGCCCTCTGCTGCCGATGGGTTTCCAGATGCAGCACGACACAAACCACACGCAGGGCGGGGGCCCGGAAAAGGACGCCGGTGCCATCTTCGCAGCCCGTGGCGCGGCGCGATGACAATCGCTCGTCGATGCTGATGATTCCGCTGAGCAGGGATGTCTGGGACGGCATCACGGCCAACACGACCAGGATCGCGGACAATTTCCAGGCGTACAAGGCGGAGGCGTACAGCTGTGGCTTGGGCGAGTGACAGACCGGCAGTGGCGGTCGTGGGCATCCTCGAGTTCTGCCGGTTGAGCTCGTTTGGGGAGATTTGACGTTTCCCAGGTACGAAGTAAGTTAAGTTACCACTGGAGTACCGGTACCTTGGGTTGACAGCTCTGCTACTGTACGCTAATAACTCACTTAGACGCGCCTCGTACTGCAATATGCGATGGAAGCAAGCTTTGTTCGATGACAGTAGCAACGCGATCGATGCGGTGCGTTTCTTTCGGGTGCCCCCGGTCCATTTTCGGCTGGAAAAGAAGGCCTGATGTCTCGATCGCTCATTTAACAGGACAGAAAGACCCTGAGATTCGGCCTGGCATTGACGTCGTCGACTGCTTTTTCCTCAGCCGTTCCCAAGGCTCTGTTCTTGGATTTCCTTTTGTTCCCCTCTTCTGCCCACGGTGCAAGTGCCAAAGAGACGGAACTTTGTCCTCCCGTGTGGAAGCTGTGGGTACACCGTCTTGTACCTTGCAGGTATCTGCCTTCAGCTCGGGACCTGCGTTTTCGCCCGTATGCCACCCCGCGCGCTACAGAGGCTACACATCCAGAGACCCCGTTCGGCTCTTGGCTCATGGTGCCAACGAAATCTGTGATTCCGGGGAAAGCTCTGCTCCCGGGGTGGTTAGTCATCTTAGCCCTGGGAAGAAAAGCCCTGCTGCCCTTGCCTCGAAGCTGCGTGGCCACAAGTCCCGTAAACACCCCTGTTTCGCCCGCTGCCGCGTCCGCTTAGCCCTCGGTGCCCTCCTTTCCATCCTGCAGCCTTTTCATCTCCGCTTCTCCCTTCTCCCAGAGAGGGGGAGGAGAAAAAAAGAACGCGCCCTTCGCAGCGATCTGGTCATCGCGGCGACACGAGGCCACCTTGCCCTTCTCACCCCGTACTCTGTATCAAATCTAATATACCCCCTTTCGTCACTGGTTGGCACAGCTCTTTTCCATTCTCTCCATTCAGCCCAATTGCCGGTTCCCTTTTACGCCGCATCCTGCGTGCGAGACACGCACACGTTTTTTTTTTTTCACGCAATCCATCATACCCCGGCAGGATTCTGCCCAGTCTCGAGAGCGTGACCGCGTCGGGCCAAGATCAGCAGACAGACCGTCACATGCAAGAGACGAGGCAATCACCAAAGCCATTTCGTCCCCGCAACATACGACTCGACGATTCCAGCAGGGGAGAAGCAAAGGATAGCGAGCCATTGGTGACTACGGCCAGCGTCAAAGGAGAGCCGAAAAGAAAACAGACAACCAAAGCCTCTCGGATCCGAGATCCGCCCTTGGTCAGCCACATCAACCAGGGTTGATGCTGCTACTGCAGCTACTGCCGTCTGGCTTCCGAGGCTTCGACCTTGTTTATCTCGATCGCCTTCCTCCCGCCCGCCACCCGCCCAGCTACAGTACGCACACGACAATTTTTGCCTTTCTCTTCGCTGGCCAAGGGGAATTGTCGTCTTTGCACCGCACCGCACCGCAACGCTCACCCGTACGACTATCCATTCTCACCGGCTCGGTGCAGCGCACTTCGTACAGCACGCCTCTCCGCCTGCTGTGAACCACTCTGCCAGCTGCTCGCCTGGCTCGTCTGTCCGCAGTCATGTCCAATTCCAATTCTTCTCCGCCCTCCTCTCTCAGCGGCTTTCTCGAGCAGACCACGTCGGTCCTCAGCTCTACCGCCTCCTACATGCGTCTCCCAGCGCTCGCTTCCACGGTACGCCTCATACTCCCAGTCATGCATCTCCATACGTCGCTCTTCATCCTTCTCATCCTCGTCCGACGCCGGGTAACCTTGCGTTGCATCACAGTGTGCTGACGCTACGTTTGTCTTCATGACGTATGTAGGGCATCGCCGCCGCACTCACATCACTCCTGTACTTCAAGCAAAAGTCAGTCGTCCTCCCCACCCTCCAATGGCCCGCACCTCCACGGTCGAGTTGTACCGGCAGGGTCCATGTGACCCCAGAGCATGCACTCCATGTCCCGGCTTCGCCTTGCTGCAAACCTCCCGTCGAGCTAACGCGACCCGCAGGGCTCTGATCTACCCGTCACACATGCCTCCCAACTCCCGTACTGAGCTTCCCCGGCCGTCTCAGTTTGGTATCCGAGACTTTGAAGAGCTCGTTATCCCCACCGACGATGGCGAGAAGCTTTCGGCCTTCTACATTCGTGGACCACGCGGCGGCAGGAACTCGGAGGTAACCGTCCTCATGTTCCACGGTAATGCTGGCAATATTGGCCACCGGCTACCCATCGCCCGCATGATCATCGACTACACTGGGTGTAACGTCTTCATGCTCGAATATAGGGGCTATGGCACCTCGACTGGTACCCCAGATGAATCAGGCCTGACCCTCGACGCCCAGACGGGGCTCAAATACCTGCGCGAGCGTGCTGAGACGCGTAGCCACCGTCTCATCATTTACGGTCAGAGTCTAGGCGGTGCGGTCAGCATAAAGCTTGTCGCAAAAAATCAGAACCATGGCGACATCGCCGGCATGATCCTGGAGAACACGTTTCTGTCCATGCGGAAACTGATCCCGTCTGTCATTCCTCCTGCGAAATACTTGACCTTGCTCTGCCATCAGGTCTGGCCGAGCGACTCGATACTCCCGAGTATAACAAAAGTGCCGGTCCTCTTCATCAGCGGCTTGCAGGATGAGATCGTTCCGTACGTTTCCCCCTTTGCATGCATACACCTGCATTCCCATTCCTACAAGCACATGTTCGAACATGTGCGCGAAACCTCTCTTGGTCGTATGATGATTATATTACCACCCACAAAATATGAATCGCTCTTTGCGTATTCTGATTTGATCTTTTTTTTCTTGTCTGACGATCAATGACACACTGTTCATTGTACCGCTGTTGCGCAGCCGTTGCCCCCCATCCTACAGTTGCAAGGCTGACCAGTTTCCATTCTTAGGCCTAGTCACATGCGCCAACTCTACGATCTCTGCAACGCACCCGGCAAAAGGTGGCGGCCATTGCCCGGCGGTGACCACAACTCGAGCGTCCTCGAACAGGGTTATTTCGAAGCGATAGCCGAGTTCGTGGCCGAGGTCACGAGTGAGACTGCGGAGAAGAAGACGCGATTATAGTGATGGACCGGATAAGAAATTAGACGCAGTCGTGTGAAGCATTTGAGGAAGAGGGCAGAGCGATTCGCCCAAGATATTGATACCCACTGAGTAAGAATAGCTAGTCTCCTGGACGGGATGGGGGCCGCGACTAGACAGGACACCAATAGAGGCCTGTGGAGCATGCTTGAAGGCCATTCAAGAGCAAGACAACTTTTTTCCACCGGACTATACTGTATCTCACTCGACGCGTCCGGCGGCGCAATTGCTCATGGACGGAGGAGCAGGTGGGGGAAGAGAGCGGGGGGTTCATGTGACGTTGTGTATCGCTGCCGACGGATGGAGGGTCGCGTGATGCCCACCTTTTTCGGAGACGAAGACCGGTTTCCCCTTGTACGGAGTACCAGGATGGTGGTTGTTGGCGAGCGCCGAACCGGTCTTCCCTTGATACTTTTCAGTTCTTGCCGTCCCCCCCCCCCCCCCCCCCCCCCCCCCCTCCCCCCACCCTTTTGGTCGCTGCGGTCGGGTTCTTGTCGTGCGTGCCTTCCCGTATTCGCGACTTGAGTGGGTTACACAGAAAGGGGGGGGAGGGACGGAGTGCGCAGACGACGGCGGCGGCGGCGACGCTACCTACGCGACATATTCCCCAGCGTCGGCCCAAGCCGAGCTCGAAAGGCAGACAGGCAGGCAGGCAGAGGGAGGTGGGCAGGTAGCCGCGAGCAGTGTGTAAATCGCTCTTTTTTTTGGCGGTTTGAGGTTCTTTGGGTTGAAGGGACTGGATGTGAGGAGGACTGGAGACTTTTTGCGCTCACCGCCTCCCTCCCCCAGCCCGCGCGCGGCTGTCTTCCTCTGCTTTGCCGCTTGACGACGCTACCGTAGCCTCGGACTTTTTGGTATTGGTGATGTTGGTGCTTCCGCGGTATGGGATTTTTGAAGGGAGATAGAATATTGTCGTTTCGAAGGAAAGAGGCAAGTCCATCAGAAATGATGTTCACGGCACGAGTGACAAGCGATGGCAAGAAGTCTCATGGTATCTTGAATGTTATCATTTTTTATTTTTTTTTCCAGTTGAGCGTTACATGTTTTCGTGTTATCAAGTGCCATTCAGGCATCGCTTGTCATGATTCTGCCAGGGCGAGACGCCCGTTCAAGCCGCCTTACTGTCATATCATTCGCAAAAGTTGCAGGTCAAGACCATGGGCACAAGTCGGCTTAGCATTCAACGTCTCCGCCCAAAGCATCCCATGTCTTTCCCTTTTGACTTTCCACTTTTTTCCTGCGCAGGCCTAGCAGCTTGCGACCGCCGGTCCGCACCGACGTCTCGTCGGCGGAGCTGGGATACTCGACCCGCGCGGCCGCCCTGCCAGCCACGGCGCTCCAGCCAGACCCGGGCTTCGCGGCGACGTCTTCGCGCCTCGTAACCTGCTCTTCCGCATCGACGCGACAGAGGAGAACGTGTCCTGCGACGCCGGAGCGCTCGACGGCCTTTGCAAGGCGAGGCTTGAGGGCTGTGAGGGCCTGCTCCATGGCCGCCGCGGAGAGGAACGCCGAGTACTGTGCGGCGGTTCGGATCAGGACCTCATCGGACGACAGAAAGCTGATGGAGAACTTTATGGAAGGCTGTGAGGCCAGCTCGGTGCTCAGAGCTGCGTTGACCTCCTCTGCGGTTAGACCGAACCGCGGTGCAGTGAGGAGGAAGGCATTGAGAGGGTCGCTGACGGGTGCAGGGGGCGGAGTGGGTGGCCTTGAGGCGGCAGCGATGGCCGCGGTCTCAGCGGCCTGAGTCTCGCGGATCTTGACGCACTGCGCGAGCGTCTTGCTCGGTCCGGCAACGAAGCGCGAGCTCTTGTAGACGACAACGTAGCGGTGCGGCTCAATGTCCTCACTTTTGCTCTCCAGGCCGTAGTCCTCGGCCAGAGCGTGCAAGAACTGGCGGCAAGAAGACGACATGGGCTTGTACCGCATCCTGATTTCGTTGGGGCTCTTGGCAAAGACGCGGAACTCACGCTCCTGCGTCTCGGCCCATGCGGGATTCTCCTTGAATATTCGCAAGGTCGCGTCCGAGTAAGGGACGTGATCATTCGTGTGCGACGTGGGATCAATGTTGAGGGCTAATGCGAGACGACGGTTGCGTTCCAGGCGGAGGCACTCGTCGTCGCATTTGACATCTGGCCTTGAAGGCGTTGGGTTCGTGCTGCTGGCCAAGCATCTCACCTCCTGCTGGCGTACACCACATGGGCAACTGACTATGGCCTTGGCGGCACAGGCACTCGACTCGACACAAGCTATGAAACTTTGTTAGATAAAACGCAAGTAGGCCATCATCCGTGTGAACTTACGAGTCTGTCCATGACACACGTTCTGGCATGGATGCTCGCAGAACAACTTGGCCTTGCCACAAAGCTGCTCGCAACGCTTGGCGGGAAGCCCGACGTCTTCGCACTCACCGGGTCGGTGACACAGTTTCCGGCAATAGTGTAACCTGAGAAATCGTAAGCTGCTGTTGCGGATACGGGCAATGGATAAGCATGACGACTTACCCGCAATGAAGCTTCTGACCGCAAGACTTGCCACAATGTGCCGCCTGTAGATGACATGGCTGGCTGTGCAGCTTCTCCTTTCCACAAGCGCATCTCTTCTCCACCAAGTAGGGACATTTGGGGCAAGCCACATCGTCAGGATGGCAGTTATGATCGACTGACGGGTGGCCGCAAGTAGGACGTCTTTGGCAGTTGAAGCGGCATTCGGGCGGTCGTGTGCCACATGGCTGAGGCGGTTGCAGCACCGCTCGCCCACAGTCACAACTGATCTCCTGAAAGATGGCCTCTGGACAGCTTCGACAGGGACCTCGGTGACAAATCTGTTGACACTCGTGGCTGCCGCATTTGAGCTGCCGACCACATGTCCTAATGCAAATATGCTCCGGCTCGATGGAGGTGACATCGCCGGCGGGCCTATTTTTCCTCCTAGCGGCTTGCCTTTCTGCGGCTCTCCTCTCTCCGGAACAGCAGCGTTCACCACACTTGTGTCGGCCGCAGCTCAAGTTCGCCTGGCATGTCCTCATGCACAAGGGATGTTCGAGATCCCCTTGGTGACATATGGACTTGGACGTGACCCTGCCACAGCGGCAGGCGATATCGATGGTCTCTGTGCAAAACCCGCAGTCTCCAGTATGGCACTTTGCCCTGCACTTATGGCCACACGGAAGAAGTTTCTCGCAAGCTTTGTCGCAACGGGGGACGTTATCCTCGCAAGAGCCCCTCGGTCTCTCCAACAGATCGCTCAAGGAAGTCTTTCCGCATGGACAATGCGTAACGATATCAGGGGCAAAGGGGCAGTGTGGTTGTGTCTCGTCTTGGGGATGGCAAGATTTCGTACATTTGTGGACTTGGCAATCGAAAAGCCTCTGACAAACGCGATCGCAAGTAAAAGACCCCTCGAACCATTGCTTCTCTGCACCATTAAATGATTGCAGGGGGTCTTCTCGTTGACGGCAGGCGACTTGCTTCTTGACGTGACCGCAATAACAGGTAGATTCGACTTGAGTTTCGCAATCCCCACAAAGGCCAGGATGACAAGATTTGCTGCAAAGATGCTCGCCGCAAGGCAGCAAATCCTGACAAAGCTCTTGGCAGCTCCAGCCGTTTTCGTAGTCTGTTTCTCTGCAAAGCTTTCGAGCTGAGTTCTTACCGCAGAAACAGGACTGCTCTGGGCCTACAAGGCCACAAGGCGGACATGGGCCCGCATGGCATTGTAGAGAGCAAGGATGCGGACATGTCGGACGTGGTTTCGCGCACGTCTGTCCACAGGAATGAGGTGGCAAGGCGGCGCTGGCAGGCGAAGGTTTGAATTCTTTGCCGCACCAACAATGGTAAGAGCCCGGAGCGTCCAGTAGCTTCGAGTTGCAGCCCGGACAACGCCAGGAAAACTCGGACTGAGGCTCCGAAGGCTGTAAATCTAACTGCTTCTTCTGGTTGTCGTGCCATTTCCTCGCGCATTTGAGGTGCACGACTGTCCAGCAGACCGTGCATGACCACACGTGCGAAGTCCTCAGAACGTCATCGGTACAGATGGCGCATTCGTAATTCCAGTTACTGATGTCTTCATGAATTCTTGTTCCTAAATCCGCTGCTACAGATTTAGGAAGTCTGACCTGAGGCTGTTCGGGAGCCCTAGGCCTCGGCGGTCTGCTGTTTGAACGTTAGCAATGGCGGAAAACGCCAATACTTGCCGTTACTCCTCACCTTCTAGTTGCGACTGGCTGACCGGGGACGAATTCAGGAGCATCGCCGCTGAGATGAGGGGAGGCTTGCTCAGTGCCATCACCCTGTGAAGTGAGATGCCCGCCAAAGGCTCTATGAGGCAGTGGTCTCGAGACCTCACGAGCAGCCGCTACCCTGCCGACCCTACCGTTGGATCCGTGGCCTCGACTCCTTCTCCCTCGTCCTCGATAACCGTCTGACCTTGAAACTGCGTGAATGGCTTGCGATTGATCTTCAATAGGCGTCTCCGCCGAGGGTGGTTGATTGTGAGGGGAGGCATGGTTGCTGGACGCATTGGCTGCGTCACCATGAGGCCTCCCTCGACCTCGTCCACCACGTCCCCCTCGACGATTACTGTTGCCTCTACCGCCCTGCCTCGAAGACGGAGGTCGGCTTTGAGAAGTGTTGATTTCAGGCATAGCCTGCCCCTCGAATTGGCCGACGTGCAAGATGGACGAAGCAGCCACTTTGGATATATTGCTTGTAAGAGAGTGAAGTCGGAGATCCGAGCTCTGAGAAGTGAACCGTGAATGAGAGGTCGCTAGGTCAAACACGCACGCACGAGCAAACCGCGAAAGATCAAATGAGGCTGCGCTCGAGCGAGGAACGTAAGGTATTGCGTGTAGTTAGAAGAGAAGTCGAGGGTGGCGGCGAGTTGAAGTAAAATGTCACAGTACTATCGGCTTCAGCGCTGCCAAAACTTTTAGTGGAGCCCACTGGGCCTCCCTGCGCCTGCTTCGGGACCGGACATTTCTAGTGTTGAGCCCCGGTGTGGCAAAGGTCCTTGAGAGGCTGACAAAGAAAACGTGGGCCTACCTCTACTGTATCGTACACTAACTTACAGTAAAGAGTAACTCACCCATGGAGGACCTGGATGAATGAGTCACAGCCTGCTTCGTGCAGACCAGAACAACAAGTGGCAGGCGCAACGAATTCTAATGTCTGACCAGAGGTGCATTCTCGGGTCCAATTTTCCAAAAGGTACGGTAGTGTTTTCAGGTAGCAGGGGCAGGAGGAGTCATACCTCCAGAGCGGGCGTTTGGACAGGATCCTTACATGACTTGCGATGATTCACCCAGTCGAGCTCACCAAACCCGGCGCAAGCCCTAGGCCTACGCACTGCATCAATTGCTCAATCATCAATCACCCATGAGCCAGTCCTCTCAAGGGTGTCAAGATCCATATCTGAAGTGCCGTGGGCCTGTCTGCTCAGGCACTCGAAGTTTGTGTCGACTTGGGCGCACCCGGACTGGCTACCCTACATGAAACCTTGGAGAGACTGTCCGAGATGACAATTAATTTGACATCAAGGCAAACGTTGGGAGCCTAGTAAGAACAGAATAGCTCGCAAGGTGTGAATCATGGAATTCTCTGTAAGTCCCGCTGAGTTTTAGTGGCAGTGCCTACTATGACGAACCCCATCTTATTCGCACCAACCAAACTCATCAGTTAACTACGAAGCTTAAACCAGCTTCACTAGACAACCAGAGGGCGATTCGCTCTATACATCTTTTTTCAGCGTTCAAAAATGCAGCGAATTGTTAGACTTTCACTTCTGACGTTGAGAGCTTCCACGATTCTCATGATTGAGAACTGGAATAAAGGCTAGTCTCTTACGTTCGAGTGAATCCGGAGAATAACGGCCGATCACGGCACGTACTGACCTGACTGTGTGGTCAGAAAGTTGTCAAACAAAGAGTAGGCCGGCAATCATACCCCGGAACGAACCGGCTATTTGTTCATGCATACGAAGGGAAGATATGAAAATATTCAGCGCATCGACAAGAGATAGCTCACACGCTGGGGTACGACTGCCGGTTCATCATTTTTCTCCCGAGTGCAGCTAGCGGGTCCTAGTCAAGAAATGAGCGGCAGATACGGGTAATTGGAACACGTAGATGAAGACGATCGAAGCTCAGTTGATCCTCGGGGTCGAAGCCAGATTTGACATCGTACTGTCACAGGAAGTAATGCTTGGCGAATCAAGGGCGTCGCATTCAGTTACAGTCATAGGCATACATGTCATATGATAGTGCATCCGCTCAGGCGTGCAAGCAACGCTTGCGAGGTGACATTCTTTGGAAGAGGTCCTCTTAGGACAAGGATTCGAGGAAAAGATAGTATGGCGCGTGCTCCCACTTCAACTCGGTTTCACGGCAACTGACGAGCACACAGAGACTGAAAGTAGTATTGGACACATCGAGGAGAGCCATGCCAAAGACCATCTGTCCAGAGGATCGAGATGATCTCTAGTTGACTCGTTTGAGATGGATGCGATGCTTCAGCCGCGTTCGCAAGCCTGGCTCGAACACTGATCAAGAGCTGCATGAAGCCAGGATGATGATCCCTCGGGACACGCTTGAGGTTGATCAAGGCGTCACTCAAGCCGGGCAATGGTGGAGTGGTTGCAAACATTAGACGGCCGAGTGCAAGGCAGACATTGACGTATCAGCTGAATTCGAAGCAGCTTCGGATAGCCTATCGCATACGTACTCTTAGGTATGTGCATGCTCTTCGGTCGCCGAGTGGTTAATGTCCTGAGAGAACATTCCGCTTTCAACAAATCGACGTCCTGGCAACCAGAGATGTTGTCTTGCGCCCTGATAAAACAGAGGAGCCGTGGCAGTGGCTTCTAGGTGTAAATGAGCTGACAACGGCGAAAGGCCAATCATGTGGCGTGATAATTGCAAAACGGCTGGTAGGACAAACATGCAAGTTCAGAGCGTGGCTGTCAGGTCTATTCCTTTGGCTTGACGCGTCAAGGGTCGAGGGTTGTCGTCGGCCAAAGTCTGTGGTACCAGAGTCCAGACAGACATCAAGTTGAGACCCGGACCCCAACTGCGGGCGGAGAGATTATTGACACATGTGGCTGTCGCAAGCGAGACAATGGAACTGTCCGGATCGTGTGTATCATGGAGTCGAGCGACAATCATCGCAAAGTGCCGCTCACGAGAGACACGGCGAGGCCCAGGGCCTTACGTTATCCATCTCAACTTCCGATATTTGTAGTTTACACCTGATTGAATCTTTCGCCTTGGAGTCCTGAGGCACCGATTATTCACGTTACGATGTATAGGAAGGTGCGAAGACGAATTCCTGAAAACCAATCGTCATTGCGCTTTCCCGCCGCGTCGTATTGCCCGCTTCACCCCTCACTGCAGGAAAGAGCTACTGTTGAAGAGCTTCAGCCGCCTGACGAGCCGGCAAACGATTCGCAGCCTTGAAGCTGACAATCCACCTTCGCCGCCAACATCCTCTTAATTTCCCCTCGTCTGACTGACAAGACTCCTCGACAGGACTTTCTACGAGAGATAGCGAGTCGCGACCCTGACGCCCGCCGCCACTGTCAGCCAGACAAACAGGCCGTCACCTGCAGGTGGCTTATTCAAGGCGGCGAGTGCTTTGCGGGTGCCGGTGATACGGGACATTGCTCTGGCGCAGCCCCTTTCCCGAAGCGAACCCTCTTCGACACCATCTCTCTGCTAGGTACGAAGTTGGTTAAGTTGCCTATTAGAGCCTGATCAGATCGGCTTGAATGCTCTCCCACCAGATTTGAGCGCCTCCCTTGACGGGATTGGACCACAAGCAGTTGCGGCGTATTTATGGATGCCACCAGGCCGTCAGCCTTGATTCATTCGGGAAGCTCGTTTCGCCTGTCCTCCTTATCGACGCGACGTTGGCACCCTGGCAGGCATTAATTGTGTCTTGAACTATTGCTGAGCACCGACCTGAGCCCATGACGCCCAGAGGAGCCAACGGCGATGTTCTTGACCGGCACGACAGGGCCCAGGTCAGCATCCGCACTTCCGACCATGTGCTAGGCATAGCACCTCTTCTATTCGGATCTTTACCACCTAGATCCTTGCCTGCGCTCGGGTACCCGGGCTTGACTCGGCGCACAAGCAAGGGTCCCGGAATGCGACGGACATTTGGACATGATGCAGTTGGCTTCGAAGCACTGGTTTCTTGCCCAAGAGGCGGGATGAACCGGTGTGGGGTTAGAACACCCTCATCAGTTCGTTCAGTAAGGCTACCGCGAGGTTTGACGAGATGAGTGTAGCGCCATAATAGCGCCATGCCGATGTCCCGAACGTATTGGCGATTCTGGCTTGTCCGCTGACCACTTGCTGGTGATGTAACTTACAGGACCTGGCAGGCTCAAACCTACGGTACTTGGTAAGGGCGACTCTCTTACATAGAAGGGTAGCCAGTCATTCCAAGGCTAGTTAGTTGCACCCCTTTGGTCACGATTGAATTGCTCTGCCCCGGAATCATTGCAACAATGTGTTTGCCTTCAATGCTTCACGGTCCGGGGATAGGGAAATCGTCTGAAAGCGCCATAAAGCTCGGCGATAGATCGAATCGAAAAAGGCTGCCGCGGTATGCCTCGGGACGTTCGTATCAAATTATGAAGCATCGCACATTACTCGACACGAAAGACATCGATCTGGAGAATCTGTACCTGCGACAACAAGATAACGTTTGAGAACGAGAACACTTCGCACTGGGCCATCGTCTCCATCGCGGCAGCAGCAGCCCTTTCGGGACAAGAGTTCCACATCCCAGCCATCATTACTTCGTACCCGGCCCCGAGTATCCTTCGCTTGTAAGCCCGGTCAACGCTCGTTTCTTCGGTCATCAAATTACGAATCGTACGGTACGGGGCTCTGCAACCGGCAAATTCAGGGCATCTTTTCCGAGTGAGCCACCAAGTGTTCAATTCTTCCACAGAAGTACGCGACGCGGATTCGTTCCAAGGTAATCATACAAACCATTTTGTGAGTCCTATACGAATACATATAGTAGGTATCTCAGTCAAAACTGGCGCCTGAAGCCAGCCAGACAACGTTCGCATATCCCTCTGATGACGACGGTCCAAGGTGGTCCTTCGTATTCTCCTTCTGGGGCTAATCAGCTGCACCGAGTTGCGTCCGTAGTGTCGGTTATCCACCCCACACACACGATCTCGTACCTACGAATACTGTACATTTCTTCGATACCAACCCTACTTCTTGCCTTACGAGCCTGCGCCATCAGCCTCATGGCTTTTCTGGGCACACAGGGGTCTTTCTGGAACATGAAGGTACCCAACAGCTCATAGTAGAAGCTCTCATCGCACAAGGGGGGGGGGGGACCAGCCAAGGGGAGGGCTTGCATACTGGGCCGATGGCTCGTCAAGGTCAGCATACTGTACCCCCCTCCCTCTCATTTGTTGGCTGCACCTGGGAATCGCGCTGTCAAGTCTCCCGCCGCCTATCATTGCTTGCATCATGCCACATCAGAGATCACGCCCCTTGTGGCTCCCTCATGCATCCTGGCCGCGCCCGAGCTATCCTCGCACATGGACCGCCCTCCATCCTCGCGGCTCGGGGCATTGTGAGCACGCCAAGGCTGAGGACTTCTGGCTACCATGTAAACTGCATGCAGATGTCGTATCAATGTACCGTATTTCGGGAAGCGGCCGGAGATTCGGCTGGCTCGTGCGCTGACGGACTGGATATATGACAACCACTTCCCACGAAGCCGGTTCCTTGCTTTGCTGGCCGACTGATGTTTTACATCGTCGACTGGGCACGTCTTCACACTCGTTTCTCCTTCCAAAGTTGACGCACCTTGGGTGCTACAGCCGACCAACATGAAAGCCCTAGTGCGGCTTTCATTGCTGACTTTTCTTTCTCTTTGCAACCCGAGTGTTTCCTACGCAAGTACTTTAAGGCAACGTGACATCATCTCACCGCCGGCTTTCGAAAATGGCTGGAGGTATCAGGGATGCTTCGTGTTCGTAGCACGCTGCCCGCTCAAGCAGAGTGAAATGGCTGATTCGCGAACAGGGACGTGGGCCGGACGCTGATCGGGCCCGACAATGCGGACCCTGAGATGACAAACGAAAAGTGCGTCAGCTTCTGCTTCAGCAAAGGATATCCTTTTGCTGGGACAGAATACCATGCTGAATGCTATTGTGGCACCAAGATTGCTGCTGGAGGAGTCAAGGCCCAAGACCAGGACTGCAACACGCCTTGCGGAGGAGATGTGAACCAAGCTTGCGGAGGGCCAAAGCGGCTTAGTATGTATAACACAGCCGAGATCACTGGACCGATAGCAAACCCCGGGGTTGACGGGTGGAAGTCGCTCGGCTGCTATTCGTAAGTCGTCGTAACAATGATTGGGTCTCTTTGGCTAATCGGATGGAACAGAGAGGGAACGACAGGACGAGCGCTGCCTCAAGGAGTCAACAGTGTCCCGAGCGCTCAGATGACTGTTGCCCAATGTACCGCAGCTTGTAGAGCGTCGGGGGCCACATTGGCAGGCCTCGAGTATGGAGGCGAATGCTGTGAGTATCCGTAGGCTACAATGGCCTATCAAGAGGACCAAGACGTTGCCATTATCGAACTAATCTCTTCGTACTCAGACTGTGGTTCCAAGATTGCGAATGGCGCGAAGCTTGCAAATGACGGTTGCACGATGCCTTGCAAGGGCAATAGCTCGGAATTTTGTGGTGGAGGAGGTCATCTCAACGTGTACGAGAACGATTCGCCGCAGGAACCTAGTGAAACAAGGTCAGTTCGAAAGCAAAGAAACGAATTCAACTGAAAGCCTCACTGACGCTCGGAACAGCGCACCCGATGGGCCTGGGGCGACTACAACTCGTGATGGTCTTGATCCACGGGGCACCACATCCTTGGCAGCAGTTCCAACAGTGACTGGGCTTCCGGAGGGCTGGACCTCCTACGGATGCTGGGTTGATGGAGTCAATGGACGGATTCTCAAGTTCCAGGCGCCTGATGACACCAATCTGACACTCTCAACTTGCGCAAAGACCTGCGCTGGCCTCGGCTACTCCATTGCTGGTGCTGAATACTCCCGACAATGCTTCTGCGGCAAGCAAATCATCAATGGTGGCAAACCGGCCAAATCTGAGTCCGAGTGCAACTCCGTCTGTGGTGGTGACAAGACGCAAAATTGCGGAGGTCCAGGCAGAATGAGTATCATGTCGCTGGGCGAGCCCCAGGTCCTGGAACCGCCCAAGCCGATCCCGAAGATAGGTGATTGGGTCTATCAGGGCTGCGTTCAGGATAACATCAACCAAAAGCGGACATTTTTCTGGCAAAACTTCTTCGAGGCAACCATGTCTCCCGAGCTTTGTCTCAAGAGGTGCGGCGATTTTGGCTACATGGCTGCCGGCATGGAGTATGGCAAAGAGTGTTATTGTGGTGACCCTGCTAATATCGAAACGGCCGGGGCCAAGTTTGTTGATGAAAAGGAGTGCAACATACCCTGCTCAAACAATGCGACGGCCATTTGCGGTGGCGGCAGCCGTCTCTCGACTTACTTCTGGAAGGGGGACCCGTTCTACTCTTGGACGTTCCCTGAGCCGGGCACGCCCGAGGCCGGATCATACGACTTCCTTATTGGCGGTGTCTGCATCCCCTTGATCACGACGCAAGGGATCAATGGCAAGGTCACCTTTCTGGAGAAATGGGGCACCGGTCCGCCCAACTCGACAGGAGCCTATGAGCTGGATCTCTCTCTCGTCAACGACTTCAAGGCTGCCTGGCGACCGATGCATGTCAAGACGGATATTTTCTGCTCAGGTGGCGTCACCCTGCCCGACAAGGCTGGACGGCAACTGACAGTGGGTGGATGGTCGGGTGATTCGACATACGGCGTGCGTCTATACGCTCCGGATGGGTCTCCCGGTACTCCTGGGAAGAACGACTGGCAAGAAAATGTTGATGTGCTCAGGCTTCAAGATGGACGCTGGTATCCTTCTGCAATGAACATGGCCAACGGCTCTGTCCTTGTCATTGGCGGAGAAGTCGGCTCCAACGGAGCGCCTGTGCCGACTCTGGAGATCTTGCCCTCGACCGGCACCAAGCCTCTGCGTATGGACTGGCTTGAACGTACCGATCCCAACAATTTGTATCCTTTCGTATCCGTCCTTCCCTCTGGAGGAATACTCGCGGTGTACTGGAACGAAGCACGAATCCTTGACGAAAACACCTTTGCCACAATCAAAACTCTGCCGAACATGCCTGGCGCTGTCAACGATCCCAAGGGCGGACGCACCTATCCACTGGAAGGCACGGCTGTGCTTCTTCCTCAGCGTGCACCTTATACTGATCCGTTGGGGATCCTGATATGCGGTGGCTCGACCGAGGGTCCTTCGAATGCTCTGGACAACTGCGTGAGCACCTTTCCGGACGTGCCCGAACCGAAGTGGACTCTTGAGCGTATGCCCTCGCAGCGCGTCATGTCTTGCATTGCACCTCTTCCAGACGGCACCTACATCATTCTAAATGGAGCAAAGCACGGCGTGGCAGGATTCGGCTTGGCCAAGAATCCCAATCTGAATGCACTCTTGTATGATCCAGCGAAGCCGATCGGACGACGCATTACCGTCATGGCGAATACGACGGTCGCTCGCCTATATCACTCAGAAGCCATCACTCTACTCGATGGCCGCGTACTGGTGTCCGGCTCCGACCCCCAGGATGGCGTCAATCCGCAAGAGTATCGCGTCGAGACGTTCACGCCGCCTTATCTTCTCAAGGGCAAGCCTCGCCCGACTTTCAAAGTCGAGAACACAGACTGGGCGTATGGGCAGAAAATCTCATTCAACATAGGGGGTCCTGCTCAGAATGGGGAGATTAGCGTGTCACTCCTCGGCTCCGTATCCAGCACTCATGGCAACTCAATGGGAGCGCGCACCCTCTTCCCAGAGTTCTCGTGCACGGGCACATCCTGCACAGTCACGGCGCCGCCTGGCAAATACATTTGCCCGCCTGGTTGGTACCAATTCTTCGTCCTAGACGGCGGAATCCCGGCCGTTGGCGTCTTTGTTCGGATTGGTGGAGATCCGGCTTCGCTGGGCAATTGGCCCAAGGGTAAGGGATTCACGACGCCAGGTGTCTAGGATTAAGCAGCCTCGGCGTCGTTTTCTCGTTTCGTGTCCATAATTATTTTGCAATCAGGCTTGAATAGATGTAATTGAACGAGGTCTATACTACGTCCGGGGTTGCAAAAAAAAAAAATAGATGTGTGTGAAGGGAGACATGCTCAGTGTACGAATACTCGCTCAAGGACGGACTCGAATCGGGTACCCCCACGATCGCCAAGATGGGATTACGGGGCTGACGGAGCCCCGAAATCCGGACCACCCGCCCGACAAGCGGGGGCGGAACTTGTGTGTGTTGCGTGTGGGGGCGGGGGGGGACGGATGTGGGGTAAACGGCCAAGGTCGGGCGAAAGCGGGGCCCGGCGGTGCAACAGCGGCATTAACGGCGTCGCATTGTCAGCTGCAGCTTGCATCAAGACACGGCATGCTCACCAAAGCCCAGCCTCCCTCGATGACACTGGAGTGATGCGTACAGTAAGTTGAATCGGTGCGGTAAATCTGAGCCGTGGTTTTTGTTTCCTATTCTTTGAGAAGGGACTTGTTTATTGTTCTTCCGCGGTCTCGAGTTTCTGGTGCTTCACCCAAAACATGGCGGTTCAAAAGGTGCTAGAGAGGGCTTGACTTTTACGAAGCATGCACCATGTTTCCTTTTTTAACCTTGTCTTCTTGGGGGGAAATAGGTTGGGTCCGAACTGGTTTTTCTTTTCGTTTCTGTTTAAGCCGCACCATGTCGTTTTATTTATTCCGCCCGGCGCGGGATCTCACCGTACTGTACTGTGCGGTAAAAGTGTCGAAAGTTGGACCAATCCCAATGGAGCGCAGGAAGCGTACGCATACTGTATTGCGCGGCAAGAAAGGCCCCGGATAGTCGCAGGGGAGGAAGAGAGAGGGCTCGGACTTTGGGAGTTCATGCATGCACCGCATCGTCATCGAGCGGATCACGGGCAGCGCGTGGAAGATATAAGCCATGATCCCCGTTTGTTCCCCCCTTGGCTGTCTGCAGAGAGTAGAGAGAGGGATTCCAAGAAAGACTTGGGGTTCAGCTGCGTTTGGGAAGCATCTTTGCGACTGTGCTCTGCGTTGCCTACCGAAGCCCAATTGAGTCCGCCATGGTTCGTCGCTTACTCTCCGTCGCCATCGTGGCGCTCGGTGCCGCGGTTATTGTGGATGCCGGTCCGGTTCAGAGCCAGAGCCAGAGCCGTAGCGATGACCGGCCCGTCGTCGATCTCGGATACGCTCTTCACAGAGGCGCATTGAACGTGAGTCCGTAACACGGCATCGTCCCCATAGGAAGCGCCCGTGGGGGGGTTTCCCAACATCTCCCGCGCGTGTGACACTGTTCACCCCTGTTCTGACCGGATTGCTGAATGAACCGTCTAACAACGTTTGGGACCTACCTACTAGACCACGGGCGACTTTTACGCCTTCAGGAACATCCGTTTCGCTGAGCCGCCGGTGGGGGAGAGACGCTTCCGGCCAGCGGTGCCCGTGTCGACGGTCAACCGCACCGTCAGCGACGGCGACGCGGACCATGTCTGTCCGCAGGGATACCCCGAGTGGACGCTGAGGCGAGAGGCGGCCAAGGCGAATGTCTCGAGCGACTTGGTGCGCATGTTGCTGGAGAACGACCCGCGGCAAAACGAGGACTGCTTGTTCCTCGACGTCATGGTGCCCAAGAAGATTTATGGCAAGCAAAAGGAGAAGAAAAGCTCGGCTGGCCAGTGCTATTCGCCCGGCAAGGGTCCGGAGCGAGGAGGTTTGCGCCCCTTTATCTGTTGGTAGTCTAGTCACCGTCTTTGCTAATATTTTCCGCTGCAGCCCCGGTTCTTGTTTGGATTTACGGTGGAGGTTACGTCGTTGGTGAGTAGCTACACGAATATCTCAAGGGCTTCAGTTGGTTTGAGCTTGAAGTCGGAGCTGACGAGACTCACGCATAGGACAAAAGGACGATCCCGCCTATGATCCCGCAGGATTGATCGCCCGATCCCAGGAAGGCGGCCAAGACGGAATCATCTACGTCGCCTTGAACTACCGCCTGGGCATGTTCGGCTGGCTCAACACGGGCGGAGATAAGGCTGTCTACCCAAACGCTGCCCTCACGGACCAACGCGTTGGCCTGGAATGGTACGTCGGACAATTTGCGCAGGTAGCAGGCCAAAGAATTTGAGTATTGACACGACGAATAGGGTCAAAAAGTACGTTCACCTATTTGGAGGCGATCCGGAAAATGTCACCGTCTTTGGCGAGTCGGCTGGCGGCGGAAGCATCATGCACCACGTCACGGGCGAGGGAGGCAAGCAAAAGGCCCCCTTTAAGCGCGCCATTGTGCAGAGCCCGGGTTTCCAGACCGTACTGGACATTCCCGGCATCTGGAAGCGGACTCTCAAGTCTGCGACCAAGCACGCCGGCCGTGAGATACGAAACGGCGCGGAGCTGGCCAAGCTCGACTCCAAGACTCTCCTCAAGATCAACTACGAGGTCGTCGCAAACTCGCCGGACAGCACGTACACGTTTGGCCCGACAGTCGACGGCGGATATGTGCCTGACCAACCCGGAGTGCTCTTGCTAGACGGCAGGTTTGACCCGAGCCCGAGTCTGATGCTGGGACACAACTCGCACGAGGGCCTGGCGTACATTCTGCCGGAGGATGACTCGGCGGCCGAGCTCCAGGCAAAGCTGAGGACGGTTTTGCCAAACATTCCCGAGAAGCGCTTCGAGTATATCTGGAGCGACCTGTACCCGCCGCCGCCGCAAAAGAACGTCTACGAGACGGAGAACGAGCGCGGCGTGCTGCTGACGTCGGAGCTCTTCTTCACCTGCAACACGCGGTACCTAGGCACGGCCTTTGGCAACGCGACGTGGAACTACCGCTTCCAGGTGCCGCCGGGTACCCATGGCCAGGACGTGCCCTATACATTCTATCCGGCCGAATCGGGCAAGATTGACGCCAAGCTCGCAAAGGACATGCAGCGCTACTTTACCAACTTTGCGCAGTTTGGCGACCCCAATGCCAGGGGCTCGTTGCCCAAGTGGGCCAAGTACGGCGGGAACGCGCAGTTGACGACCTTTGGCGCCGAGGGCGTCGGTAGGGATACGGACGATACAAAGAACAGGCGGTGCGCGTACTGGCAAACGGGCAAGTATCGGACTTGAGCAATGAATGTCAGCGGACGATGCCGTGGTGGTGATGACGATGACGACGACGATGATGATGATGATGCTCGCGGAGCCGGCTTTAGTTGAGTGGAAGAAAGGTAAAGGGAACTCGAGCAAAGAGGCGGACACAAGGTTACACAAGCTTATGTTTCTGGATATGAAACGCCTCTTCTTTATTGCAAGAGGGTGTAACGGTTGCGCTGTTCCGTGACAGCTGTCAAATCAGCCGGAGGCCGGGATTGGGCCAGTCGATGCGAAGAGGGTGTGTGCTCAATCGGAGCCTGCCGTATTTATTCGTTGTAGATAATTCACCGACATAATTCTCGATATGAATAGAAACATTTTGAGCCCGCGTCATGGAGAATGCGATGCGCAATTGAAAGAATTGAGGTTTAAAGAATGATCATTGACGGACGAGTTCACGGAACTGGGAGTGGAAGTCTATCACGGGCCAACAAGTGCGGCACGTGACGTGCAAGTTGAGGCCCGCCAAAAATCGGCGACGGGCCGCTTCGGAGCCAAAGGCGAATTGAAGTCCGCCCATACCCATCACATCTGCGGCTCTGCCCATCGACTCTTCGTTCCTGACCAAGTCCCGCTCGCAGCGTCCCCTTCAGCACGAACCGAACGGCTCCGGCACCCTCCAATTCCAAGATGGCGGCCTTTGTCAAAGCAATCAATGCCAAGATCAGGTCTCATCCTATGCTGAGCTATGTCTGCTCAACTCGTACGTACCAACTCCCCTTGGGCCCTTGTTGTTTGGTGATGATGCCCTATTGCGCGATGACCCGAAGGTATTGGTCCGTCGCAAGCAGTATGCATCCCCACTTCGAAATCATCGACAATGATGAAGGCGATTGCGAGCCAAGTTGGCTTCAGTATATGCTGGATCCGCCCCGTTGCGCCGTCAATTGTCGATTCTCCCAAACTCTTGTCGTGGTCCCCCCCGAAAATCGGAGCTTGTGGGGTATGACTTTCCCAGCAAACGGATTGCTAATGCTGTTTCTCGCAGACTTCTGGGGACCAGTATCCAACTTTGGCATTCCCGTTGCCGCTGTTCTAGACACGCAAAAGAGCCCTGATCTGTAAGGAACCCGAACCTCACCCCGGTGATGGCCACCCTCGCGCGCCGCCTGGCTAACGCTCGCCCTACGTGCAGCATCTCGGGGCAAATGACGGGCGCCCTCGTCATATACTCCGCGACCTTTATGCGCTACTCCCTCGCCGTTACACCCAAGAACTACCTTCTCTTCGCCTGTCACTTCGTCAACGAGTGCGCGCAGCTCACGCAAGGCTACCGATGGATGTCATATCACAAGTGGGGAGGCAAGGAGAAGATGAGCCTGGAAAAGGGCGTTGAGGCGGCCAAGGATAAGGTCGAGCAAGCCGGAGACAGCGTCAAGAGCGCCATTGGTAAGTGATGCGGCAACAGGGCTGGATGATGGCTTAGGTGCTCTGCTGCCTGAGGCTTGCCTTTGAACACCAAAGACTCAATGCCGAAGCGTTCCGAATGTACGAAAGCTGCCGGGAGCAGCGGGTGTTCGTGTGCGGAACAGGACTACGAGACCACATATACCAAGTGCAACTCTACAGGCGGACCCGGCACCTGTGAGAGAACAAGGCACAGTGAGCGGGAGGCTCGCTGGCTTTAGACGCAGAGGATTAATGGTGTCAACAAAGAGAGAGCACTCTACACGATGCACATGAACGAGCCGCCGAAAAGTTGAGCATTCACCGGGTGACGTAGACATGCTACTGTAGGTAACAAATCGGCAAGGGGACAAGGGTTGGGAGCGACATGATGAGTCCTTGTTCTCAGCCGCCTGCGTGTCCATCCAGCTTGCATACTGCGTGGCTGGCTATTGTCGGGTAGAAGTGGTTGACGAGGCCGCTAGGAACGGACCGGGCTATCGAACGCCATCGGACGGGAATGTGACGACTGGTCGGACATCTCGCTGCTCGAACATGTTGGAACGGGGACGTTTTGTTCTCTACCCCATTGCCGCAGGAACCGCCGGTCAAGGACGGGCCGGGCCAGGCGCACATGGCTTAAGAGATGGTGATCTGGGGTATAGCTCGCATGTTTAAGCTGCAGCGCCGCAGTGTCAACCTAATGCCGGGTTGCCGTGACTGGCGCCGCTTTCCTTGGCTGAACCACCACAATCTCGCTGCTGAACCCGAGGGAGCCAGGACAGGGTCTGGCCCCGGCAGATCAGTTGCTCTACGAGGGCTGCGGAACCGAGGGCGTGGCAGGAACATCTGAGACGGATCGCAGGACGAAAGCGAGCAGCTTCGGCAATTGAAGCTTGTAGCTTTCGCCATGAGTGTCATGGAGATAGCTGATGCTTCAACGGAGTCGAAACATCCATCCGACATGGAGCTGTTGCATCAAAGCTGTCTCAATGACAAGAATAGCCCACCCTGTAAGCGGCGGCATTTGTCGCGCATCTCAACTGCGCGCACTCAATCATGGGGATAAGCTCAGTGAAGCTTGGCTCGGCTTGCTCTCTTGACGAGAATTACCTCGCTCGTCTAGCTCGATTGTCCCGTGTCTGATCCCCGTGGGGAACTCGGGGAAGGGGAGTTGGTTTGTGCACGACGATGCCTGAAATGCCAAGCAAACAAGGGCGGGCAAGAAAGGGTCTGACGTCGGGTGAAACAACGAGGGATAGATAAGGGCCGGGGGGTCCAAGGCAGCACGGACGACGAGATGCGCGGGGCGGGAGAGCAGATGAATAATGAAGTTTGATCGTTGCTCTCTGCGCGCCTTTCCTCGATGGAGCTTCGACAAGTTCGGCGTTTGCAACTTTCTGCTGCAAGTGATGGCCTGAGGCAGCATAGAGCTTACACGGAGCTCACGGATCGTGTGTACTTTTGAGCTAGGAGAGACCGGCAAGGACTGGTGCCTCAAGTACCAGGACTCGAGCGGCCACCGCATTGATGTGCCATTCGATTGGCCAATCCGGACAGCTCTAGAGGCTCTCCCCTCCCCCCTTCAACGTCAATCTTGTCGACGCCAACAGGGAGCGAATCGAGTACCATGAGTTAATGCCACGAAAGAAGTTCTGCAGCCGTTCGCCTCAACAGCCCCACGTTTCCCTTGAAGCAGCAATGCTGGACATGTATAAGTTGCTTACCTAGGTAGTACGAATAGAACAGCTCCTTGTTTCGAGTAGGTACTTCTGTATCTTGTTGCGGTCGGGGCAAGTTGCCCTCCTCGGCCGCTAGCTAGCCCTGTAACTCTGGCTTGTCTTGGCAGTAACCGACTCAAACGCGAACGTCTTCTGTCGCCCTATTTACGAAAGGCGGGCGGTCTCGAACAGCAGGCAATGGCCCGGCAATTGAGGGCAATGTCTTACTTCGTGGTGTTCCCACACCATCCGGCCGGCGACTCGTGTGCATGCGGCGGCGAGAGAGCAGTGACACACGGAGGAGCCAGGGCTGCCAGGGCCCATGGGACGTGTGAACCACTTGCGTATCTTACACAAAGAGCGAGCTGGAGCTGAAGGAGGGGAGGGTTGGACAAGAATAAGCCTCCACCGGGCGGACCGCGGATGCGGCGCTCGCCTCACGATGGGGTATCGGGGGGCGACCCAGGCGGTGGAAACGTGGAAACGCTTTCATATCTTTTGACCACACGGCGGTGTTGCACAGTACTGTTTCTTCTACTGTACCTATTCGTATCCAATACCCATGTCCTCCCCCCCCTGGTCCAGTAAATGCCAAGAAGAATAAGGTCCGAGGCTGCCTTTTAGCCTCCTGGTTTTGTTCTCAAGGGGGGGCGCCGCAACGAGCGCAAGTGGCACAAGGCTAGACGAGAAGCGGCGGGCCAACCAGTCAGTGACCAGTCAGTGACCAGTCCCCCCCACAAGAGCTTGTTCGATTCGGAAGCGTGCAGGGTGCTGGTAGCGGCGACTTTATTCCTAATAAGCGCCGACGGACTTTTTACACTACAACGCACAAATGTTGTAAAGGTATTACCCATTGCCCAGGAATCACATATCAAGACGGAAGCGAAGGCTCAAGGTGGGAGGGCATTCCCGACGACGACTGCAATCACATCCCGGCCGAGTGTGTTTTCCGTTGGTTCTCCAAGATGACAATCATGACGTATACGCACTCGTAGAATTATACCCAGGAGGCAGTATCAAATGCCGCGGGGCGAGTATTGGGGCTCGTGCTGTGAAGCTCGTGCACCAGCAGGATAATCCCTCCAGGGCTGGATACTGTAGGAGGTCAGGGGACTAATTACTACTAAGGTAAGAGCTCCATGTTGCTCTGGCATTCAAAGTTCCAAGGGGCGTGCGGTACTTGCTATCGTGGACCTCCTTGGTCCTTCCCCCCACCGAGACAGGTACTTACCGACTCCATAGAGTCCAACGATACCTTACTCCGTGCATGCTCTCGAGGTCCTTGTCGGCTTGGCCGCCACACCAGACCTTTTCCCACTAGCACTGTCTGATATCTGTGCAGGGACTTGTAGCGCTACCTCCCTCGGCACTGCCTCGAGGTCCCCTCCGCCTTCTTTATACCTGTCTGTCCATGTCCTTTTTCCCTTTCTCTTCCTCTTCCTCCTTCTGCCTCCTTCTCCTCCTCTTCCTCCTCTTCCCTCATCCTCGTCCTATCCAAGGTTAATTTTTGGTCGAGTCTCTTTTGGAATTACACCCTTCGCACACGGCATAGACGGCATAGCTATACTACTACCTCCAGTACCTCTCCACCATCCCCGTCGGCGTCTCCTCGACCAGAGAGCTCTCTCCCCTCTTGATAGCGATAGCAAAACCCCGCCCCCACCAAAGACCCCGCGGCGGCTCTCGTCATCTCCGGCCGAGCTTGGGGGATCCCACCTGAGCTATTCGTACCTCGCCCTACCTAATAAATAGCATCCGCCCCGGCGCTCCGTCCTGTCCGAGTTCCTCGACAGCTCCTCCAATCCACCAATCCCCAAATCTCCTTGCTGTGCTTGGCCCATCATGTCGGCTCCTCAGCAAGCTCTCAGCTTCAACGATGTCTTCGAAGACGAGGACGTCGATGAGCCCAAGTCGGTGCACCACATTCGCGCCAACTCTAGCATCATGCAGCTCAAGAAGATCCTCGGTGAGTTGCTGGCCCTATCTTCATCTTGAGGGGAAGCTGCTCGGTATGGGAGCCATTGCTGACAACTTGGACTTGGCATCTAGTCGCCAACCGTGGTGAAATCCGTAAGTCGCCGATGATTCCTTACTTTGCGTCTCCTAGCTTGAGCTGACAATCATGCAGCCATTCGAGTACGATACTCTTTCTACCTGATAACACCCCGGTACTTTATGTGACTAACATGAATTGCCGCCATGGTAGATTTTCAGAACTGTGAGTCGGCTTGAGTCCTTTCCTGAAGTCTCCGATCCTAGCCGAGCCGATGAGCTGACTCCAATTCAAGGCCCACGAGCTGTCCCTGCATACCATTGCAGTGTACAGGTACATTCATCCCGTGTTCCCGCGATGGCGTGCGTCGATGCTGATACCCGACCAGTTATGAGGATAGATTAAGCATGCACAGGCAGAGTACGGGCACCCGACCAATTCCGTTGTCAAGTCACCCGGACCATGTACTGACAATTTCTATCAGAGGCCGACGAGGCGTACGTCATTGGCAAGCGTGGCCAATACACCCCCGTCGGAGCATATCTCGCCGGCGACGAAATTATCAGGATTGCTGTTGAGCACGGTGCTCAATTGATCCACCCAGGTCGGTGACGCTTGGCTCTCGGCCGTCATTTGACGATGTTATATTAACAATACCCAGGTTATGGCTTCTTGTCCGAAAATGCCGAATTTGCGCGCAACGTTGAGAAAGCCGGCCTTGTGGTATGCACACGCCCTATCAAAAGCGACAAGGTTCTCCAGAGGCTGATCACTCTCCATCCATAGTTCGTTGGCCCTTCCCCCGATGTCATCGACTCGCTTGGCGACAAGGTTTCAGCCCGAAAGCTAGCCATCGCCGCCGGTGTCCCCGTTGTCCCCGGAACCGAGGGCGCCGTCGCAAAGTATGAAGAAGTCAAGGCCTTCACAGACAAATATGGCTTCCCCATCATTATCAAGGCTGCCTACGGCGGTGGCGGTCGAGGCATGCGTGTCGTTCGCGATGCCGACAGCTTGCAGGAGAGTTTCGAGCGTGCGACCTCCGAGGCCAAGTCCGCTTTCGGTAACGGCACCGTCTTCGTCGAGCGATTCCTCGACAAGCCAAAGCACATTGAGGTACAGCTGCTTGGTGACAACCATGGTAACATTGTTCACTTGTACGAGCGTGACTGCTCCGTTCAGCGTCGCCATCAGAAGGTCGTCGAAATTGCACCTGCAAAGGACCTCCCCGCCGAGACGCGGGATGCCATCCTTGCCGATGCTGTCAAGCTGGCCAAGTCGGTCAACTACCGCAACGCCGGCACTGCCGAGTTCCTTGTCGACCAGCAAAACCGTTATTATTTCATCGAGATCAACCCTCGAATCCAAGTCGAGCATACCATTACCGAGGAGATCACGGGTATCGACATCGTCGCTGCCCAGATTCAAATCGCTGCGGGCGCTACCCTTTCACAGCTGGGTCTTACGCAGGATCGCATCTCGACCCGTGGTTTCGCTATCCAGTGCCGAATTACCACCGAGGATCCGGCCAAGCAGTTCCAGCCGGATACGGGCAAGATTGAAGTGTACCGATCTGCTGGCGGTAACGGTGTTCGTCTAGACGGTGGCAACGGCTTTGCGGGCGCCGTCATCACGCCCTTTTACGACTCGATGTTGGTCAAGTGCACGTGCCAGGGCTCGACCTACGAAATAGCACGTCGAAAGGTCCTCCGAGCTCTGATAGAATTCCGTGTCCGAGGCGTCAAGACCAACATCCCTTTCCTTGTGTCTCTCCTTACGCACCCAACATTCATCGACGGAACGTGCTGGACCACGTTCATCGACGACACCCCTCAGCTCTTCGACCTGGTCGGCAGCCAGAACCGTGCGCAAAAGCTCCTTGCCTATCTCGGAGACGTTGCCGTCAACGGCAGTGCCATCAAGGGTCAGATCGGAGAGCCCAAGTTCAAGGGCGAGATCATTCCTCCCCAGCTGTTCTCCTCAGACGGCCACAAGCTGGACGTCAGTGAGCCATGCCAAAAGGGTTGGCGCAACATCCTCCTGGAAAAGGGCCCCAAGGCTTTCGCCAAGGCTGTTCGTGACTACAAGGGCTGCCTGCTCATGGACACTACCTGGCGTGACGCCCACCAGTCTCTCCTGGCCACCCGCGTGCGAACGGTCGATCTGCTCAACATTGCTAAGGAGACTAGCCATGCCATGTCCAACCTGTACAGTTTGGAGTGCTGGGGTGGCGCCACCTTTGACGTCGCTATGCGATTCCTCTACGAGGACCCTTGGGATCGTCTTCGCAAGATGCGCAAGCTTGTACCCAACATTCCCTTCCAGATGCTGCTGCGTGGTGCCAACGGCGTTGCCTACTCTTCCTTGCCTGACAACGCCATTGATCACTTCGTTGAGCAAGCCAAAAAGAATGGTGTGGACATCTTCCGTGTCTTCGATGCTCTGAACGATATCGATCAGCTCGAAGTTGGCATCAAGGCCGTCCACAAGGCTGGAGGTGTTGCCGAGGGCACAGTCTGCTACAGTGGCGACATGTTGAACCCTAGCAAGAAGTACAACCTTGAATACTACATGAGCCTCGTCGACAAGCTAGTCAAGCTCGACATTCACGTCCTGGGCATCAAGGATATGGCTGGTGTCCTCAAGCCTCACGCCGCCACCCTCTTGATCGGCTCCATTCGCAAGAAGTACCCCGACCTTCCCATTCACGTCCACACCCACGATTCCGCCGGTACTGGTGTGGCTTCCATGGTTGCTTGCGCCAAGGCCGGTGCCGATGCTGTCGACGCCGCGACCGACAGTCTTTCTGGCATGACGTCCCAGCCAAGCATCAACGCTATCCTCGCCTCTCTGGAGGGCAGCGATCTCGACCCTGGCCTGGATCCCAAGCAGGTCCGCGCACTCGACACTTACTGGTCACAGCTGCGTCTGCTCTACTCACCTTTCGAGGCTCACCTTGCTGGTCCCGACCCCGAGGTCTACGAACACGAGATCCCTGGAGGTCAGCTCACCAACATGATGTTCCAGGCCTCGCAACTCGGCCTCGGCTCGCAGTGGCTTGAGACCAAGAAGGCCTACGAGCACGCCAATGACCTTCTCGGTGATATCGTCAAGGTTACGCCCACGTCCAAAGTTGTCGGCGACCTTGCGCAATTCATGGTGTCGAACAAGCTTTCGGCTGAGGACGTGAAGGCACGTGCATCTGAGCTGGATTTCCCTGGTTCAGTCCTCGAGTTCCTCGAGGGTCTGATGGGCCAGCCATATGGAGGATTCCCGGAGCCCCTGCGGTCGGATGCTCTGCGCAACCGACGCAAGCTCGACAAACGACCTGGCCTGTTCCTCGATCCCGTCGACTTTGCTAAGGCCAAGAAGGACCTGCTTAAGAAGTTTGGTGGCCCCGTCACGGAATGCGATATTGCTTCATATGTCATGTATCCCAAGGTCTTCGAGGACTACAAGAAGTTCGTCCAGCAATACGGCGATCTCTCGGTCCTCCCCACCAGGTATTTCCTGAGCAGACCCGAAATCGGCGAGGAGTTCAACGTGCAGCTGGAGAAGGGCAAGGTACTCATCCTGAAGCTTCTTGCCGTCGGGCCCCTCAGCGAGAATACGGGCCAGCGAGAAGTCTTCTTCGAGATGAACGGCGAGGTTCGACAGGTCACCGTTGTCGATAAGAAGGCTGCCGTCGAGAACGTCAGCCGACCCAAGGCCGACCCTGGCGACTCGAGCCAAGTCGGCGCGCCCATGTCGGGTGTCTTGGTCGAAATGAGGGTCCACGAGGGCTCTGACGTCAAGAAGGGAGATCCTTTGGCCGTTTTGTCTGCCATGAAGATGGTGAGTTTTCTTTACTCTCTTGTGTGTGAAACAGGTTACTAATTGGTGGCACAGGAAATGGTCATTTCTGCTCCTCATAGCGGCAAGGTCGCCAGCTTGCAGGTCAAGGAGGGCGATTCCGTCGATGGTTCCGACCTGGTCTGCAGGATCACCAAGGGGTGAGCTTGGTCCAGACCTTACTTGGTTACATGAATTGGAAAAGTAGACGCTGGGAGTCATTACGTGGCGCAAGAGAACAAATGCCCTAAAACAGTCTTTTGCTTTCCTTTGTTGGTAACGAGTTTTTGCATACAATACAGTACGCTACAATGACATTTCATTGATGTCTTTCAAATCCAAGTCGTGATTGTCTTCGCTTGAAGAGCCTTGCTGGGACGCCTGGGCACCTTCCGTACGGCATCAGGGGCCAGTGTCAAGAATCGAATTATTTTCTACCTCTTTTTTTCTCACTAATTGTACATTTTACCAAGTTGTGCGGATTCGACCAGCTTCGAATAGGAAATCAGTTTGGCATTTGCCGGCAAGACGACTGCATATCTTAACCTAGTGATTGCAGACACATACGCTGGGAAGTTGGACATCGTCATTAGCTCTCTATACAGTCCTGGCCAGCCAGTATGATCGGAGGTTGAAAGGGCGCTCCCGAGACTCACTCGTTCTTGTCGCAGTGGCCGCCGTGATAATTCTTGTGCTGGGCAAAGCACTGAGCACACGAACGTTAGCCTCTGCTTGCCAGTGGACGACTGACGAGCCGTATTCCTGTGGAGCACGAAAGATATTGGGAGACGGTGGCCCCCTGGACGTACAGATGCGCTGCAGCAGGCCGGTCCGCCCTGGAGACCCTTGACGGCACAAAGTTGACACGAGGTGCGCTTGCTGAGGACGGTGAGGCCCATGCCGGTGGAGAAGAAGAGTGTCATGAGGACGGTGCTGAGGAACTTCATCTCGAGACGCAAAAGGGGGGAGAGCTCGGTCTGGTCAGCGAGATAGATCGGGGTCCTCGGTCTCTATAGGATGCTTTCTTCGAGTTCGTAGTCTTTATGCCGTCACTCTTTCAGAGTCATCGAGCAAATACAGCTTCGCGCAGCGGGTGCCCTGGGATCTCGCCATATTTGTATGTTGAGGGCCAGCACCTGGTCTAGCCAAACCACCCCCCTCTCGACGTGCAGGTCAAAGGCCTTCCATAATCGGATCCGCGCCGCGCGACTGTTCTTGTTGCCTTTTGCTCTCTTTGCCGGCGCGGCAACGCGAGCCGGAGCTATTTCATGACGCAGCAAGACATGCCCAATACGTACAACAAACCCCATGTCTCGACATCTCCGAGGAATGAGGAACGGGGGAGGCCAATGAATGAATGATAGACTTGAGCCGACCGAGACCGAACCTTGTGATCGGCAAGCGCGCCCCGGCTATCGGGGACAAAGAGCTGGAGCGGCACTCTTCTTGCGCAGTCTTCACGAGCAAACAGTGATGTTTCTCCTTGCAGAGCGCGCCGAGGCAAGCATGGCATGCCGTATTCGTGAATGGGCTTTTGCTGAGCGTCAGTCAGACTTCAGAGCCGCAAGAATGGCGCCAGACGGCGGTCAACTGGTCAACTGCGATGCATGTCCATTTCCATTTCGGGATCGTATATAAGTGCCCATATAACTTAGTTTGTACTTGGCGCGTAGATCTCGAGAACATCAGGCTCCAGTGACAGACTTGTTTCACCTAACATGGGCAGGACTCAGTGACTATCTCAGCATACATATTTGACGGCGACGATATCGGTCCTGATAAGGTAGGCTCCGGTCGAAAATTAGAGTTGAGACAACGTCAATTGCACGACACAAACCACGATTGATTCGTGCAAAGGCGCGGGAGTTGACGGCGCGTCTTGACGACTATGGATGCCGCGTCGATTGTTGCATCATGGACATACAAGCACTCGGGCTGTAGAGTTGCGTTGAAACGCCAAGCTGTACGTACTGAAATGCACCGAAAACGCATCATGCCTGGTCAAAGCTATCAAGCTCGTTGAATAAGGGAAACCTCATCAATGATAATGCTTGTCGGCGCAGCTGGGACTCTGAACGGGCATGCGATCAGAGGTGATGTATCTCAGCGTTGACTAAGGATGGTTCATCTCGTCTTGCGCGCTCTGACTCGACGTCTGCTGCGGGTCTCATGCGAACTGCTGTGTGCGCTACTGTGCCGGTACTGTAGTGTACAGTACTGCACTGCACTTCGTGAGCGAGAGCCGAAATGTGAATCGCGCGCTTGATGACCACGATTCGACGTCAAGTAAGAAGAGTAGACTGATGATTTGTTAGCATATGCAAAACGCTACTTTTTTTTTGGTACCCAGACTCTTCATGCATGTTACCCACAAGAAGCAGTGCCTGTCAAAGTGAAGTAAGCAGACAGTGTTGAAATGGAAGAACAAGGATATGACTGCGAGGAGACAGCTGTTGCTGCACGTTAGGGCGAGCAGTTTCGCAATACGATCCCTGACAAGTTAGCCGTGACGCCGGACCCGGCTGTCACATCTCCGCAGTCCATCTTGCTCAATCGCGGTTACGAAGAAGGGTCCAGCCGCAAGTGACGTCGCGACTTACTGTACCGTAACTTAGACGTTGGTTTACCGATGCAATAGCGCCGGCATCATACGTGGGTCCTTGGTGATCTTGTGGGGATCCTGAAGGACCACGTTCTCTTGGTCTTGGAACAGACGGGAAGTTTATTCGACCGTCTGACGACAAATCGGCCAAGACAAGTGACGCCTCTTCACGAGCATTTTGACGCATACCCTTAACTGGATAAGCTCATTCACGATCGGAAGAAAACGGCGCAAGGCAGCAGGGTTGTAGCGTAAGGCTGCTGACTATTGAAAGAAAGCTGAGGGCGTTGTTGGAGGATCTGTGATGTGGTGGAAGAGTCTTTGAAAGGAGGGGCAGATCAAGCTGTAGCTTACAGTCAGGTAGGCGCGAATGCGGAGGAACTTTCCGAGGCGGCTTGTACGAGAACCGTGCCCGGGAAGCAGGCAGGCGCAAGGGAGGGAATGGCCCAGAGCCCCGAGATGGGCGGGTTGTCGACCTACCAGTCGAGGAAGGTTGACGTCAGACACCTGCCATGGAAGAAAGGCAATCTTGGCACGTCTTGTTTGATCCCTTGATGGGGCAAGTGTTTGGCCTTGGTACGGGCAGGTGCGACCGAGCCCGTCCATCAATGTTTCTCCCAAACAAGCTGCTCTAAGTACCTGCCTGCCCATACACCGCACAAGGTGTGAGCGCAGGAGAAAAACAATCAACACATTCACGTCAAGTGGACGCACATCGCATCTCTTCGGGCGAATGCGGAGCACGACCCTGCACTATACAGTGCAGTACAGTGCTGCAAGCGTTATGCGCCTGCCGATACGGAAGTGCAAGGTGCGGGGGAACATGCACGATTCCTTTGAGGCAATCCAACCAGCCAGCCACTGATTCCTCTGCCTAAAGTACCTACCTTAGGTAAGCTGCGAAGGTAAGTTACCCGGTTACCTACCCGCACACAACTCACAGTATTCGTATCGAGCACTCGTTAGCAAAAAGGACGAGGCGCCGTTTGATCAGCGCCCGCGGCATCGATCCCTGAAAATAACTGGAGCCTGCGGGGCGAGATCCGCTGTTGTTGCTGCTTCTGCTGCTTCCAGATCAATGGCTGCTGGCTGGCTCCACCCAGTCGCGAAATCCAGTCCCCGTGGTCTGAACGCGGGGGGGAGCATGGATGCAGATGATACAGTGATTTACCGCTGCCGGCGCCGGCTCTAGTGGCAGCCAGAGGCCAGCTGACCAATTCTGCCGCCAACCCCAGCCGGAACATGACTTTTTTTCAGCGTGCGAGCAGTCCGCCCTTGTCAGTGATGGGGGTCGAATGTCTCTTGGCGAGCAAGAGATTGGCCATCCTGCCAGCTGACTGCCTACGTAAGATTTCAGGGCATGCATCGACACGATGGATGATGGGAACAAAAGGAGCAATCATGAAGCTGAACTACCTGCCGCTGGGTAGGTAAGCTGGCACAAACGCAGTCGTTCTGTTTTGTCAGCACACAAAAATCAAATCACACTGTGCTGCTTGCTGTTTGGTGCATCCGGTCTAGAAGCCAACGCACCTGCTGGAAAGTCCAGTCTAGGGGGGCTTCCAGGCTGCGCTCCCTTGACGGATAGGTGTGCCCCGCCTGTCCCGGCCCGTCGCTGCATGCACTCCAAAATCTTTCCCTCCCACTGCACCGTCAAAATACTCGGCCGTTCCCCGCCTCTGACTCGCACAGTCCAGGTGGAGACCAGGACGAAAAACTCGACCAAATCGCCATCGCAACCACCAACGCCGCCACTTGTCCCGACATCCATCTCTCTTCAAGCCGCCCACGAATACACCGACCTAAAGTACGCCTTCGCAAGCCTCCAACCCAAAATTCGATCGTCAGCCATTGTCGCCTCCAGTCGCGAAAAAAAATTTATCTGCCAAATCAAGTCCCATACCGCCTAGAAAGGGGCTCACCTAGAAATCCGATTTCTCCATTTCTCCTTCCTCATAGCCAATCTTTCTCCTCCCACCAACAAGGGAAAAGTGACCACCTGTCCCGTCACACCGAACCATCGCCGACCTCTCCCGTCACCGCCATATTGATCTGGCCAGCACTCGTCATTCCGCTTAACTGTCCCTCTGGGCCCGCCATTTTCCCTAGTCTCAACTGCCAGACGCAGCCGAGTCGCTCGTTCGCACCCGTTTTCGAGAACGAGCGTCTGCTTCCCCGGCTTTATTGCCTTGCGCCTCGCGCCTCCATCAGAATTTGGCAGTGATCGAACCACTTTTACGCTCTCGCCGCGTCTTCACTGTCACAATGATGGAGAGTTTGCAGCTTTCCCAGGTCCTGGCCGACCTGAGCAATCTCGGAGCCGCTGTTCGTTCCCCCAACTCCCCTTTTCTGTCTCTCTGTTCCCGGCTTCCAGCCCACCTAATGCGTGTCGACAACGCTGACAAACCATAATTTCAGGAGCCTCAAGCCGCCGCTGCGATTGTCAAAGCAAACGTCCCAGCCATCACGACCGATCTTGTCGATTCACAAAAGTCTAACGCGTCCAACTCTCAAACGGCCATTCAGCGTCCCTCTGCAATTAAGAGAGCATGGTCAACTGAGCCTGGCGCTCCTCCCAAGTTCGATAAACTGGGCCGCCGAATCCTCATCAACTCCAGCGGCTCTCGTCCTGGTTCTCGAAATGGCTCCGCGGCCAACTCGACCCCGGGAACTCCGCGTCGTGGCGAGTTTGAGGTATGGGCAGCAGCACTTCCCACGCTCGAACCGACGTTTTCGAGCTCTTATTCACAAACTTGCTACAGGCCGATGATGATTTTGAGAGAGCCTCCACTCTCATGGCCCTTTACGACATCCGGGCCAAGCTCAAGCAGCAGGATAATAGCAGCCTCATCCGAGCTCGCGAGAAGATCAACGCTCTGGCAGCCAAGCAGCAGGCTCAGCAGGCCAGTGAGCGAAGTATCAGGGCGGCAGAGGAACACCGCCGAAACCGATACTCATTCCCCAAGAGTGGCGCCTGAATGATACAGGCTTGCGAGAGGCCGTATTCCCTTCGACTGAACATTCAGTCACGGCAGTCACATGAAGCGGACTTGTATTTGCAGGGAGTTGTGGAGTTCTTCGGCACGGTATCTCATGAAAACTCGAGCTTATTATGCTCGCGCTGAAAAGTTCTGCCTTTCACCAACCACGGCGATTGGAAGCATATCGCACGTTTGGTCACGACGAATGCGCCTGTGATTTCTGTTCATTTGCAGTTTCGGGCGTATCGGTTACTTCGCAAGGAAATTCACCCCGAACTTGCACATCGTTGGAGAGAGGCAAGGGGGCAGCGTGGTTTTCTCCAGCGCGTCTCCAAGGCGATAGCTCATACCCCGGCTGAATGAGCAAGAGTAACGATTTCTTTTGTGAAGGGGCTGGCAATCAGGTTTCCGAAGCTCTCCGAAGCGAGTTAGATTCGGCGACCTGGCGTAGCGGCCAGTTTTCACCTCTTCATGTTTGGTGGGATTACCGTAATGATAAGTTAATGATGCATTTAGAACGAACAAAGCGGTTCTGCTCCGTGACCAGTTTGGCCGGGGATTGGTCGATTACATACTACTTAATGAGTCTTTCCGAGAGTGCTTTCATAACAAAACTTTCCTAGACCTCCCTCCATCAGACGCCATGAGCGCTATCGCAATCGCACATGCACGTGAATTTTCGCTTGAAGTGCTCATTGAACTCTACAATATCCAAGTAATCGAGGATCCGTGATGGTGAAGTGACAAACTTGAAACGACTTGAAGGATGCTACGTAGGCTGAGATGCTCTTGCACATGAGGATTTGTCGACATCCATTGTGATGCCATACGTATCAAGCGACCAGTGTGGCTGCGTCATACATCATTTCGACCAACGCCGTGCGATGCTACCAAATGGCCTGGCCCAAAGGAGAGATGGACAGGTCCCTTGTCACATGCATGCCTGAAGCGTACCTCTTCGTCGGAAGAACGAGAACGCATTTCGTTGTGAATCTCTGATACTGTGTATCGTAGACCCAAGTTCGGACATGTAGGTTTTCATGGCTATGCACGAGGAGGAAACCGTTTGCCCGGCGTGGCAGGATACGAAGGGAGTAGTGAGGTATCGCACATGGATACGTGCCGGGCACCTCCTTCATATCAGTCAAAATGAAGGATTTGGTAGATTCATCAGTATTTTTTGAACTCAGGTTGCTTAGCCATGCCTTCAGAGACGAAAGTCGCATGTTTTCTGTAGCATGGAAACGCGGTTCTGCATGGAACATAGGGACCCGAATTGCGGAACACGGAGCACGGAGAAGCCGTCGGGAGACGGAGGCACATCGAGGTGGGGTGTTAGGGAAGTGTGGGTAGACGAGGGGGCGGTTGCGAAAAGCGAAGGGGATCATCGCCGGTAGATGGGACGATGATGTCAGGCGACGGCGCGCGGCGACGAAAGAACATGGAATCATGGGTTGGAGAAGCCCGATTGCTCCTGTGGCGCAGGGCGCTAGCCGGTATTGCTGCCTACAATTTTTTTTTGCTAAGCGTACGTAGTATCCGCAGTGGCCATGACCACGAGATACTGCACGAGGGCATTTGCTAGGCTTTCTTCGTGCAATTATGAGTCCACTATCCGTATGTAACTTGCCTCTCCGGGTGCCCGAGGCCACTGAGCCACTTCTCACCCGCTGTAACTGAATGGGGCCAAGGAAGTTAAACTGCTGATGGGCGCATTCAAGTGTACAGGTGGGTGCAGTGGATTGCGTGGACGCTTGGGTATCGCGGCGGTATCTTTGCTTGGCGAGCCAGTCTCGGTACTTTACCGCCGCGATGCCAAGGTCGGAAAGTCAGATTGCCAAGAGCAGAGCATTGCCTCGAGACCGGAGCCCTTTTCCGCAAGATATCCAGATAAAACTCAATCTTGAATTCCCTGCGATGGGACCATTGTTGTCGAGACAAATTCTCCTTTCTGCTTCATATCTTCGACCAAGAGGTTCTTTATCCGATTTGCAAGTGTTCTCACAATTTGTTGTCATTAAGAATTCGACGTGGCAGTGCACTCGGGGCAACGCCACAGCATCCCGCGCAGTGCTGCATGTCGCTCAACACCCGAGGGCGGTGCAGGAGACTTGAAGATACCCGCACAGACGGCGAAGCTCTGCGCCACGGAAATGGGCAGGACAGAAGCGGCAAGGCGCGCGCAATTTCGCTGGTTGCCAAGTTGCCTATCCCCGGCTGGTACCCAACACTGATGAAAGCTGCCCCAGCAATCGGCCGCAGCAGCACAAGGCGGCGCCCCATCCCGAGACCTGCCCGAGGCCTCTAAAGGGCATAACGATTTAATAGTAGACAACTGGCCTCCCCCGTTTTTTGTTTTCAATTGTTTCCCTCTTTGCTCTACCCGCCTCGAAACAGCACTCGATAATCCCCTTCCGCAGTGCAGCACGTGTATGCTCGACGAATACAATTCAACCCTCGAAAAGCCTTGAGATTACATCGTACATCGTACACTTGGCACTCCCGAAGGATCTTCGCCGTCCTACCCGCATCGCGCCACCCCCAGAATTAAGAGCGGGCCGCCAAGAGAAAAAAAAAAAAAGAACAACATTAAATCAAGCTTGCCCGCCCCCGTCGCACGGCAGCATTACGTTGCCCTGGCCGGCTGATCGTTTCGGAGTCTCTTTCGTCAGCGCCGCCCTCCCTCTCGACCACGTCATCTCGCCCGCCTGCTCAACGACTGCGCGCAACGCCTTCTCTCCTCCTTTCACGATAGACAACTTGATCAAACATCATTGAGTTGAGGCAACTTGAAAGATTTATTAGAGACGAAGATTCTTCACGGGATACACACTGCAACATCGAACCTTGAGTGTCTGATTCAGGCGCACCCGATTTGGCTCGCGCGATTGGCTGCAACAACAAATTCCATCCCGGCGCCCACCTCGAGCAACATGGCTCCTTTCGACATGACTTTCGACATGAATAACCTGCTGGAGCGCAGATATGTGGAGTGCTACAGTGACGGGGTCTGCGTAAGGCGCAACCGCTGGTCTGACTGGGGTCGCTGGGTTGTTCTCGCCATCATCATCATCGGCTTCACGTTCATTCTGTTCTCGTGCTCGTAAGTTTCGTTACCCTACCTACCTCGGACTCGTCAGCACATGGAGATTATCAACTTACTGACATGCGCTCGCAGATGCGTCGCTCGTCGTCGCCGCCGCCGCGGTATGCAGCCCATGTACGGTACCGGCTGGATGGCACCCGGCGGAGGCAAGCACGATGGCCAGAACAACTACCACGCCGGCTACGGGCCTCAGGGATACGGCCAACAGCCCCCGCCGGCCTACGGGCAGCCCCAGCAGCAGCAGTACACGGGCACCACATTCAACCCGAATGAGGGATACTACGGGAACGCGAATCCTCACGATCAGCAGCAGTACGGTGTGCAGCAGCCGCAGCACGCGTATCATCCCGAGGGCAACTATGCGCCGCCTCCAGGCCCCCCTCCTGCCAAGTAAGCTGTAGTGGCGTGTTTCCTTCCGTCAGGGTTTTTAGTCAAAGGTTCAAGGAATGGTTCTTGGTCGACAGGCTTTGTCATTCCGTGCGGGGGAAGTTGGATACCCAAAATCGAGGCGGTTTTATGTATACCGTGCTGTTGCGGTGTGAGAATGACATAATGTCGAGAAGTTTGAGATGACTTTCTTTGAATGGACATGCTATATATATAACGCCACCCACGTTTCTAGCCTCTTACATACATAAGTATTTTCCTCCTTTATTCAATGATTTAACAGGAGTGGTTCCAGAGATAATTTGATACTTAAGCAGCTCTTCTGATAAGAAACTTGAGAAGAAAAAACAGGAGAGATTGCACTGAATAACTGCTTTCCGTACCGATGAAGCAAACATCTTCCCTTCGACATCGTCTCTTAGTAGTGATTACAAGAGCCAGAAACGATGTACCGGGACAGCTTCTTGATGGTGGACCTCTGAGGACTCCCTTCCTTATCTACCCAGAAGGTCCGCGATAGTTGTAAAACAGCCAAAGAAGCACCAGTGAAAGAGACATCGATTATTACTGTCCGTACAGTAACTTACAGTACGTAGCGGATCCGCAGCGCAGTGGGGAAGCATTGGTTATTGCAGGCTCGGACGAGTTTCAGGTTCCCGAAAAGAGACTAGCCATTCCTGGGCGCAGCATTGAAGTCGGGCGCAGGCCGCGAACTGCACTGGCAAGTGGCAGCAACTTTACGAATATTTGATGGTTCCTTGGCCAATGGATGCTCTCGCAATCACTGGCAGGCAGGTGCCCTTGCAGCAGCTTTTCTGGGCACCTTCCCAAGACTGCGTCTTAAGTTACTTTTCTGCAGGTCCCTGCTGTGTTGGTCCAAGTCCGAAGAGGTACGGTACTGTACTTCCTACACCACCAATATTGGCGCAGGCGACTTGCCAATGTTGAAACCAGCCTCCTCTTCCTTCTTCCAACTCGTCTCTGTACCCCCTCCCCTCCTTCCTCTCTCTCGCTCGCTCGCTCTCTCCTCCTCTTTCTCTCTCGTTTTCTGGCCTTTCTTTCCCCGTGGCTCCTTTGACGCCCTCAACTGATCTTGCGTCTTTCCCACCCTTCTCTCTGCTCCCCCCTTTTGGACCGCATCGTGCACGCCAGAAGAAAACGAGGACAACATTCCTAGGGGAGGCGCAAATGTCTAACTTGGCAATTCGCTTCGGCTGCCATTCCCCGCTATCGGCGTCCCCTTGATCTGTTTAGAACCATCGTCCCTCCATCGTTTTACTTCCACTTCCACCACCCCCCGGCTCAACGTCCCGGGCTGATGTTGCTTGTCTCGGATGCACGCTAAATCAATTTAGCAAAAGGCCAAAGCGAGACGCCACCTGACATTGCCCGTTCATCTGTCCCCCTATTGCTTGCTATTGTACTTCGTACCGGGGCCGATCTGCCTTATCACGTTAACTCATTCCCTCGTTCTCGTCTCCATCTTGACCTCCCCGTCACTTCCATCGTCAACGTCCCCACCGTTGCACGGCGTTTTCACGCGGAACGACCTTGGTTATCCATCATCAACCTGCGCTCCTTTTCCCATTTCTGAGACCACGACACTCCTTTGTCCTTCGCCGACCTATTCGAATCGACACGTTCTTCGTTCTTACGTCGCCTTGTCGCTGTCAGCCCTTCCGCTCTTTATCAGTAATATTGAGAGAATCGATTAACCGTCCGCCGCCCCGAAGCGCCACATCAGCATACTGATTGCTATCGATTCCAACCTCGTTCATTATTGTACTGTACACATTCGTCAAGACATCACATCGCACGCACGGACCTGCCATAATTTCTCGAACCAACAGAGGAAGAGAAAAATCGATCTGGTTAATCGCTCATCAACGCGTCAAATTCCTCAGGCGCCACCTCAATCCTGGACCTTGTCGAAGCATACAGCAGAGAACACTGCATGCGTGAAGACCCAAGCGCATCATAATTTCCCACGGCCGTGAATGAGCTTGCTTGCCCCGGCAAGTACGGCGACATCATGCCTTCGGTAGACGTCGCCATGGCGCGCAGCCTCGGCGAGAGCTCCCTTGAATTTCTTCAAGGGGCTCTTGCTCGAAGGATCGCCGCCGGCATCGCCAAAAGAGACGTCCTCACGGGCGCTGCCGATACTCTCTTTGATGCCAAGACTGCCTTCTCCAGTTGGGATAACTGCATGAAAGCCAACATCTGCAAGTATGTCAACTCTCTTTCATCGAAGCCTGCCGCTCGACACTGACCCATCCCAGGTGGCCTGTTATCGCCATTATCGTTGTTGGCGGTCTGATCCTTTTGAGCATACTCTCTTGTATCATTCGCCGCATTTGCTGCGGCCTCGCCTGCTGCTGCAGTTGTTTTCAATGCCTCAAATGCTGCGGTAACTGTTGCGGCTGTTGCGATACTCCTTCAAAGCAGAAGCACAAGTACCTCGACGAGCCGTACATACCGCCTAACCATGGCTACCGCACGCAGCCTCCCATGCAGGTCCCGCCTTCGGCTCACACGCAACACCAATTTGAGCCACCCCAGTATGCCGAGTTTGACGTTTCCAAGAAAGGAGGTGAAGATTCGTTGCCCCAAATGCCGAGTTGGGAAGCTGGGAATTCGAAGAAGGTCGAGATCGAGCAAGAGGAGGTTGAAATGAATCACCTAAAGCAATCACCTCCGCCGCAGCCCGCCCTGGCGCCTATGTCACCGGCTCCGCCCAGTCGCATGGGCCACGACGCGAGGAGCATGTACAGTGCCCCGGGCGGTGGACCATTCGGATACGGCCAAGGTCAATCTCAACGGTCTCAGGTATCCGGTTACGGCCGATCTACTCCTACTCATGCAGCATCACCACCTTTGGATCAGCGAGGCTACAACGAATACAGCCCTAACCACGAACGAAACGCGTATGGGTTTGAGCAGGTCAATGCTCCGTATGCAGCACCCATGGCACATGGACGACATGTGAGCCACGGCAGTCAGGGCTACGCCAATATGCCACTGGAGCCCGCCTACTCGGGTTATCACGATCAACGATCCATGGCTGGCTCGCCTGCCCCATTCGGCGTCAGACGACAGATGACCGGCGATAGCGTTGGCGGCATGAACGCTCGTCCCATTCATGGCATGGATACACGCGCGAGAGCCTCTCCTGGCCCCAGACATACACCTGGTCCTCGTGGTGACTATCAATACATGCCTCCTAGAGCCTCACCCGCTCCCCGGGAGACAGGTTATCGGCAACCGGGGTTTGCCCCTTCTCCGCCACCCATTGATTCAGCCTATTCGGCTCCTCATCCTCCGCAGGCAGCCTGGCCTTCGCAGCGATCACACCCTGGATCTCCACACGCTTCCATCACCAATAATGCAGGGTTCGATTTCACCTCTGGTTATTCCCGTCCCCATGAGCCAGCCCGTCAGCCGAGCGGTTCTCAGTCTCCCACTCAAGAGGCGTATCCGGGATATAAGCCGTATCAGCCTGCCTAAGCGTGCGCAGATGCATCGTGGAGGCTGACGAAGAGGACGGCAAGACTAACCTCGCATATCCACGAATGCTGGACATTTGGGAACGCCATCTTGGTTTTCTGTAAAAGCGAGTCGATTTTCATGATCTACTTGATGAAATTGGCTTTTTGGTCAACGTGCTTGCACAGCACTCAGCCTTGAATTTCGGAAGTACATGGGGGAAAGTTGGTATCGTCTTCTGAGCATTGCTCGAGAACTGGGTTTCGCTTTCCGTTGGAACGGAAGGCCGGCGTGTTGCACAGCCTGAACCTTCAGCGGGCGAGAGAGGTGGCGCAGCGTCGCCTCGAGGTTCACTCTACATATATACCATATAATGACTAACGAGGCCCGTGGACTTTTTTATCTCGGGCAATTACATGCATGAACTGTAGTCGCATTGAAGGTTTCGTCATGCTCTTGCTTAAGCTCCAACCATACTTGGTGATAATTTTCTTTTGGAAGCTGCTTGAAGTTTTAAGTTCCTGATCAAAATCTCCAGACCTAGAGTAAGCGTGACGACTAAGCGAGTCGAGTAGCCAAGGCCGCCTCGAATACAACAAGCTCATGAATGGATGAAAATCACCAGACTCAAATACGCTGGTGCTCTCGACGGGTTTTTACAGTATCGTTTCTGGAGTTTGAGAAAGAAGGACATGCCGTTCTCCAAGGGGTGAGCGCCAGACTCCTGCTATAAGTAGTATACATGTAGACAATCAAAGATCGAAGCCCATTTGATACTCCCCCACCGTATCCCTCATACGTCCGACAAGGGGAAGCTTCTGTTGATTTTCTTTCCGCCTTCTTGAGATTGGCGCAGTCCAGTGTAGGATGGCGTGGCAAAAGTAGTACGTCTTCTCTCTCTCTCTCTCTCTCTTTCGCCTCTAATATTGCTGGCAAGTAGATGATCAAAAGTGCAACATGAGCAGAAAAAAGGGAACCGAGATAGAAAAAAGACAATAAGGAGACCCGTGTAGTGGAAAGTGAGGCAAGGAAAGAAACAGCCCAAAGACCAAGACGCTGAATATCCCAATGAGTCAAAAGGTCCAGAGATGCCGTGAGAGTGGAAATCCATAGAAAGCAAAACAAAGATTCGGCAAGATGATGAGAGTGACTAGTCGGTCTATTCCTTTGGTAAGAGTTCGCTCGAGACAACCTTGGCTCGATCGCCTCGGCGGCTGGAGCCACTTCCGATGACGGTCCGAGCGTCACCGTCCAGGTCCGGATCGTATTCGCCCCTGTCGACCATGCGTGATCTGCCCAGGGGCTTGTTCTGCCGTGTACGACGATGCCTGCTGTTTGATCGGCCACCGCCGTCTTCGTCGCTGCTGCCCTCGCCGTTTTGCGAATGACCTGCCAGCCGAGTCCCGTCGTTGAATCGGTTCGAAGTCTCGTCAGGGTCCTCTGACGGGAGCCGTTCGTGCTCCATGTCTTTGCTCTTGATGAAAGAGTCGATGATGTAGTACTGCATAGCGTTCATGATGAGGGGGAAAATCATCATGACAAACGCGATCTGCAGCTTTTCGTTGCCCTCTGTCCATCCAAGCGCCCAGTCGCCGACCTTGGATATCCAAGGGAAGAGGAGAAAGATGATGAGGACACAAAACTTCATGCCGAAAAGGCCGCCAAAGTAGATGATGGACTGCTTGAACCACCACCCAGCTTTTGGCGGGTTGCCGTAGTGGCCCGACTGAATCGATTCGAGTGGTTTGCCCATGGGCGTGGCGGCGGCCAGGCCGGTCAGTACCCGAAGGAGGAGAATGAGTATCGGGATGCCGAGTGTAGTCTGTATTGTGTGAGAAAACAAGGTGGGGGGAAAGATTGGTGAAAAAGAGACTTACATCAATGGCGAGATTGAGGAGATAGAAGGAGCATGGGTTGGGGATATATTCATCGCTACCAGTAGCCCGGGCGATGATACGCTCGGTCGTACCAGGCTCAAGCTTGATAGAAAAGCGGCCGCTAGTCAACATGGACATGAAGACGTTGGCAATGTGTACGAGGACAGAGCCGAATACTTGTTTGGATGCGTCGAAGAACCAAATCTTGACAGGTCGCTGTGGCCTCTCACGCCAGCGCTTGAAGACCAGGGACAGCAGCGCGAGAGCTCCCAGAGCGGCCTGGACGACGAGAGCGAATGAGCCGAGGAGGCGACACTCGCCTTGAGAGTCATCGTCGGACGAGTCGGAGGCTGTCGGGGATGCCATGGCGGCGAGGGCCTTTGTCGCGGTGGCCAAGGCAGCGGTCGCGATAACGGCCGAAGGTGAAGATGCGACTGTCGGGTCGATCACGGTACTGAGGCCATCGTGAACGATGTGGCCGCCCGAGGGAGGTTGCATGAGGACGGATATCGAGAGCCGTGAGGCTGCGATAGGGGGGCGGAGTGGCCCCTCCGCTTACGCGCGCCGATCAAAGCCGTCCGAGGCCGGCCGAGTCGGATCGCGGTGCTGACAACGGGCGCCGTATCGAAACGGCTTCCGAGGCTGCGCAAGGGATGAGAGCCGGGGAAAGGCCCAAGAGAGCGACGATCAAGGGATGAAAGTTGTAGTCGGCCGTCGGGAGGGTGGTGGAAAGGTGTGGGAGGAAAGACGAGTCGGGGGGAGAAAAGGGAGTCGAAGTACGTTTCGTTGGCGCGACGAGGGCGGCGACGAACACCCGAGACGAGGCACACTCGAGGGCTGCAAGCGAAAAGGTAAATAAGAAAGAGCCGCAAACGCGGAGAAACAAAGAGAAGAAAAAACGAACAAGTATCTAGATGGGCGTAACAGAAGAAAACAGTACCGGATATGGCTGCGCGGGCATAGAAACGCAAAGCCAAGGCAAGGGAGAGGGGTTGAGAATTGATAGAAGACGAAGAGGAGGGGGGGAAGGAAAGGGAAACGGCATTGACCAGTCGGTGTAGGAGGCGACGATGTTTCAAAAGTAGGTAGAGGTCGCCTTACATAATGCTCTTCATGCGCGCACGTTCTTCTAGGTAGAATACTTCGTACGCCTGTAATGCACCGTGGATATTTGCTGTCCTTCCGTAGAGGACGTCACTTTCCAGGCAAAACGGTCGAACCGAGAAAGAGACGCACGGCCAGTAGAAACTCGAGCGGACACGCGGAGACGTCCGAGCAGAGAAACTTAGGTAGGTACCGAACTTATTGTGCTGTATCCGTACCTACAGTATTCGTACGGTAAAATAAACCAGGTAATTACAGTACCTCTAGCCAAGCCAAGCCAGTGGAAATTCTCTCTCTTTCCCCCCTTCCCTCTCTCTCTTTTTTTCTCACACACAGAAGTCTCACGCGCGCAACTCGCGCCCACGCTTGCGAGTCCATTGCTTGGCCCAGCGCTGCATTCCAGGCCACTTTATTTTTCGTGCAAGCGAGCGGGCAAGCGAGTATAGTACATACATAGAACAAAAGTGAAATGCGATATAGGAAAGGCTGGAAGACTGTTTCCGCATACGTACCGCTTTGAACCGTGACAGAAGTGCATCACTTGCTCTGCGATTCAATCATCCTTTGTTCCAAGTTAAATTCGAGGTGGTTGCGCTCGTGAATTGCAACCTCACCCGTATATGATGTAGCTTACCAAAGATACAGAGGTAGTGCTCAAAGGAAAACGCCATTCTGCGTCCTTGCCCGCATCATGACGCATCATGTGCGTTTTCTACACCAAAGGGTGACCCCAAATCATGATTCGGGAAGTGTACTGTAGAAACCAAGTCGGAGGTCGGTCACCTGCCCTCTCTCACTGGCCGCAGCTGAAGCGCCCGCCCCCCTGTCTGGTTAGGGGTCATAGATCACTCCCGGCACTCTACAGCTCTGTACGCCTTGAGCACCAGCCACAGAGTGCCAGAGCCCAGCAGGTACGTACCGGTACAGTAGCTGCCCGTAGCCTCAGCCTCTAGCACCCTGTGGCTGACACGTACCCTTTTCCGCCAGCTAGCGCAGCCTCACGCTTTCCTGGGACGACCTGTCGCTACTAGCAGATAACGAGAGAAAAAAAAATCGCGATACAGGTCCAATTGGCTCCAAACCGGGCGTGGAGCATATCGAGCTTCATTCGCGCCGAACCGCTTCACAAACCCATTCCCCCTCCTCCTTCTCCTCTTCTTCCCCCCCCCCTTCCCTTTCTCTACAGTCTTTTGTTTTCCCTTCTAGCTCATCATGTTCCGCACGCGGTTGAGGATACCGCGCCGCATCCCGGCTCTGCGGCCGGCCGTCACCCTCCGAAGAAGCCTGCACCAGGTTCCCACGCTGCAGCACGACTACTCCCAGGGCGTTCCGGACCTCATGAGCCCCGGCGGCTTCGCCCTCGCCTGGACAGACTACATGTCTCTGATGGTCGAGAAGCTCAATGCCCTGACAGCAGGTTCGTCGTCCTCTCTCTCGTTTTCCCCGACTGCAGAGCCGGCGCGAGCGGCGTCCTCGCCATTGGATGACGATGAACCCGACTGACTAGATATCCGCTCTCAAAGGCACCGACCTCGAGGACCGCGACATGAAGACAATCATCCTCCATACCGCCCGCGAGCCCAACCAGGCGCCGCTCTTCAACTACGCTTCCATGGCGCACAACACCCACTTCTTCTTCCAGGGCATCTCCCCGACCGGCTCCAAGATGCCCGAGGCCCTCGAGAAGGATCTGTCGGCCTCCTTCTCCTCCATCGAGACCCTGCGCCGCGAGTTCATCCTCACCGCCCAGGCCATGTTCGGCCCGGGCTTCCTGTGGCTCGTCAAGGCCGGCCCCTGCGACTACCGCCTGCTTACCACTTACCTCGCCGGCTCCCCTTACCCCGGTGCTCACTGGCGCGCCCAGTCGACCGACATGAACACCGTCGGCTCCGACGGCTCTGCCCGCGACTACTTCCGCAATCAGTCCTTGGGCGCTAAGAAGCGTGCTGGTGACTTGCCCCCCGGCGGCATCGATCTCGAGCCCCTCCTCTGCCTCAACACTTGGGAGCACTCCTGGCTCTTCGACTGGGGCGTCGGCGTCGGCGGTCAAGGAGGCAAGATGGCCTACGCCGAGGCCTGGTGGGATCGTGTCGATTGGGAAAAGGTCGCTCACCGTGCCGGTGTTCTGCGGCCGGGTTTCATGTCAGCGGCCACCGAGTGATGCCGTCTACCACTCACGTCGACTTTGCAATGATTGTCGTTCTCCGCTGAGTGCGACCAAGACTCTGCATCTCACGCCTAGATGTTCTGGAGTAAATCCGCAGAAATGACTGGCAATGATATGCATCTGTACAATATCAAAATCTTCCGGCTTGAGGGGGCTGGACAGAACGACTCTCTGTGCAGGATCAAGCTGTGAGATGCATCATTTCGTGGGCAGCCACCCAAGCAGCTGGCCAAAATGTGCCAAATCATGTACTATTGAATACAACTCGCACGTCTCACGCTTTCTGATCTCACTTCCAGCAACATGTTAGAGTCAAGAAGTAGAAGGGGCGGCTTCCTCTCTCGCGACTGCAGGTAAGACAGGTCGCAAAGTGGCACCACGCTTACAGACTCATCATCGTTAAATAAATAAAAAATGTATTATATAGTCCTGCCTGAGAACAGTAGTGGTATCAAAGGTTATGCCATGCGTCAAGAAACAGAAAATGTCGTATCGTGAGATTCATGCGATGCTTTCTTCATGCCACAACAGAAAATGCCGGATGGGCAATAGACGCTGGTGAATAACAAGGTCTGACTGAACGAGACAACGTAAACCCACGGGTGCAGATGCGAGGAGGCTCCCAGGAGCCCAAGGTATGGGAATAGGAGAAAATTTGGAAATGCAGTAGACGGAGGAGGGAGTGGTGACAGTCTTGAGTTGGAGAGACTTAGGAGACGTATCAGAGGTCATCAGGACAAATGAGACGTAACTTCCATGTTGATTTAGACGCAAGGAAAAGTCGACAGCAAGAAAAGGAGGATTCAACCGAAGAGGATAATCAGATCATGTTTCCGTTGACGCTGATCTCGAAGCCCTCTCCCTTTTGCTTCAGCGCCTTAGCAAGCATGAGCTCACGCATCCAGTCAATGCGCTCATCTCGACTCTTGACGGCAAAATGGTGCGTCTTGCCAGTGCCGTTGAGTCCCTCTGGAGGGATTGCGCTGGGCATGAGCATGGAGCTTTCGCGCTTGCGAAAGCGTGTACCGAGGTCCTTGTCCTGGGGAATGAGCTGGAAGCTGAAGGCCGCCACAGGGTCGCTCTTCCCACGGTTGTGAGAGATGTTCATTGCTTTGAACGCAGCACTGAGCTTAGAAGAAGAGGCAAGATTAGAGCAGGCGATGGCGTAGTCGTCAATGTCAATGTACTCGAGCGCTCGGTCAACCTCCTTGGCGTCCTTGTGCACGTTGAGCCTGGTGCCGCGAATCGTGCAGTAAGCGTCCTGCCACTCGTGGCGGAACAAACGCATCTTGCGCTTCTTCATTGGACCCTGGAAAGAGACTCCCTCGGTCATCAAAGGCTCTTGGAACGTCTCCTGAGCCACAAGGGTGGATTTCGGAGGGATGACATGCTCGAAGCTGGTGGGCTCGGTAGGAGACCACGGATAATTGAAGCGAGGAGGTGCTTGTCTGTGCAAGTGAGGGAGGCGTCCAGAAGCCCGAGGGGAGGGGGACTTCCGAGGAGAGCTCTCAGGCGATGGAAGTTTTGCTGGCACGCAGACTGCCTTGTGTTCGTCAACGGCCGGCAAAACAGGGAAAGAGGGACGCCTGACTGAGACCCGAGACTGAGAGCGAGGTTGGGGCGGGCTATTGGATAGGTCTGTCCGGTAACCCATGTCGGGGGGAACGGATTGAGAAGTGTTACGAGGGATAGGCCCCAATGGGACCGTGGTCAAGGGTACGTCAAGTTCCGAAAAAGGACTGCCAACTCGTCCATGGTGGCTCTGATTCTCGAGATCAGGGGTGCGAGGTGCGTACTTCTCCATGCGGTACGGTGTAGACATGTGCGGCTGCGAATCGTGAGATTGTGACAATGGGGGAGTGACAGTTCGTGCCTGCAACGGGCGGCGTTGAGGACCAGCCTCATCAGGGATGGATAGCTTGGGGAGCCGACGTAGGCCGTGATGAGGGGATTGAGTTGTCGGCCTCAACTCAAAGGGGGGTGTTGGTGGAGTCTGACTGGCCGTTTGCCGGTTATGCTGATGCTGAAAACTGAGGAATTGGCGAACGTTATCTTGAGGATCACGCGGCTGCACCTTGCGGAGAGCAGCTTCTTGGAGGTATTGCAATGGTGCGAGACCACCTAGTCCCAGTACTCCGGAAGACGCCACCTCAGACTGCACCGCATCTGATATTGGTCGAGCGTCCTTACTCGGATCGATCGCGGGCGCTGTATCTGGATTACCCGCGTCGCCAAAGATGAGCACGGTGCCGCTGGCATTCATGTCAACGTTTGGGTGCGCCCTCTTGAACTCTTCAATGATGCGCTGCTGCCTTCTCCACTTGGAGCAGGACTCGCCCTTCGAGCAATGATGCGGTTTTGGTATGGCCTGCTCGATTCCAATGATGGATACTGACTCCATGGGAGTGACGATGTCGGCACTGCCAGAAGGTCTCCGACGCTGCCTTCTCCTAGCTCCTTGCCGTCTCTCATCCTCAGCGTCGATACAAACCATGGCAACTCTGGCCTCTTTCCTTGCCTCCCGACTCGGTGCTTCTTCTATCGGCGTTGAAGGTCGCGGAGACTTTGGACGAGTATCTCGCAGGGCTTCGATTTGATGCCATACCTTGGTCCGTATACCAAAAGAATGGATATCGAGCTCCTTGAGATCCTCGAACTTGAGCGTGACCAAGATCTCACCGTTGATGTCGTTCTCGATAAATCGTTCCGCAATGCTGTAGTCGATGCCGGCATCGAGCATGAACTGGGCAACCATTTCAGGTGACCAATCCAGCAGCTGACTTGATTCGAGTCTTCTATCCGTATACTGGAAGGATGCTAGAGGAGTCTGAGTTTTCATTCGCCGTTTTTCGAGTGAGCGATGAGGCCTGGGCGTCAGAGGTGACATTGACAGCATGGTGCCATCTTCGAAAAATGGCTGGTCGACAGAGCCTCGAAAAAGGTGCGGACCTCGTGGACCCTCGACCTGCTTACATGACAAGTCCACAAGCATTTCACGTCCTCGGCTTGAGCGAGGAGTTGGCACCTCATCATACGACGACACCGTTGTTATACTAGGCTGCCCGGACTGTACTGGTGAGCTTTCGAAGATATGAAGAGTCGTACTGTAGGGTCACTCACTGACTGCAGACTAATGCGAGGAGAGTTGTCTCCAGCTTCGCTGATCGGTTCCTCATCCCAGTCTGTATCGACAAACTCGGTCGCCACAGATACTGGTCGATTCGATTTGGACCCGCCCTTTTGTCGAAAGAACGTCCGTTCGGGCACATCTCGCATCTCACGATAGAGTCGTGGATCGTCCACTCGAAGACAGGGCACATCCTTTGACAATTGAGAGTTAGATCCATTATAACGCGTGCTTGAGCAATAAGCTCTTTGGCGAGTTACCATTGTTCTGGTTCTCTTCTATCCAGAAAGGATTCTGATGAGAATCCGGCCAAAAAAAGATGGCCGGTCGAGTAACATGGAGCAGAGACGTGACGGTCCCAGGCCAGCTTCTCTTTTGAATAAATGGGGGCCGTTGCCGGCGTTGCTCTTTCACCACCTCGCCCTTTCCACACGCAGGGGTAAATATGTCGTGACCGGGAGGAAGTCCGCAGATCAGGCGTCGTGAGACGGAGAAATGTATATGAAAAGTCCGAGTCAACAGAAAGAGATCATTAAGACAGGTGAGGACCCGGGAGCATCGAGCCAAGTATGCACAAGTCGCAAAAGGCGAGAGCAGAATACTTGAGCACCCGGCGGGCGGCTAGCGACTGTTATGTACGTATGTATGTATGTAGGTAACCATGCCATCAATTTGCGGGCGAAGTGGTTGCATATCAAAGGCCCCGCGTACTTGGTTCCCCCATGCGCGAAACGTTTGGTCCGATGTGACGAGGAACGAGCATGGCACAGATAATCCTGAAGCGGCGTGTGCGGCGTCTGCGGGGGGTGAGGGCAGTCGACTGGACCAGAACCCGAGCAGAACCGTGGCAGACCCGGGTAGAAGGATAGAGCGAGTTCCAATTGACGACGAGGCCATCATCACGTTACCATTGTAGGTAGGTAGGTTCTGTAGCTCCAGTGTCTGGCGGCTGCCTCACACCCAACCACCTTGCTTGCTTGCCTCACCTCGGCTGCACACCCTCCCAGCCCGTGGTCTGGTAGGCTCATCGCACTGGCGCGAAGCGGACAGGAACAATTGGACCGCCGCAATGCAAGCCGCTGAAGCGCCTGCAGGGTGTGGCTGACTGTCGTCTTGATAGGTTCAAGGGCGTACGGGTGTGGCAGACGGACGTTGGGCAAGGCCTCGGCCGGGGCACGGGAGGGGAGGGGTCGACGGGCTGCGTTAGTGGTTGGGTGAGCAAGGCGGTCTGTACCATCCATGATCCATCATCGTTCCCAAGAAGGCCCGGGGTGAGGAGGCCAAGACGGCGGGTCCCTGGCGTGGCGTCCGAGTCCCCGTGATATGGGTTGCGGCGAGGGAAACGGCGTGCGTGGTAGAGACTCAAGAGAGCCACTCAACGGAGCTGCCCGACCTCCATTCAGAAGCCCAACCACCACCTCTTCCTCCGCGAGCTTTTTCCATTGTCGGCGCCGTCTGGGTCGGATCTCTCTCGGTTCGGTGCTTGCAGGCCGTCGAGAGTGCACATGTCGCAGCGGCCGGGGTTAGGACGTCTGCACGGCGTCGAAACGGATTAGTCTCTGCGGGTGACGACGTACGGGGCTATCGAGCATGAAGTTTGAGTGAGAATGAGATGTTCACGTCAGAATGAAGGAGGTCTGCAGCGCCAAGCTGGGCGCACCAGGCGTGCTGCAGCCCGTGAGTGGTTCCTGAGGCGAGGCTTCAGAATTCTCGCGCAACAATTCCGCTGATGATGAGGATGGAGGTTTAGGAATCAGGACATGGGCAATATCGGCCAGGGGCAGGCACGACACGGGCATGTCGACTTGCTGCCCCGGCCGCCCTGCCTGCCCGGCTTCGGCATAGACAAAGTAACTTACGTACATGAGCCTGAGCTGCCTGACACTGGCATTGCCGGACAAGAAGGCAGGAGCATCGCAGTGGACCTGCCTAGCTATGGATACCTACGTAGCTATTTTACCCTGATATTTACACATAGTAAACACCTCTATGACATCAAACAACAAGCGCCGGAAGGAGCTTCTCACGTTGCCATTCATGTTCTCACTGTCGCCTGACCGGTATGCGGTGTAGGCTTCCGACACATCCGTCCGACTTCATGTCGCTGTGCGTTTGCCGCGTACGTACAGTACAGATGCGCACGCACGCTCGCATACGGGTGGCTTCGCGTGCTCGCCTCTTGCTCTTAACAGCGATTCCGAGCTCGGCAAACTCGAGCACAGCATGGTCACGTTGGTACCTGGTCGTACGTGTCGACAAACTCGAGACGCCCACACGAGATAACGCCAGGCCAGCTCCTTACATACGGGTGTCGGAATGTGGATGAGACGCTGTTATGACGCGTGCTCAAACTGTACAGCAGAATGCAGATGAAGTACAGTACGGAGCAGCAAGTGGAGTTATCAATCGAGCCTTCCCACGACCCGGCGCCCGATACGCCTCGCGCGCCGTGGCACGGCGTAAGCCTCGCTCACATCGCCCGTTCCGCCTCGGTCTGATCATCTACGCCACGAGCCTGGGCCTCAATCCCTGCCCTCTCCGGTCCGGTCTCGTCGTCTTTGCTCGAGTCCGCTCTCCGTGTTTCGGACGTTCCGCAGCTGCCCCGGCCTCGGAAGGGCATTCGGACTGGCTGCAAGGACTCTCAAAAGGTTTGACAGCAAAGCTTATTGGAAGCAGACAAAGAAAGAGGAGTTTTGCGTGGTCTCTCTTGACCTCCATCAGGTTTACTCGCGCAGATACAGTATTTCATTGGGGTGTCGTATGCACTATGCATTATGAGGGGAAACTCCAAATTCTCTTCAATTCGGTCCTTCGACCCAGGATTTGAGGTCGGGAGCGGGGTCTGGGCTTCAGGGGATTGATGTGAACCGAAGTGGGTGTGCTGGCCTAGCTCAGGGGGACTAGAGAAAGCGAGGCTCGCGCCATATTCTGCTTGTTCCGCACGGCATGTCCTGCAGCTCTTTTGCACCTTCACAGCATTCTGATGCTGGCCTCCGCTTCATGGCTTCGACATTGGGGCCTCTAGTCTCCCTTGATGCACTCGCGGCTGCTGCGTGCCGACACTAGATTTTCGACTCTCCGCGTTCTGGTAGGTGCCCGCATTACGAGATCTTGACATCGAAAGTATCCTGGCCAGATCATATGCTATTAGCTGCGCGGCTCGCCCTGCGACGAACTTGAATCCTTGCTAGTCACGGCGATCATTCACAACATGGACTAAGTTAAGTTACGTACTCAACGTTTCGTTTGCTTCATCAGGCATGCCGGCAGACGAAAGCCACTCACGTCCTATTTGCCTCTGCTTCTTCTCACGACAAAGCGGGCTGTTACCATACATGCCAACTGTAGGTCGACGCCCAGAATATCCCGGCTGCTGGCGTCGCAACGGTGTCGGCATCAGGCAGGAGCGAAAGCACACGGACTTCAAGCAAAGAGCCAAGTCGGCTTACTTGTGCTCACTTGGCCTGAAGGCGGTGAACTCTGCGCGCAAGATTACGGGGCAAATGTACCATTTGATACGGATACCATGAGCTCATATCCCTTGGACGCCGAGCACTTGGCAGCTCAGTAATAAGCCACCACAGAGTCACAGCAAGGAAGGGGCTGCGAGGTCAACGCTATTTCCGCCGTCACTTGTGAGAACAAGCCGCCATACATCCGGAGAGGGCCCCAAAATGGTAATTGGGGTGCGAGTCGAGTAGCACGAACAGATCTGGTGCTGTGTCGCGGGCTGCAGTCTCACCATGAACACGCCCCACCCGAGCGTGTAAGTCGAGTTAGACGAGAAGGCAAAGGGCCATGCTGAGTGTGGCTGGAATGAGCTGCTCCGGGGCCCTGATGCTTGTGGCAGGAAATGGCGACGGCGTGCACATTGATGCGTCGACTGCCTCGGCACGCACTGTCTTCTTGTGCGACCCCGGTTGCCAGTGAGTTGATATCACTCGCCGGTGCCGGGGATCGGTCCGGATCGGTCAACCTCGGCGCCAGATCGACGAGCAAGAATATCACTGTTTCGCTGAGGCTTGAATTGTCGAGAAATCTCGACGTTCTCGTTGCTTCTTTGCAATATATTGACCATCCTCCCGTACAACCACCAGCCAATTGTCGACAGATATGGCACTTTGGATGGTGCGCCTGAATCCCGAACTAACGAAGCATCAGGAGAAGTGGGCATCAGCCTCAACGTGCCAATCTATTTCGAAGCCAATCGCCTGGCGATGCGGCCCTACCCGCCAACGATTGGGCGGTGCCATCGTCTGTCATTATGTCGAATCCAGCGGGACTTCCACCTGCTCATCTATTTCACCAGGGCCGTCCCATCTTGTCCCGACTCTTCGAAGTACGCGCAGTAGTTTCGAGGCGCCTGCCAGACAAGAAAAAGGGAAAAAAAATGGCACGAAGTACGAAGTGCAGCAAGTGCTCGTCCCCAGTTCATGCTGAGAAAGTTTGAGTGCAGCTTGGCGTACCCCCAGACGGGTAGAAAACATACGAACGAACATATGAGATCCACCAGACATTCAAGTGTATTAGAAGGGCCAGGGTGAGGCGTCAACTCTTGTTTGTAACCCGCATGCCCTCTATCTGCTTGTTGATTCTGGACCCTTTGAGAGTGCTTGTTCTTGGGTCGGGCGGCTCAAGGTCCGCGGACTGACGCCTCTCTCCCGCCTCCATGCTCGAGCGGCCCCGCTGATGTCTTGCATCCACATGGCGCAAGATGCTCGTTGGAGGCTGCCCAAAAAGGAAGCTTCGGCAAGATATTTGTGGCTTCCCTGATTGGCGCTCGGAAGGTTGTTCCACGACGATCGTGTCTGACTTGTTCTCCATCATGCCGACTTCTCAGACGCCGACCTCGCAGATGATTCACGGCGATTGTGGTCAGCGCGAATGTGAGCGTTTCGAAAAACACAATGGGTTTGACCGCGAAGTGGGTGTTGGAATTGAATCACATACTGGATGATTCGGATACTCTGCCATGGACGACTTACAAGTACAGTAGACAGCTCAGAAGCCGGGGCGACCCCAGTCGAGGAAACAAGACGATGGCCTAAGGAGCCACCCTGTCAATAAAAGATGAAATATGACGATGTGCAGGGAATGCTTCTTCGACGAACCAACATACAGTCAGTGCCTACTGCACAGTCGGGCGCAAGGGTATCACTATGCACTACTTCGCACTCGTCCCATGTTTCGTCACGTCTTGTATACATATACTTTCTATCGTGATTCAGCGCAGAAATCAAGTGAGCGCAATTAAACCCGATTCAGTTGAGCCCTGAAGTTTCTACACAACACATAGGATGGCGACATGTCATGCAATTGTTGCCCAATTCACGGAGTGTCGAGGCTGATGTAAGTCGTCGTGGTTCAAGACCATGGGCCTACCCTACGGTGCTTCAAAATTTGGTCCGCCCAGCTAAGGTCTCATACACGACACCACCTATTGGAGAGGACGTTGCAATGACGACGGAGTTCGAATACGGCGTAGACACGTCGTCCACAGCCCATGCCATGAGGGGAATTGAGGGGAAAAGAAGAAGAGGGAGGGTATCGGGCGTGGGGGTTCCGGCCGTCGAGGAGCTCACATGTTCGCAGGCTAATGCGGGCATTGCTTGGTTACCAGGAAACAGCCATCTCGTAACCACCACAACGGGACAAGGGGCGTTGCATTTACCAGAGGAGAAGATGTCCATGTCTGTCCCGCTCGTGATTTGGCGGGGAACAAAAGGTCATTGCATCTTCGAACACGGGAAGCGACAGGCGAATGGCGGCACACGCGAGAAGCCAGTGGCGAGAAGCTTGGCGTCCTCGAACACGTAGCCGGCCTGCTTGGCCGACCGCTTAGGATGATTGCAATCAAAGACGAGTCACTGATTGTCAGGGTGAAAGTGCGGAATAGTCAGGACGGAGAAGGTTGCAGTTTGCACATCGACGAGCAGCCAAGTTAGCTGCCTTGGATAGTCGGCAGATGGTCTCGGAGCGGACCGCTCACTAGGTGATGATTCACGCATGCATCTCCGACACAAGACCTGCGCCAATGTACGAGGCAGCGGCAAGACAAGAGCAGTAAAGGTTGATTATTAGCAAGTGATCCGACGCGATTGCCGTACAGTACTGTATCATGCTTCGGCGAGTATCCGAGAGCTGATCCTATCCTAGGCGCGGTCCGGCCAAGACTTCATGATGCGATGAAAGAGATGAATGTCTCTGGACTGGAAAAGGGGAAGGGGGGAAAAGGGTCTGATGACGATGTCCTGTGGCTGAGCGGCCGGATTGCCATATCTTGTCTCTTCCAGTATTTGCCCCTTGTAGGCGGCTGAAGCTCGACCTGCCAGTCCCTGCAGAAATAGCCGCAGGGAAAACAGAGGAGAAAGTCATGTGGACAGCGTCATGAGGGCTACGAGCCTGGGTTAAGCTGGGCGTGTACCAAAAGATAGACGGGAAGCGCGAAAAAAAAAAATGATGAACCAAGGTGAGGAAAATGGCAGTGCTGGGTCAACCTTATCTCGGGCACGAAGGGACTGGACGAGACGAGACGAGACGAGAATTTTAAGGTGCTGACGGCGCGTCATGTGATGCGAGCCCCCCCGGATGGATGTCCAAGGGGGACCCCCCGTCGCCGCCGACGCCGACGCGATGGTCGAGGCTGAGCTGACATGATAAGAAGAGGTTAAAGCCCTGTCGCGTAGGCGGTGGGAAAGAATCAAGGTCACGAGGGCAGTACCTGCGTCTTGGTAAAGCCCAAAGGAAGAGCACAGACGAGGTGAGATGAGGCCGAGAATGAGCCGGACGAATGCCTGACAGCCATGACAGGATTGACGGGCTCGGTGAGGCGGGCAAAGCGAAAATTGGTGCAAGATGGTAGATCGGAGGCAAAAAGAAAGGATGACTTTGACTGACGATGGCTCTAAGCGCCCTTGATTACCTCTAGGTAGCCTACAGTGGGCAAGTTACATGACGTGAGGACTTTTCCTACTTCCTCCATCCACTACGACGAAGGAGGTAGGCTAAGCCTGGCAGGTTCTCCAATTGAACGATAAACAAGAAAATCAAAGAAGGAACAAGCCGGGCTGCAAGCGCCAAAGAAGAGCAAGAAAAAGGACGACTACTGTAGAGTAGACAGGACCCTTGGCTGCGGGAAAAGGAAAAGGAAGGAGGGGAGGAGGGACCCAAATTTAGCCCACGCGGCCAAGAGTGTGGGGGAGGGTCCAATTGGACAGCGGCCCCGCAGCCAGCGTTCCATTGCACCTGCCTCTCTGCTGCTTTGTCGTCCCAGGAATTGCCTGACGTGGATAAGTCGATTTTTGAATCCTTTTCTGTTGATGTGTGGTGAGTGTCTACCTCATAGGTATTCGTACTCGTTACGAATTGTTGTGCGTAGTACACAGTCGCTGTACTGTACCTCACTCAAGAACCCGAGGTGCCATGCTCCGTGTTGACGGAACGGTAGGGTGATACAGCGACGACACGCGTAGAGAGGGCACGTTTTTCTTTCTTTCCAAATACTACTCGGGAAATGCCATGTGGAGAGTGGCAGAAAATGGGACAGCACCGCGGAGAATGGAAGCCATTCGACAGCGGCCGACGCACGTCATGATGTCATCAGCCGCAAACATTGGCGGGAGAGAAGAAGACGTTGAGGCGGTAAAAAATCATGCGCGGAGGGAGCAATCAGTCGAAATCCGGGGAGCCGAAACCAATTGAGCAAACACCAGCAGCGGGCGACGAATAGGAAGCATGAAGTATGGGACTCTATCAAAAAAGTCGATCAGGCGCAGCAACGCGAAAAGAGGAGAGGCGAAAGAAGACACGGCAACGGCAACGGCAACGGCAACGGCTTTTAGCGAGAGGCGGTCGGCCGACGTGAACCAAGTGCTTTCTTACTTGTATTATATCATCTTTCCCTGCACACTTTTTTTTCTGTTTTCTTTGGTTTGGAAACCCCTACATCGACGACGGTTGGGAAAGCTGGAATTGGTGAGGCTGTGTGTTCTCGGGCTGCGCTGTGACGGGCAGGGCAGCTCAAGCTAGCTGTGGCCAGGGAACGATGCATCAATGGATGAAAGGAAAAGACGAGTTGAGCGCGAGAAAAGTCGTGATTGGTGCATAAGCGGATGCAAAAAGAGCCTGAATGGGTGCAGAGAAGGTGGTGGGTACCTAGCACAGTATTCGTAAAAAGAAAGGAAAAGGATATAAACAGCAGGGCGTTATGCAAGAAACGGGCGGCCTAGCTAGCCCTAGTAGCCAATCTACATCGACAAAACGTCCGCAACCTCATCTCTTTCCAAGTCAAGTATCTTGACGGTATTCATAGAGTGTCGAGGTACTCTATAGCTCCCCTGTCCTTGTCCCCGGACGAGAGGACGTGCAGAGAGGATCGCCAGAAAAGGGCTTTGCATGGCGCTAAATAATATGGGCCGCCTTCGGTCGGTCGGTCCCGCGGCCCCTGCTTGCCGCTGCCTCACTCTCGCTCTTGCTTTCTCACTTTCACTCTCACGCTTGCTCTTGCCCTCAACCGGCATGTATGCTCGGTGCCCTTTGTACATCGTTAGGCTGCTGCTCGTTCTTGCTCTCCTGCGGGGATCAGGCCTCTTCATCACACGCAGCCGACCAATCAAAGACTCGACATCCATTTCTCTCTCTCTTCCTCTCTGCCATCGTGCCTACCCCCGATGGCGCCACTGCACGACGCAAGCCACGAGCTCTTTAGTGGCACTTGCTTCCTCCCTCCATCTCGGTCGCGGGAAAAAGTCTAGTTCGTATGTGAAAGCGGCCCGTTTTCGGAGGGGGAACAGATGGAATCGGACCCAAGATGCAGACGCAGCAATCACGTATCCAGAAAAAGCCTGGCTAGTTTGCTCCTTCTGCGGAACTTTGTGAGGGGGAAGTTGATCTTTCCGTGCATGTCAACCTCCCTTATGGTGAAGCCATCTTCTTTTTTCCTTGGTTTGGCGCAACGGCTCCGCAGCCACGCAACAAACGCGGCACGAAAGTATGAAGCAGAAGATCGTTCTCTGTCTGTCTGTCTGTCTATTGCTGAACCCTGCTATCTCTCACGACACACATCCGGCGGGAGGGGACGGCATTTACAAGGAGACTTGCCTGCAGCCTTTCTCGATGTTGCATCATCCCCCGCATCCGCCGGGCGGAGTCTTTGTGAGAGAGATTATGGGGAGGGCGAAACAGCACTTCTGTAAGTGAGGAGGGGAGAACATGATGATTTCCCCTCTCAATTCCTTGTCCTTTTCTAAGAGCAACCCAATGATATTTACTTTGGTACCCTCCTCTTCCGATACGCGAATTTTTTTTCTCACAATCGATTTGAACGCGAGTCAATTGACGCCCCAGCCCAACCACCTTCTCGCGATGCCCGTATTCGACATAGGCAACTGCACATCCGGCGGCGGCGGCGGCATCCACTTTTCACGTACGCGGGGATCGGCCCGGCGCCTTCAAGCCATCAAATCGATGCCATGGGGGCCATCGGCCTTGCAGTCGTTCGTCGCACGGCGGCCGCTATTCGTACATGACTTACCATAAGTGGGTAAGCAAAGCTAAGCAAAGCAAACGAGCATGGTAAAATCTCTGATTCAAGTCTTGTTGGCTGCACCGGTCATCGGCTCTTGTGCTGCTACCGCTACTGCTGCTGTTACTGCTGTTGCGTCCCCAAGGCTCCACGGTTCCTGCTTTTCTGCCCCCCTCCTCCTGCCTCAGTCTCATGTCCTCTACTACGTATTATCCTTGTCCGTTCCTTCCCCCCCACCATGTTCATTCTTGTTGGCTGCGGGAGGAAAGAGCTGTTGTCGAACGAACGCCTGCCAACCTTTCCGAGATGCGCGAAAAAAAAAGAGAAGAAGAAAGGTGCAGAGAGTGGGAGAGAAACGACGATGGGACACCAACCAACCGGCGCCCCGTTGAAGGGATTTTCTCAGGCTTGATTCGCCGCGACGACTCCCCCCTTGCGCCGGGATCCTCCCTCCCCATCCCCCCCTCGGCGCAAGAGCCATCAGATGCTGTGCGCGACGACCACTCGTCACCACTTGCGCTCCGTGAGCCCTGTGTAACGGTGGAGGGAAGACGGCGGGCGAGGGCATGCTTGCCCTGTCACGACAGCGTGCGCACATGCATTGCTCGTACGTACATGCATCTACAGTACAATACACAGACCGACCGGACGTGCTCCGTGGATACAGAACACAAAGAGCACAGGACAAATCCATGCCTTTTCAATTCTGGCCCTCCACAACTTCCTGCAACCACGACACCCAGCCTTGAACGAGAGCAAAAGGCCCGTGTCCCCCGCCATTTCACGCTTTGAAGGAGGATATCGTACCAAGTACAATTGACGCAATGTCATCTCGTCCCTGCGCTTGTTCGCCTTTCTTCATATCCTTCTCGACGTCTCCGCTCGTGTCCCGTCCCGTCCAGGCTCGCACAAGGTCCTACCTTGCCTCAACACATCTTCACGCTGTCCATCTGCATACTACCTATGCAACGCGCACATGCAACGCCGTGTCTTGCGCCGTGCGACTCGCCCGGCCACCGGCGGCGTAGAAGAGAGGCAAGGTACGGGCCCTACGGGCCCTCTCCCATCTGATGCATCACCAAAATTCTTTAACATGGCATCACATCATATCATGTTTTATCATGGTCTCCCGCCCTGCACCAGCCCCTCCCACCCTTTCTCAGCCAACCGAGCTCCGTGAACCAGGCGGTCAGGCTGCGTCCGACAAGCGCTGTCATTGATAGAATGCCCACTTGGACATGATGCGGAATATTCGTTGCCAAGAGGTTCCCGCAGCTGCCGGGACCAGCCATTGAAGTCGAATCAAGGCATGGCCAAAGGCTGAGGCGACTTGTAAGTCAAGTACACGGCTGGTGGATCGGGGCCCACCGCGGTACTTGGGCTCAGGGTCCACAAGGTTCAACGATGGGGCTGGCCGAGTGGAGGCAATGGAGATCCGATTATTCCTTCCCTCACCCCACGCCCACCCCCCCTGCTCCTGTCCCTCCTCTCCGACAGCTCTCTTTCGTCACCTTCTTCTCCTTCCTACAGTACGTACTGGCATTGTCTGGTTCCTCCTCTTCAACTGCCCCGAGACATCAACGCTCGACCCCCCGGCAGCCACCAGCCAACCCGGCGCCGACTACGACTTGACGGAACAGGTACTTGCATATTCAGGATGCCACAGCTTTCCCAGGCCCAATGATTAGTACCGAATACCTCGCCTCGTTTCCTATCCACGTCAAGTGAGCATCTCTCTCCGCCAACCATTGTCATGAAAACGCCGGCCGCCGGTCTCTCGACGCCCTAGCACGTGTCTCGCCGGACCGAGGCGCAAGCAGGTGCTCATGTTGTGCCATTGCCCACGAGGCACAGGCTCAGGGCACGAGAAGGGCACGAGAAGGGACGAGATGACGAGACTCTCCAGCCTTCGCACCATCAATCAGCCCGCTTCCCTCAATTTACGAAGCACTACTGTAGTCGTTCCCGTTGCAATTTTTTTCTCTTCCTCTGCGGTCCGACAAACACAAGGGATCCCGACACGCGCAGGCACACAGGGCATCCTCTTGGCCAAGCGCATGCACACACGTACCATTTGACCGAGACTGGCGTGGTGACATTGTGCGGCGTGAAGAGCCCTTCAGTCCCAGAAGGGGGGTGTGGAGGACAGGCTTTGCCTCCAGAGCTGGCGGTTAGCAGACAGGGTTGGGCCTACTTCGTCCCGTCTCAAGACCCCACCGAAAACTGGACTGGACCACCCACCGCCGCCGCTTGCCTTGGCCTGATCAACGACATGCCTCCTTTGCATCTTGTCCAGTTATGCAGCTGTGTCGAGTCTTTGGTACGTTCGCCCGCTCTTACCCCATGCTTTCAGTCATGATTCCACCACAGGATGTCTTGTCGATGCTCCCTCACGGGCATAACGGTGTTCAGGTCAAACCCAGCTCCGTGGCCCTCGACGTCGGTCTTGTCATGAACGTGCGAGAAAGCACTCCAAGGCTTAACTAGGGCGGGCGAGACGTTGCCAGCGCGTCGACGTCGCCTCGCGACCTCGCATGTATGCGCTGTACGTACATACATAACACATACACATGACTACCACCTGCGTGCGCGCGTGGATACCATACAGCTCATACATGCTGCACAATACACAACTTGCCCAATACAGATCCGTGCAGCGTTTCTGCAGTCAGCCTGCCAATGACTCCGGGCCACCCATGCCGGACGAGTCGACAACCTCTACAGTCCTTTTCTCCCGAGCACGAGCCCGCTTGCGACCCTTGATGCCGCTACAGGAGCAGGTCGGGCGAGAAAAGCCGTGATCCGAGTTGGGGATTCGGATCCGGAGCAAAGTCGTGCTTCGGTCATCCTTTGTCTTGTCGTATTGAGAGAGTAGCCCACAACTCCGGGCTCGTCCAGCGTTGTCTGACCATCCCGGAGACAAGATATTTCCTCTAGATTGCTCGCCTAGACTTGTTGCATAAACGCAAATGCGCGCTTGACAGTTTGTAGCTGACTGAATGTGGTCTCCGGCGCCCTGGAAGCAGCATGGCCCGGGCTGACGTGCTGTCTATGAACTTGCGTTGTTTGTTCTCTGCCCTATGAAATACCTGTCTTTAACTGGATCTTCCCTAGAAGATGAAGAGAATCTGTTCCGTGCTTTTTCTGAACACCCTTCTCCGCCCTCACGGGGGGGGGTCTGTAAGTTACAGGAGCGTCCCGGTCTTGTACACACATCGTAGGGACACAAGTATGGACATGATCCGGCACTGAACTTCGACCCGATGCGCCAAGCGATGGGTAGGATTCTATTCACGACGACGACGTCGTGCGCGACTTGCCTCTTTGGGTCAACTCGTCCTTCCCGGGTCTGCACCTTGAACAGGCTCTGCCCCTACACTTTCTCGTCTCCTCTATTTCCCCTCTCACCCATCCTTGTCCCCCCTCCCAATCATCGGCATGGCGTCGAGCAAGGGACGGCGGGCCAAGTCGAACCGGACGCACTGATTGGCTTGTCTAAGCGCAGTCGCTCACCGTGCCGGGATGCAACTAGCAGCGGAGAAGAGGGGACGACCTTTCCCCTCGTGCGTGGGACATCTGCGCCGTTCAAAAATAGCAACACGGCTGCTTGCCCGGTCCGTCCCCCATCGAACAAGCAGTTGTCTGGCTTGTGTGGATGGCATCAGAGGGGGAAGCACAGCTTTCCTGCTTGTTCGATGGTTCGTCTTGTTGCGTTCTTCCCATGATATAAGGTGTTTGGTGTCCAGCCGCCCGGCCTTGAATTTAGCCCTCTTTCTTCTTTGTGCAGAAAGGCGACAAGCGATTGGGACCTGTTCAAGAGTGTTTTCCCTCTTTTCTTTCTTTTAACCCTCTTTTAACACTTCATACAAACTCGTCTCCCTTCGGGCCATATTCCCCACCGCGGCCCCCCCGCCCCGTCCTCTCTGTCCGGCTCTCCTCCTTCTCCTCCTCCTCTGTTCCTCTGCCGCCCGCTCGTCGACAGGATCCCTTTCGCTCCAAGCCCGAACAGCAAGCTGGTCTTGCTCCCCGAGAAAGAAAAGAAGAAAAAAGAAAGAAAGAAACTGCATCAAATCACCTTCTCTATAGTCCCATCGTTTCGGTCACTTTTTGGCAAACCCCAATTTGCCCCCCTCTCGAATTATTGCTTCGAGTCATTGCTTTCGATAATCTGCTTCCAAATCATCGTCGTCTCACTAATAGTTGCCTGCTCGTCCACTCGAACCGGCGCACCAAGGCATCGCAATCAAAACGTGGCCAGACTTGCTGCCGGAACGGATCACCAATCGCAGAGGCAGGACCTCGAATCATCCGTCGTCGAAAAAGCGCAGCTGGCGACTCTAATCTTGCTTTGGATAATCTCACTCACTTACTTGACATACCAACCCGATCAGAACAAGACAAGGGCTTCAACACCGGACCTTTGTCGTCTTGCCAGTGGCCCGCCGGAACTTGGACCCTGGCTTGAGCCCCCCTCCCCCCTTCCAGCCTCGACTTGTGTGCTTGCTTGCTTGACGCTCGCTCGCCTCGTCTGCTTGCTCCCCAGGTTGCTTGCTCCCTGGACCCGTCTCTGGCCGGCCCTAGAGTCACCGTGTTTCCGCTTTGCAAGCCACACAGTGCAAGCCTCTTTTTGCAGCTTGTTTTTACTTCTTCCTTGATTGTAGGCACCCCCCTCTTTACATTGTCTCCTTCACCCCCCTCTACCCCCACCCCTCAAGCTACGACCCACCTGCCTGCCTGCCTTGCTCGCCCCCCACTCTTTACCTCTCCGGGGTGCGTGTACTGTACTTACCCTCCTGGTCCCAGTGTGTGCTCTCGGTAGCACCCTCCCCAAAGTCCCCTACGCAGGCATCGCTATCCACAGATACAAATGCCATCCGCGCCCCTCAACGCCGGCAAGAGCTCTGCGAGAGCTTCAAACATGGCCGTCACGCAGTCTTCAAAGGCCAAGGTGGCCTCCAAGACTGCCAATGGCAACGGAGACGCAAAGACCAAGTCGCAGATGCACCGCAGGTCAAGGACAGGTTTGTGTTCCTCCTCCTCCCCCAAAAAAACTCCCACTTAGACGCTGTCCGTCGTCTTCCTTTTTGCTGACCAGAGCCGCAACATCCTAGGCTGCTTCACCTGCCGGTTGAGAAGAAAAAAGTGCGATGAGGGCACGCCCATGTGCACCGCCTGCAGACATCTCGGTCTGCAGTGTGAGTACAAACGGCCAATGTGGTGGGGCAACGCCGATGCCCGTCGCCAACACAAGGAGGATATCAAGAACATCATCAAGCGCAAGAAGCTCGCGGAAAAGGCCTCGACGGCTATTCAGACCTCGGTCAGCTCTCCTCCAGGTCTCTCGCATTCGCTGCCCACCTCGGCCACATTTACCGACCCGCTGGACCGCGACCGGTCGGCCTCGATTGACTCGCACTTTTCCGCCGCCTTCAACTTCAACAGCCCGCCCAACGGCGCAGACTTTGGCGTCTATGCCCCGCCCGTGCACCCAGACTTCATGCTCGGCGGCTACTCGCCCTACGAGATCGATGTCAAGACGGAGCGTCAGATGTTTGTCAACGACGTCCCAACACTGCGGGAATCCCACGTCGCAACCTTCAGCACCTACCAGACCCCTCCGCCGCCCGGCACCATCCTGGTTCCCGGCCACGTGGACGGCGCCTGGACCGAGCACATTCATCAGGAACGCCGCGAGTCAATGGCCGAGGAAGCCTTCAACCTCAACTTCTTCGACTTTGCCCACGGCCCCCACAGCTGTAACACACGGCAGGTCCGCGTCGAGCTCGAGGAGCATGACCAACGGCTGCTCGACCATTTCATCCAGTTTGTCCTGCCCACCATCTTCCCAATCCTCGAGGCCAATCAGCACGGGTCCGTCAGCTCCGACCTGATACTGCCGGCCCTGCAGTCCAATGGAGTATACCTCAACTGCTGCCTCAGCATTGCCGCACAGCACCTGAAGTCACAGACCACTCTGCCGTCCGAAGAGATTGACCAGGACATCATGCGTCACCGATATGCCACCATTTACTCGCTATGTGAGGCTCTCAAGCGTGACGAAAACCACCAGCAAATTCTCGAGGCTACCTTGGGTCTCATTTTCTTTCAATGCGTCGTCGGCCGCTTTGACGATGACCTGCTCGACATTGCCTGGCACCAGCACTTTCAGGCCGCCATTAATCTCGTCCAGAAGCTGGATCTGCCCCGCCTTGTGTCCGCGCAGGCCGGCCAGGCGGCTCAGACACCCTTCAACATGACGCTGACTGGCTGGATTGACATTCTCGGCGCCACCATGCTGGGGACTTCTCCCACATTTGCCCACACCTATCGCGAGAAGCACCTCTCCCAGGGCAATCACCAATTGGGTCTGCGGGAGCTCATGGGATGCGATGACCGCGTCATGTACCTCATCTCGGAAATCGCCTGCCTGGAGTCTCTCAAGCGGGATGGCATGGACGACTTAACTCTGTGCCAACACGTGTCGGCTCTGGGCGAACAGATTAGCCTGACCGAAGTCAACGAGACCGCCCCCAAGTCCCCTTACGGCGCCAACGGTAGCTTCTCACCCAAGCAATTGTCCCGGAATATTACTGCCGCCTTCCGCCTTGCTGCACGCATCTACCTCTGCAGCTTGGTACCTGGTTTCAGCCCTAACCAACCATCGCCAATGGCTCTCGTGGAGAAGCTGACAGCTGTGCTCCAACACATCCCCGCCGGCCCTGACGGCTTCGACCGCAGCCTTGTCTGGGTATACCTCATTGGCGGGTCAGTCAGTCTCCCTGGCAGCAATTTCCGTGCATTCTTCGAGGAGCGCGTTGCCCTTCTCGGTGAGCAGGCCAACCGTGGCTCTTTCGGACGCACCATGACTCTTCTTCGCGATGTCTGGCTGCAGAACGACAACCTAGCTCAAGTCACCACCCCAAGATCTTCAGCCTCCGACGCAGGCCAGCAACACGTCCACTGGCGGGACGTCATGCGGATGAAAGGCTGGGACTTTCTTCTGATATGATGCGCCCTCGATGTCGTCTTGTGGTTCCTTTCATTTCTCGTCGTCCACAATAGCCGGCCTATTGGGGACTGTATACCGTGCTCACGTGGGCGAACCTGGTCTTTCAGGAGCCCGCACGACCTCTGCACCTGCTTGGCTGCACCATCCCTCGAAAGCCGGTGCAGCAGGTACAAGAGCAAACGACCCTTTACTCTACACTTTTTATAATTCTCCTCACTAATTGGTTCTCATAAATACCTTTCATGTTAAAACACCTCTCAAGACAACGAATTGTCACATTACACCCCGCTGGAAAGGGGTGTATAGAGGATGCCGCAAGGCAACCACAAGAGTCGAGTGGTTCACGAGGAACAGCAGCACTTGAGCAAGCCTTTGCAAATGATTTTCAGAGCCCTTTGTGGCCACCAATTGGAGACGAAGCTGGATGACGATGACAAACGATGTAGTGAAGGAGGATATGACTGGAGAGATGAAGTGCAATGTGCCGGAACTCATGGGGTAACGAATCACGTCCTATTTTCCCTTTCCTCTTTGACTTAACCCTGCGCCCAGCGTCACTATACGGCGTTTGTGGTCTTTTTCTTCTTCTCATAATGTCCCCATTGTCGGTGCTATACTATGCAAACACACCGTGTCGCGCATCAAGGTGGGCTCGATTTTCGCAGCTCGCAAGTGCGAGTGCGGGGATCGCAAGCAGGATTGTTGACCGGCTCGCGCTTGAGCAAGTCGGGTTATTGGTTGAGGTGGAAAGTGAAAGTCAGGGGGATGGTTTGGTCTACGAGGACCGTCACTTATGACAGCAAACGAGCACAAAGACCCGCGAGGGACGTGGCCGAGGAGCGCCGGCTGCCGGCCAAAAGGCCAGACAATGCCGCGCCGAGTAGAGTAACGCATGAATGGATATACCCTTACACCCCTCTTCTGCAAAAAGCTGGACCCTATTCGCAGACCAGTACAGTGATGTCAAGGGGAGAGAAGTACTGGCAATCAAGGCAGGAGGCGGTTGGATGGCGTACGGACGGCGGCGAGGCGGGCGTGTCGAGGCGGCCGCTAAGGGGGTCACTTAGTGGCAGATCAGCTCTGCATTTTGCGTGCCGGAGTGGTGTGAAGAAGCTTTTGACGGAATGGCTCTCAGAAGGGGGGGTATTGAGTTATGTGAAGCATGACCACGGTGATTTGAGCGTTGAAAGGGGGGCTAATCGTTGATGACAGTTGGGGTGGGTTGAATATTATCAACTATTCAACCGACGACGAGCTCCTTGAGAGTCAGGGTGCACCTTTGAATGGGCTGTTGTGTGGGTGCCGCCCTAACCTATCTTTGACCTGACTGAACAGCTGCTCTGCCCGAAATAACATACAAAGCATGAACAGTTGAAGGGAGTTGTAAGGCCGTTACCATCACTGCCCTCCTAGAGACCAAAAGACCTGCCGTCGGTAATTAGTGACCGAGAACAAAGAGATGCCGGCCCCGAGATTCCCAAGTGCCGAGCATCTAGGAAGACCGTCTTTCCCAAAGAAGACGGGGGAGTTGAATCACAGTTAGGCCGGCGTCACCGTTGTCGGTGAAGCCTACAGGGTGCGAATGATAGCCTACCACCTTGTCCCAATTCGCAGACTTTTGCAGTGAATACTGTACTACTGTAAAGTTATATTCCAAGTTAAAACACCAGATGCATCTGGAGCCGCGTTGGGCTTCTTGCAGGCTCGATGAGCGGACAGTGCAGACGAGACTGTGGCCCTTGGGAGGAAGGGGTGGAGGGTGTCCCAAGTTAAAGAAAGGGGGCGTGTGTAAGTAAGAGTGTACTGTATGTACAATACGTGTGTGTGTAGTGTGGTCTGTCTTGGGTGATTTGTTTCAACCTTGTTTTTTCTCCGTCGGCGGGATCCAGCAGCAGCGAATAGCTTGCCGGAAGCCGTTGTTGGGTAGGCTTTATTGTTCTTTTTTTGCAGGAGGAACGATTTGCTGGAGAAAACGTTTGTGTGGCGGTGCGGGGGTAAGGGAAGAAGAGGGTGAGGGGGAGTCGGACAGACCAGTACAGTAGGCTAGGCCTATCAGACGATTCAGACCATGGACGGGCGCCCGCTGGAACATTTCAAACGTACAGCGGCGTTCTAGTAAGTTACGTGGGCACTGGACACGAAGTAACTTAGGTAGGGTCCCGGCGGAGCCATACAAGATACAAGGGCGCGCTGGCTGCAGCTCCAATGGATCGAGCCTGGAGGGTAGATAAGTGCACAGGCCCGAGATTGGCGCTCGTACGAGGTCATCATGGGTTCACGCGGACTCGAAGTTGAGAGTCAACGAGCAGGAGGCTATCGGCCGGCGGCGGGCGGCGATTTTCTCTGGCGGGTGTCGTTGTATTCGTTCGTATGACGCCCTGGTTGCCGGCCGGCCTGATTGATGCCTCTTTTTTCTTTTCCCTACCATCATTCAGGATCGGGAAAGGGCAGGAAACAAGGGCCCTAACGTGCGGGTCTTAGCACGAAGCTGCATGTCTCGTGTGGCCAAGGGTCTCAGCGACATGGCTGGCTGGCTGGCTGGCGAAGCTTCTTGTTGTGGCGACAAGAGGGTACGCAGCTACGTAGGTAGGTGTTAGAGAAAGAGGGTGGAGGCTCATGTGACGAATGACGGGCCGCTTAGACCCCATGCCGACTCAGAGTCGCGATAAAAGGTCGACTTGGAGCTGCGCCTCACGTGCAGTGCTGAATGCTCAACGTCCGCCGATGACAGGTCCTTGGGCTGCCAGAATTAGTAGACGAGACTCGGGAGCTAAGGCAGTAGGCGACGCGAAATATCTTGGCCGCTGCGTTTCCATTGGCCCCTGAACTTTCAGGCTAGTTCTTTGCGTCTTGCCTACGACGTACATCAACTGGATAGGAAGACGCAGATAGCAGAACGAGGGAGGCCGCCCTCCCCGCCTTCCATTCATCCACTGCGATGCACTTGCATTGACGATACGGCAGTGATTAGTGGATGAGCCGTCGTCTGCGAGGATCCGGTAACAGGTACGACGGGCCCATTCGGATTCCCCATCGACTCATCTCGAACGCAGGAGTAAGGGGTCCGGCAGCCGGCTGCGCAAGTAATCAAATAAACAAGAAAAACCTCCTTGAGCAGCTTCATTGCACGCGTGAGCATGTGAAACGGCCATGCACTGCTACAAGGCGTAAGCAGTACACGCAGCGCGGCGACGTGCGTACAATCTAGCGGCAGCCCGTCATCAGCAGCAGAACGTTTACAACATCTTCGGAAGGGGGTCTCACGACCTCAACATGCTGTGCCAAGGGGGGGGG